>OU795041.1:67742349-68342349 GCA_917208275.1 Patella pellucida
TTTTTTTACATGCACGACAAGGTGTAGGCCTTCATACGCGTGACCTGTTTTACTTTTCCTTCGAACGACTGTGTACATTTTAAAAAGAGATGTGAAGCCTAATCAACACTGATATAAGACCCTCTTAAACTGTTTCTCTGTTTAAAAAAATTCCTTCATTATATTCCGGCTTTTTGTCGGCCCCCTATTTCAATGAAGGCTAATTATAGTAGAATCAGATTTTGTTTTTTAAATGCTTTCATCGAACGCTTTGGCCTTTCGTTATCTACATAGTATGACGGGAGTGTTAAAATAACTTCAAAATGTGTGTGAAAACATAACAAAAATTATTGTATATCAAATACACTGTATAACATTTTAAACAAAGTAATATTAATGTGGTCTAAATCCTTAATACATGCAAATAATTATTATCTCCCGTTAATTGGTTACCCACGAATGTAGTTCCAGCGCTATTAATAGAAATAACTCTTTTTCTTTATTTTTCGCGTTTTTAGTTTTACGATTTGATGAATTCTAATGTTTTATTTTCAAAAAAGCAAATATTTTCTCGTATTATCTTTCACAGTTGCCAGAAATTAAATTTTTCAAGGCGGAGTTATAACTAGGTTAATTTCCACAGGTATTTTTAGACTCCGCGTAACGATACAATTTAATTGAAATAGTACTTTCAGTTTAAAAACTGGAAGTAGTATTTAAAGTTTATGCCTTGTGTTTCGTTCGTTCGTTTGTTACTGGAGTTTTATGTTATGTTGTTTCGTTTAAATATTGTATTTTCCGGGAAAAAAACGTCATGTAATGTTTATAATATAAACTATTTGATAAATACAGTTCATTACAAATCTAGATTCTTTTATACGAATTTGCTATGTTTTTTTAAAAAAAAAAATGTTTTGGTAGAGCTATGGCTCAAATATTTAATATTGTACAGATTTTAACTTTCGTCAATTTTATTTATGTATTTCATGATATTTTTGCGCTCTTTTAGTTATAAAGAGCCTGTTCTATGGAATAATCTACCATTTAGTTTAAGATGTTGTACATCTCTATATTCTTTAAAAAAAAACAACTTAAAACATACCTATTTAATCAAGAGTTTTAACTGACTCTGTATATACAATTTTTAACATATTCATAATCTTGTTGTTTTTTTATGATTCGTTATATAACTATTATGTAATAATAATAATAATAATATTTGTATATAGATATGTTGGGTTTTTAGCTTAAAGTTAAATGCCATTCCGAATACATTTCTAATTAATTATTCAGAATGTATTTATAATAAATAATAACAATAATACTGCTAATAAAAGCAACTCTAGACGGTTGAAAATCGAGCGTTGATTATGGTCTTGTTAAGTTATTTAATGTCTTATTAAATATAACATTTAAGGCCTAGAGACAAATCTGTAATAGGCAGATAGGCAGATTTAGCTCTTTCATAATGTATGTTTGTTTAATTCATAATAAAAAAAATGACGTCAAACGAGGTGTTGGATTTCTCCCATTAAAAGTTCATTGTGTATGTGCCATATATTTATATATAGTTTATTCAGTATTGAAGGTCATTTGGATGATGGTAAAATGATGGTGGTAGGTGAACAAATCTGAAAACAATTTAAGGGGGTGTACAATTCAGAACTAATTAAAAATACATTTATACTCCTTTGATTACTTAAACCTGATCAGCTATTTTTATTTTATACATGGCTTTATTGGTATACTTTTCAATAGGTATGTCGTTGACATTAAATACACTGACATAAACTTGATAAGTTGTGTAAGTTATTTCGGATACGCAAGTAATTTCTGGGAATATGTTGAGCTCTCAAATCTTATAAGTGCTCACAATCATGTATAATATTATGTACACTATCCTCATCTGGAAGGTTACATAATTGGCATAGGGGAGATGAGCTACTTTTTTAAAAAAAAATTTGCATTTGTAGGTAGAGGGTTTAATATTACAAGCGTAACAAATTGTCAACTGTCAAATTTAATTAACAATGGATGTCCTATTTTGAAACAAAAGCGAGGGAGCTTCCTATCGTGCAGAGCTGGTTTTAGTGCATATCAGTAAAACTAAACCTTGGCGGAGTAGGTACATGTAGGCCTATTTAGTATGCTTTATCACGTAAAATCCCAGATTCAGTGTTTGTTAAAGTGGCATGTTACCCAAGCGATAAGCAAAAATGACGATAGAGACCATGTATTTCTCAAAACATTTTAAAACCGAGAGGAGACACGATACTTTATGTCAGAAACCTGGCAAATCCCATTCTGCAAAAATTCCTGAAACGGACTCTGCTTCATACTCATAGTACACTGAATGACAAGCCAGTCTCCACAGGCCCAATCGGCGCAGAAAAGTAAGGGCGATATAATTCGTGCATGTATTCATTCGTGCCTTTGTCCTTCATTCTTCCCTCTGTCCTTCATTCTTCCCTCTGTCCTTCATTTAATGCCAAATGTGCTGTATGTTGATTCAAAGACAGATGTAATTGCAATCTGAACGACAGACTCATCCTACCTGCAGAGAAGTGACTCTGACACAGTGAACAGCCATGATGTCCACATGGCGTTATCTAAACGTAACAGGTTGCGAGGTCAATGCACATAAGTCAGTTTGTAAACAAACAAACGAAAGTACAATGACTTCGACGAACAGAAAACCTGCGTCGTATCAAGGTTGTCTGTGCATAACACGGACACAACTCGAGATTGAATAATAATCCCCGGCAGAAAATTGGATTTTTAACAGAATTAGCAGGTTTTAACGGACATTTGACACACGCGGGGGCCGCATCATTGGCACTATTTTGTGCTTCGGCCGGGTCTATTTCACATTATACACAACGAATTCTGCTAATGTTGTTAGCGTGGGGATTGACTGATAGTTAATTTATTTCAGTTATAAACGCAATTTTTAAAAATAGCCAAATTCTGACTGGGATTACTGAGCAAATTGGCCATTCACTGGATACGTGCGAAAAAAAAGCCAGCTACCATAAATTTCGTCACGTTAGTTACGTACGATGTAATTGTAATATGATAACACGCACTATAAACTATTCAGCCATCCAACCCCCACCCCTTTTCCAGGACAGCCACTTCACTCTGGCTGCCGGGCGCGCTTTTATCTGTATAGGGTGTTCCGGTATTAAACAGTTTAAAGGATAATACCAGTGCATAATTATTACCGAAGATTTACACTGTTACAGTGGGACGTTAAACCCCATTTCATTTCTTCTTGAGAATGACGTGAAACCAAACTAGTTATTGCATTCGATATAGGTTAGGCTGCGCTGTGTTGTGTTTATATTTTATTCTGCCCCTGGTCACTATATGTCACTCAAGGATCATAATCTTTATTTTTTTTCTATAAGTAAATGCAGGAGGACTGCACTACACGCAAAACAAAACAAAAAAACCCCAAAAAAATAAATCTACAAGATAAACCTGCGGACAAGACAGTAAATTAATAGACATTGCAAAAACTAAATTATCAAATCAAGTGAATAGATCCGGGGGCCAGTCGTAAGCGTCCGCTGCGCTGTACAGTCCCGGGCCTGTCTTGGTACAGGCTTCACTAAAATGATTTACATAAAAGACGTAACAAAAAAAAAAAAGCGACCGATCTTGTAAGTGGCCGTCTCTATGTCTCTATGTATCTATGTATCTATCCATCTATCTATCTATCTATCTAGCTATCATTGACATCGCCAGCATTTCATTTTAAAAGAACAACACGATAAAACATAACATATTTATTGCCTATTCCCATTATAATATTTACACTTACAAATACATAGTGCTCACATTTACATTTATGTTTCGTGTTATTAACAATACGTTCTTTTAACAATTCATTAACATTTATATTTCGAGTTATCAACCATACAATATATTCAGAGGTGGACCTAGGAAATCCTGTTAGGGGGGGCTGGGGGTCCCCCGAGAAGATTTTAGGAAAAATCGGGGTGTCAGTGGTGATTTGTGGCGCGCATATCTATTTTTGCCCCCCCCCCCCTGGATCCGCCTCTGAATATATAAACAATTCATTTACCTTTATATTTCGAGCGAGTATATTAACAATTCATTTGCATTTATATTTCGAGTTATCAACAATGTTATATATTAACAATTCATTTATATAATTTGTGTTTCGATCGAGCTATCAACAGTATCATATTTTAATAATTCATTTGCATTCCGAATTATCAAATTATGAACAATACAATCTTTCCAGACTAACTCTCCAATTGCCAACCTAAGTATGGAATATATGAAACACTTCTTTAACACAATTTAATGGTTGCACAATTACTGATTTATTTCTATGCGAGGTTTCGAAGAGGTAACAATTCTCTTTATTATCGAGGAAATGACAAAACGATATATAAAAATAATCTCTATAAGTGTGCAACCATAAAATTTGTACTTTGTGTTAAAGAAATGTTCAGTATTTTTTATAGTAATAAACTCAGTAGATATGTATCTATAAAATTGTGTCTTGTGTTAAAGAAATGTTCCTTGCTTGATAGTAAGGGACTCAATACCTGTGTTTTCATAAAACTATACCCGTCTTAAAGAAATGTTCCATTACTAAATGCATATCAAAGACGTTATAAGTCCACATTAATTATTGTTCAGATGGTTGTCTGTATGTTACTTGGATATACATTATAAGTCAACATTAATTCTTGAGTTCAGTTGGTTTCCTGCCTGCCTGCCTGTCTGTTATTTTAATACAAAGTTTAGAATAATAAATGCTATAATAATTAACAAAGAATGACCAAAATTGAGCAATTAGTTTATTTGGTTGCCGGTTCTTTCAATGGAGTTCGAAATTATAAATTATATACATATTGCACAAAAACATTAACTAAGATGGCACGTACTCTGCTTCACACACCCATGGCATTACCTCAGTCACTATAAGGTAACGAAAATATTGGATTTCAAAACGGTTTATCACTAAAAATCCGTTTAAAATATCACATCTGACTGAAGAACATTCATTTTTACAAACAACATGTTGTCGTGTAGGCCTACATGTGTACATCCCATCTCTGATTGTCATTGTGTTGTACAGTAGGACGTTAAACTCTATTTTATTTCATTTTTATCATCGTGTTTCAATGGCAATGGGGTGTTTATGGTTTTTGGTTAGTTTGTACGATTATTACACAAGCGACCAAAGCGCCCATGAGTGTTCCTAGCGCGATTCCAGACATGGCGAATTTAGCAGCTTTTGCCGAGGCGTATTCAGCTGTAGTAAAGTCGTTTAGTTTAATCGCTTTCCTCACCTGAAAGTAAAAAAACGTAAAATTTAGGAGTTTCTTTTTCTAGTTTGATTGTGTGTCAGTGTACTGAATGAGGTGGGGCTCTCTTGCACGTTAGTTCGTAGGCCTACTTTAGTTGAGAGTCTACGATTAGAGTATAATTAACGGCTATTAACTAACTCAACTGTAGAGTTGTCGGCAATTGGTTGTATCGAGTGCAATGTCCGGTGGTTGAAAGACGGGAAGGAGTTTGATTTAACGTCGACTCGACACATACTAGGTCATTTCGGAACTAGCATGCTAGCTACAATTATTTCAATAATTCGCTTGCTTGTGCGTTGGGGTCTTTAGCAGTATGGGAAAATTGGTGGACCAATAGATTATCTACGAGATTCGGTAGGCGACCCTGCTCTTTGTCGCATGACGCTACTTGGATAATGACAAACCTTATGATGTAAAGTAGAGCGCGAACCCCAATATCATTTTATTTCAGATTAAACCTTGGAATCTGTGTTTAATGGGATTGTATAACCTCTGTTTCCACCCATCTGGAACATCCAATGCACATTACTATACCTCATTTGACGAATGAGAAATGAAATGAAATGGGGTTTAACGTCCTATTGTTCTACTCCGACTGGGCTAATGATGACGGAAATGATTACCCCATACAGTGTGATATGAGGAAAATTGTGCAAGAACAGCTGTCCTTATCAGGCCCTCCCTCCTGCAACACTAACAAAGGGGGGGGGGGGCACCCCGGAAATCTGGTTCCCCTTGTTAGTCGAAAAATCGAGGTCCCGCGTACACGTTGACGTTCATGTAAAAGAACCGAGTACAGTTGTAATTTGTACAGTGAAATCCTGTCGAAACTTCGTGTGTATATAATATAGTGATTGTTATCCATAGAACTGTGTTGTGTTATATTATGCTCGTTAATCCCATTCAAAGATTATACAGTTGTGAGTCAATAACAAGTAGGCAGAATAACTTTACCCTCATAACACACTGTATGAGGTCTACCCAACCCATCTTCATTAGCGCGAATTACGCAAACGTATAGGAAGTTAAAACCTATATGGATGGTGTACGTATCTTAACGCCATTTAAAAAAAGAACTGCGTGGAAATCAAGTTAAACCCTATTTAATTTCCTCCACGAGTATGGATTGAATGGTGTACGTACCTTAACGCCATTTAAAATGGCGGCGATTCCAAGAGGTAAAAAGAACAGGGTGGAAATCAATGAAAACAGAATATGATCTGGTGGAGCTTCAGGCTGAGTATCTGATTTATGCTCATTGGATGGTATAATCACAGTCTCCATCTGTAAGATACAAAAACATACAATTATCGGATCAGGCAGGTTTCCCCCGAGTTCTTCGGTTTCTTCCTGCAGTAATGATCGAAATCATTCGCACGATCTGTGCCAAGGGCCAAATCGAAAACAGGCCTCAGACCTATTTTGCTACCTTTGTAAAATGACGAGATTATTATTATTATTATTATCTTGAAACATAACGTAAAACTATTCTTTAAAACATATACTCTGCAGGAATGTGTCTACTATTAAAGTTACCGGGCGGCGCCTACCTAAAATAAAATAACTTGAAGTAGATTTTCGCTCACCACAACGTCATTTTCTTGTAAATAAAAGATAAAGCCGCTTATTTGTTCCCTTTAACCCCATAAACTAAATCAATTGATTGGCGTCAAAGTGACCTCGTATCATAGACATCTAAAAATAACGTCGGGCATATGTTTTCGGCGAAATTTATTACATGTACTTTCAATTTCTTGTTTGCCGTGCAGAGATGTGTAGACTATTTTTAACCTGTCATATCATGGAGGCAATGGGAGGTAATTGAGTTATTATTTTCTGTGTCAATGATTTTTAATGGTGGGAGATAATTGCCCATGGTCGTATAATAGTGAGTTGATAACCTATTGAGCAAAGGACACAGAATAATTATGTTTTGACTTTATTAGAAAATATGAAATTCTCGCTTTAATGGAATATAATTATTAAATGGTCTTTAAAATATCAATTTGCTGATTCAGACGCTTTATCTTTTATTTACCAGAAACTCCAAACTATATTCTCTATCAGGCCCGGTGGTGTAGGGGATAAGGGGGGGGGGGTCTCACAAGTACTCTTTTTTCAGGTAATTGCGGCTCCTGGACCCTTGCCTCTAAGGACCTGGGATGCCCCCCCCCCCCCAATCAAGAATAGATTCCGCCGGCCCTGACTATAAAGCCAATATATTTACATTTACATGTAATCTCACAAGTTTGGAATACCATTACTGCTTTCAAATTGGCCTCTCTGGTGTTTATAAAGAGAAAACTATTCGAAACATCGCTCTGTAATAAGCCGTAATTATATTCCACAGAAATTAAATAAATTGAAATGGGGTTTAACGTCCTACTGTTCTGCTCCGATCGATAGTCCATAGAAATTATGACCTGTATTTACGCTGATAGACTTTAACATCGAATACAGGACCCTGTTTCACGAAATTTTAACTAAGATAAAATCCGATTTTAGTAATTCGATTGGATAGTATAAGATTGATTTTAGCGCTTAGCCAATCAGATTTAAGTATGTACTAAAATTTGGATTTTATCTTAAGTTAAAATTTCGTGAAACAGGCCACAGGACGACATGTTACCTTTAATTTCTTCTTCAACTTTTATTTATTTTTCTGAACCATGTTCAGTTTGCTTATTCAACTTTAAATCCCTACAGTGAGCTAACTATCGCTTACTAATACCACCCTTCTAAAAACAACCTACCGCCCACGGTCTTACATATTATAATAACTCGCTAAACGTGACAAATCACGTGTTTGAGGAACGTGTTTAATCCGATTAACTGGGCACGCACCGGAAGAAAAAACCACAGTGCATAAAATACTTAAAATATAAATATGTAGCTATTTTTTTTAAAACAAGAAAATAATTATAATATATAGGAAAATATCTACAAAAATTTGAAAATATAAGAACTATTCTTGATGCATGAATTTGCAGAAATATCCATCCACTGGCGTATGACTCTAATTTTTTTAACCTTAAAATAGACAAAAATCTTAAAGCACATATTAATATAGGGAGTGGATGGCCGGATGGTTAGTATGTGCGAGCTGTGTCATAAAGCCAGTCATTGGGTCAACAAGTTTGGTTTCGAATCCCTGGTTGTACGTGACAAGGAGTAGGGTCGCCTGTCCAACCTCGTTGGTTTTATCCGGGTCCTACGGGCAAGCGAATTATTAAAATAAAATTAAACCATATTTTAGTCCCATAATTACCTAGTTTGTGTCGAGTTGACGTTAACCCCCATTTCTCTCTCGCTCTCTCACATTAATGTAATATGAATGCATATAAAGTGATTTATTTTCAAATTGTGAAAAAAGTAAGGTAATTTTTAATCAATTATGCTTAGTGCATTCTACACGTGTTTTAAAGGGACAATAACACTCTTGCTGGCTTGACAACTCCAGAATTCGTTTAGGCTTATTCTAACTACTAGATGTTTAAGTTTCCTACCGGTTGTGTTCATTGTCATTGCCCATTAAATCCTATTTTACTTGTCCAGAGGGTTCGAAGGTATGTTTAAATCCAAGTTACATTTGATAGTGTTAACGTAAGGCCTTTCAAGTCATACAGTGTGTAAAGATGAAATTTTTATCACCAATTAATTGGAATATTGTAAAATAGTACATTTTGTTGACCTGAATAGTGATTCGGACATAAAATTCAGTTATAACAAGAGTGGTATTCGGCCTTTAAATTATTGTTTCGTCCTTTACTAATTACTTCCACATTTTGTTGTATAGTATGTTTTTATTTATTCATTACAAAATTGCCCCCCCCCCCCCCCGAATGACCCCTCCACCCACCCCGTCTCTCTCTCTCCCTTTCTCTCTCTCTCTCTCTCCCTTTCTTTCTCTCTGTATTATTCAGCAATTTATTTGAGTTCATCTGTTAAAATGTAGCTATCTCTCAGTATTTATGTATGTACTGATAAAAACGATAAACATGATAACTATGTTATCTTAATCTCTTGAACTAAAAAAAATCGCGCATAATTCAGATATTGATAAAATTAACATAACAAGAATCGTATATTTTACATAATTATTAGACATAAAACGTCTGGGGTTTAACGTCCTACTATTTCGCTCCGACGCGGCTAATTAAGACGGGTTAAAGCTATACAGTGTGCTATGGGGGGGGGCGGGGTACCCTGACAACGGCTACTGCCTACTCTTATATCGAATTCCAACCTATAAGGGATCAGTCAAGTGCATACTAATGTGTACACGTTGCCTTGGGTTTTTAGTCCCATCCGAACGACTGGTTGTGATAAAAGTCGTCTATTTATCACCAAGAACTAAGACATTAGAAGTTTGATTAAGACAGTTGTGGTGCAGAAATTATAACTGTCTAACGACATCAAACAAACAATTTCATGGCAGTGTGTCAGGGTAAGGTCTAAAAGTTAAGACCCACTGCATATTTGGTCATAGGTCACGAGATATAAACAGGGTTTGCGCTAACCCTAGACCTATCCCTACCCCTAGCAATCACGAGTCCTTACCCTTTTTACTTCTCACGACATATGACAAAATCTGCAGTCAACCTTAACTTTCAGAGACAAAATCTGCAGTCAATCTTAACTGTGCAGAGACTTTAACAGTGTTTTAGCTAGCTAAATCTATATCGGGGCAGTCGAGAAAAAAAACGAATATTATATTACATACATGTCAAGTGCTTGATAACGATAAGATAATACTTATCGAAAAGTCGTGCTATATGTGCATAAACAACAAACCAGTGCTTGTTTTCCATATACATTTTGCTGTGTTTAAAGTGCATTACATGTTTTAATTATTCCACTTTAATGTAGGGTATCTGCCCCGCCCACCATATGTAACTTAAAATAGGTTGGTAAAAAACATTAAAGTAGAACGAACATACCTTGAGTTGTTTACAACAAGCGATGATATAAACCTAAAATTCACTATGAAGTTTATTTATTCATGTCTTGTGGCTGTCCAGTTGTATAGTCTATATACATGTATCTATATAATATATATAGGCGTGTATTATTTCTTCTATATCTGCTATATTAGCGACTATATTCATCGTTATTGGACAGCGAACTTTGACACGAGTCTCTCATTCACTTGTTATTTTATCTGCTCATGTGACAAATCACCACGCGCTTCTTCTCCACTTGTTAACCTATTCAATAAAACTAGACTTGTCTTTTTGTGTTTGTGATCACTTTATTAAACGTCCGCTTCTACAAATAAGTGATATTGCATACAACCAACTATCGGTGTTTGGTGTGTATTTATATGAATAAATGCCTGCGATATAAGAAGAGAGAGAGAGGGAGAGAGAGAGAGAGAGATGGAGTTTAACGTCCACTCGACACAAACTAGATTTATTTCGGGACTAACATATGGTTAAATTTTATTTCAATAATTGCGCGTAGGGGTCTTTAGCAGTCGTAGAAACCGGGGGTGCGCGACATAAGGAAGCTGGCGCTAAATTAATCCGTTTAATGCACAATTATAGACATGCTTGAGACTAAATGTGTAATTTAATACCCACTTGCACCATTGACTGTGATATCAGTTGACTTTGATATCAGCATATAGAATGTTGTGTGCGATATGTCTAGTCGTGGAAGCGGACGTTAAATTAATAAATTAATCCGTCAAACCCTCAGTGGGGGGAAGGGAAGAAGAGAAGATATAGGGAGTTTAACGTCCACTCAATACAAACTATGTCATTTAGGGACTAACCTATGATTCAATTTTATTCTTCAGCTGGAGGGGGCGGGGACCCGAAGATAAGAAAAGAATGAATGAAATGGGGTTTAACGTCCTACGCTTAAGCACCGTACCTGGGCTAATTGAAGACGGGCATACGCCACAGTGTGCAATGAGGGAAATTTTGCCTGGGCAGCGGCGCTACGGCCTACTCTTATATCGAATTCCAACTGCCAAGGGATCTTTTACGTGCACTCCAATTTGTACACGGGACCTCGGTTTTTCGTCCCATCCGAACGACTAGGCAGCTGTCCTTGTCAGGCCCTCATTCTGCATCACTGACAACGGGAAATCACGAAAGAAGTTAGACGAGATACACTACATCCTATAACGTAGAGGCAGGGAATCGAAAACACGCTGCTCACTCATTGGAAGACCTGTTGATCTAACGCGCGATCGATTAACCATTCGGTTACCAATTTAAGCCACCAAAATACAACCCCCACCCCACCCCAGATTTTAAATGACTACTTAACGACGTTAATTGTATTATACTACCCAGAAATGCTACCCTTTGTTTAGTTACTTACTTAATAGATAAGTATACAAATACCTGTATATAATTAATGTTGTTTCGTTTAAATTTAATATCTATACTAAAATTTCCTTTGTCAACACGGCATGATGCATTGTAATCATACTACCTTACATTACAAGTATCTCTCTCTCTCTCTCCCCCTCTTTCTCTCTCTGTAGTGAATTACTTACTGTATAGATAAATATCCAATTTTACAGCTGCCGACTTTGTATGAAAAACACCGCGTATATTTTAGTTTGGTCTTAATTAAGTGTCGGTTGTAACCGGTACGTCCTGACCCAAGATCACAACAAACAATATACATATATATGCTAGTACAACATTAACTAGGCCGCTGTGAATAAAGCTAACTCTAAACTCTAACTTTACTTTTTTAACAAAAGACGTATGTAATATCTGAAAATCTCACATACCGGTATTCATAATACTAATTTGAATTGCCGAACTTAGTAATTCACAGTTTTCTTTACAAATAAATTTGGTTGATCAATATCATTTCTATAGTAGGATTTATTCTACTAATGTTTAATATATTCATTATAATTCATACCTGTGTTTAATTACAGTGCGCACCTGTTAAAGGGATTATATATAGATTTAGAATAATCAATATCCGTGATCACCCTGTATGACCGTTGTCAATTTACAGTCTGGTTAAAGGGACAATAACAGAAATTTTATTTAGCCTTATTCTAACTACGAGATGTTTTAGTGTCCTACCGGTTGTGTAAATTATCCGATCTATTCCATCCTTTTTTACTTGTCTAGAGGGTTCGAAAATATGTTTAAATCCATGTTACATTTGAAAGTGCTTACGTAAGGCCTTTTATTATCATACAGTTGAATTTTCCATTTTTTTCAATTAGGTGTGTTAAGATGAAGTTTGTATCATCAATTAATTGAAATATTGTAAAATATTGTAAAATTTGTTGATCAGAATAAAGTTTGGGACATATTATTCAGTTACAACAAGAGTGTTATTGTGGCTTTAACGATCTCATAATTTATACAGAGTAAGCCAGCATTTATGGCCGTGCTTTGTATTTTTTGTAATTATTTTATTTATTCGAGAAATATGAAATACTGCGGGAAATCAATTTGTTAGAACTGTTGTTCACGCAATACAATATACATTAAATCTACTCGGTGTGTTCAGGATACCCTTGGTAGTTGTGCAGGCAGGTGTAGGACGGAGGGTCTGGCAATGATAGTTGTCCAGTCGTACGGATAATACTAGACTGGCCCAGTCTATTCTATTTATTTTACATTTCGATTTATATAAAAGTATTAATTTTTAGTAAACCATCACTTTCGTTTCCATTTGTATATAAAAAATTTTTTTGGAGAGGACTGGCCAATTATTGGTGTGTGGAGGAGACTGGCCACCAGTCTAGGATAATACGAAAAACCAAGGTCCCGTGTATAAATTGACGTGCACGTAACAGATCCTTTAGCTGTTTGAATCCGAAATAAGAGTAGGCCATAGTTCCACGGCCCGGGAAAATATCCCTCATGATACACTTTATGGCATATGCCCGTCGTCATTAGCCTAGCCAGGGCAGAAACAGTAGGACGCTAAACCCCATTTCATTTCATTTCAGTATCCAAGACAAGCTTTGACATTATCAGTAAAAAAAGCCAAAAAATCTTTCAAACAAAGATATAATCGCATAGAGCTCGGCTCGTAATTTTTTTTATTTACACACTGTTAAACAGTGAGTATAAGTTAAAAAACAAATTAGTCCATAAAAATAGTTTTAAAATAAAAATATAAAGAGCACATAAATTCATCATTAAAAAAAGGTTGGTGAAAGCGGACTTAAAACTCCAGAAGCCAACGAACAAATCATAAAAAAAAACATTTATTTATAGCCAGTGTTTACGATTTGAACGTTACACCAAATTATTTTACATCCCTGCAAAAGTAGGCCCACATCTGAACTTAAAGTCGCAAGTAGACCTTCCCTAAAAACGATTCTACCAATTACTATCAAAGTAAAAATAAAGGAAAATAGTTATGGGTTGCTGAATGTTTTTATAAATGATTAATGAAGGAATGAAAATTTCTACATCCAATCATAATAAACGAATATAATAAACTTCAAATGGCATCAGAACGAAATCGATCTGAATGAAAACACATTTTTGAATTCGTCAGAAATTATTTAAAAAAATTAGCATAAGTATAAGTTATAGTGCATCACCAAAACCTACGGGCTAACATCTTTTCTGATGTTGTTTTCTATGGCCCATGGCATGCTATTTTTCTTTAGTGTTCTGGCAAAAATATCTCTTTAAAGGGACAATAACATAGTAGGCCTACTCTTGCTGGCTTGACAGGTCCGGCAATTTTTTTTATCCTTATTCTAACTACTAGATGTTTGTGTAAATTACCTGTTGTGTAAATTATCCATTACAACCTATCTTACTTGTTCAGAGGGTTTGGAAATATGTTTAAATCCAAGTTGCATTTGAAAGTGCTTACATAAGGCTTTTCAAACCATGTTACAGCATGTAGTTGATTTTTTCCAATTTTTAAAATTAGGTGTGTTAAGATGAAATTTGTATCATTTTTTAATTGAAATATTGTAAAATAGTACAAATTGTTGACCAGAAAAAAGATTGGAATATATTATTCAGTTACAACAAGAGTGGTATTGGGGCTTTAATTAGTGTCCTTTAACAGAGTTGCCTCCCTTGAGATAATTTGGGCTGAACAGGAAGCAAGATGGCCGCTTTTAAGTAGGAAGATATCGCTTTGTTGTTTATTTTCATAAAATAACTAAATATTCCTCCCAAGATGTCTCGTGCAATGATACCAAGCCAGCAGAAGTTGGCAGAGAAGCTAACTATTCTAAATGACCGAGGCCTGGGGATGCTAACTCGGATATACAACATAAAAAAGGTATGTGGGTTGGGTCATTTCTTGCTCGATTAGGTCATTACTCAAATTTCTGTTTGACATTTTCGAATTTTTCTATGCATAATGATAATCGCAGGCCTTGTTAGTCGACCTTAGTGATACTATTGATAAAACTACAAAATAAAGTTCAATTTAAAAACAAATTAGGGTCTGCAGTAGGCCTCCTTAGCAATGTTTTGTGTCCGACTGCATGTCTGATGTCAAAAGTACAAGTCAAGTGAACAAGAACAGTCATAAATAAAACAAAATAGGGCAGAGGCCTACTTCACTTGGCGTATTCATAGACATTTAAACTTTATGACATATTAATTAGGGATGACAAATGAATGCCCTGCAACAAATTTAAGGGGTTTCGATAAATAAATGTTTATTTTACAAACCTTTTACTCTTGTACTTTTTACCCTTCATCAGTACTCCAAAACATCATGACAATGTAATGTCAATGTCCTGTTGGTTATTCACCAAAATTACATACACTGTAGACTCAAATATCAAGACACTGATAAGGCACTTCTGAAAACTACGATTCCTTCTTAACACTCTAGATGTAATATTTAATTAAATTTCGTCAGGATCGATGCATTACTTTGTCGGTCCATGGGCCATGGCATTATTATGCACCAGTATGATTCAGTTTGTAAAATGTTTATCAACTATTGTCATTAACATGAGATTCAGCCTAAAACCAATGTCTGCTCCCCCCCTAATTTTTATTTTACTATATCGTGTCAAGTGTTTCTGTGAAAATATTGCCATCAATAGGTATGTAACTGAGCGTTTTTTGTCCTTAACTCCAGTATGTGTGGGAACACATTCATCACCTATTCACTTATACAATTCAACCCAGCGCCGATGTCTGGCATTGTCAGCCCCCCCCCCCCTTTATCTCTTATTATACTAATCAGTGATTATGTATTTAATTTAAAATTAAAAGTCGTATATTTGTGGTACCGGTAACACATTTATCACAGTTATACAGTTCAACCCAACATCACTGTCTGACTCCCCATATTTTAAAATGTTTCCTATTGACATGACAGTCACCCTTATCTCTTATGGTGATCTCTTATTTAATGTTTTCTATGATTTGTTTTTCAGATGTTGGGAAATCCAGAAAATAAACCCAATTTTCTGTCTGATAAAAGTCTAGAGAATGCTATTAAAAATGTATTGAGAAAATTTCCACAGTATGATATGAAATCTAGTCAGGTAATTAAGTTTACATATTCATGATTACAGGATGATTGACAGCTGTCAGCTAGGGTGAGGGTGTGGCTACCCGTACTTCTTAATTTCTGTCAACTAACTAGTGTTCATTTCCCGATGGCCAATATATAAGCTCCTTGATTTTTCTGTATAATGAGATCAACAATTTAGCATCGACTTATAACAAGGTAGTCTCATATGAGCACATAGCCTAATGCCTATTATATTAATTATAACAGATAGTCCATTGTGCTTAAAGGGGAGTTGGATGGCCTAATGGATAGCTTGTGCGCTCTGTATCATAAGGTCTGTTATTGAGACAACTGACATGGTTTCAATTCCCCGGTTGTACTTGACAATGTGTAGGGTTGCCAGTCCAACCTACGGTTTCCTCACTCTGTTAAAGTCCCCTATGCGCGACAAAATTATTGAACTAAAATTGAGCCATGTGTTCGTTAGTCCCAAAATCACCTAGATTGTGTGAGTGGTGTGTTTAACCCCATTTCTCTCTCTCTCTCTCTCTCTTTCTCTCTCCATAATGACAGGTAGTCCCTTATGTCAAATTTCCTCCATATTGATAACAGTAGGCCTATTAATATTTTAAATTCAGAAATAAGCAATAAATGTAGTTGATTTTTTTTAAATGAACAGGTTTTAAATCTTTTATGTATTTATCTACTTTAAACATAGAAATACTTTAAATTTATCTTATTGAATAAAAAGAAACCTGCTTGAATTCATTTTTTGTTTCATTTCAGTTAAACTCTATAAATTCTATGAAGGCAGAAATTGTTAAAGGATTATCTCTGTATTATTACACCTTTGTTGACATTTTAGATTTCAAGGTTTGTATTGTTTATTGTTGTTTTCAAGCTAAGTGGATAAGGCGCTGGTTCGCTAGCCTGGAGGTCGGGTGTTCGATCCCTGCGTTGGCCGAGAAAGTTCATCTCGATTTTCTGACGTGATTTCCTCTTGTTAGTGATGCAGAAGGACGGCCTGACAAGGACAGCTGCCTAGTCCTTTGTATAGAACAAAAAAACGAGTCCCGTGTACACATTGGAGTGCATGTAAAAGATCCCCTGACAGTTGAAATTCGATATAAGACTAGGCCGTAGCCCCGCTGCCCGGGCAAAATTTCCCTCATAGCACACTGTATGGTGTATGCCCGTCTTCTATTAGCCCAGGTACGTGCATAATAGTAGGACGTTAAACCATACATGTATTTCATTCATTCATTTCATTTCATTCATTGTTGTTTTCAATTGATAATTATGGTGCATTTAATACAATCTAATTAGAATACAGATCTATATTTCGTTTCGTTTTTATACTTTCGATGGCCTCGCTACATAGACAAGTAAAACAAAATTTTGAACTAGAAAAAATGAAACGAAATTGGATCTGTGTTTTAATCATAAGGTCTGTCATTGAGTCATATGCTGTTGTTTTTATTCCCGGCTTGTACGTGACAAGAAGTAGGTTCACCTGTCCAACTACATGGGTTTTTTTCTGGGTACTACAGTTTTCTCTCACTGCTAAGGACTACTATCGCAAGCAAATTATTGAAATAAAATTAAACCATATGTTAGTCCCAAAATAACCTATAAAGTCTGATATTGTATAAATTGTTTTATTGTAACATTATTTTGTAGGATCATGTTGTTGATTTGTTGACTACTATTGATGCCTGTCAAGTTTATATGGATATCGTAAGTAATCCTGTTTATAGTTTAAACTCATTCCACTTTTATAAACATGTAAAGGTAAAGGGGGGGGCTGGCAAGGTTTCGAATCCTCGGTTGTACGTGACAAGGAGTAGGGTCGTCTGTCCAACCTCGCAAGTTTTCTCCGGGTCCTCCGTTGAGCGCGCTGTATCACAGAGCCTGTCATGTTAGTCCTGAAAAGACCTAGTTTGTGTTGAGGGGACTTTAAACCCCATTTCTCTCTCTCTCTCTGTTATCATCCCTATGTCGCCTTTTTATTTTCAGACTTTGAATTTTGACATCACGAAGAATTATTTAGATTTGGTTACAACCTATGTATCTATAATGATACTCGTGTCGAAGGTGGAGGACAGAAAAGCTGTACTCACTCTCTTCAATGTGGCACATGAATTTTTACACGGGAAAGGGTAAGAACTGAACTTTTATTAAAATCCAATCTGGTTAAAATACAGATCTATAGTCCGTTTCGTTTTATTATACTTTCGATGGCCTATACACTACATGAGGATCTGACCGGTTGTAGCGATAGGTTGCATCAGAGGTCATACGAGCAGCTTTTGACCCTGTGATTTCAGACATTTGATTAGCCAATCAGCATCGATGTTACTAGTGTATTACCCACAGTTCCATGCAAAATGTGCCAAAAAATTGTCGTAAAAGACGGTGTCATTGGCTAATCCCTCACATCATTCAAAACACATCAGTAAAGACTAGTGTAGTAAAATGAAGTTCAGAAAAAAAAAATCGAGTCCCCTCAATTTCTTAAATCTTCAAACATTTTAATTGGTCACTTATTCTACTTTCATTTTTATTTGTTACAGTGATCCATCCTACCCTAGACTTGGTCAACTAGTTATTGATTATGATCCTCCCATGAAGAAAATGGCTGAAGAATTTGTTCCACATTCTCGGGTACGTACCGCTTAGCAGTTCAAATTCAGTAGGTCATAGTGCCACTGCCCGGACATAATTTCCCTCATAGCACACTGTTTGGTGTATGCCCGTCTTCATTAGCTCAGTAGGAGCAGAATAGTAGGACATTAAATTTCTTCTCATTTTCTTAGGCTTCAAAACATAACACATTTTTATGGAAACGTGCTACAAATATATTTATTGGCATTTATTAGTATCTGGATAGAATATTGAAGATCACTGGAAAAGTTTATTATTTGTTTTAAACATGACCTTTCCATAAGTGTAATATGATCTTGAATTCCAATGTTACTTGCCACACAGGGCGGTTGGATGGCCGAATGGTAAAGCACGTGCGCGCTGTATCATAGAGCCTGTCATTGAGTCAACTGGCGTGGTTTTGAATCCTCGATTGTACGTGACAAGGAGTAGGGTCGCCTGTCCAACCTTGTGGGTTTTCCCCGGGTTCTCCTGTTTCCTCCCACTGCTAAAGACCCCTACGCGCAAGCTAAATATTGAAATAAAATTAAACCATATGTTAGTCCCATAATGACCTAGTTTGTGTCGAGTGGTCGTTAAACCCTATTCCTCTCTCTCTCTCTCCTTGCCACACGTAAAAATTACGGCGTTAGCAATTTTTTGCCAATAGCTGTGACATAATTTTTTGTCTTTCTGCTCATATTCTATTCGATCAATATATATGAACAGGACAGCTTGTTTATTGGCGAAAAGTTACAACTAGTTACAGAGACCTGTAACACATATTTATGATGGGGAGAGAGAGAGAGAGAGAAATGAGGTTTAACTTCAACTCAACACAACTAGGTCATTTCGGGACTAACATATGGTTTTTAATTTATTTCAATAATTCGCTTGCACGTTAGTCCCGAAATGACCTAGTTTGTGTCGAGTGGACGTTAAACCCCATTTCTCTCTTTCTCTCGTCTTTAGCAGTGGGAGGAAACCGGAGTGCCCGGAGGAAACCCACGAGGTTGAGAAGGCGCCCCTATCTCAATGCTACATACGCTCACACCAGGGCTCGAAACCACAGCCGCAAGCCAGAGGTGGTCAGCCAGCTAGAGTTCGAAGCGCGGCACTCTAGACCACTAGGCCATCCCAACCCCCCTATTTATGATGGAAAACTAGGCCATCCCAACCCCCCTATTTTAGTTACTGGATAGAGAGAATAATCTTCACAGCATCACCTAAAAATATTTTACAAAATGCCTCTTACAGATGAAGATCCTTAGGCTTTTTCTTTCAACCCAAATATTTGAATTTCCAACTTTCCAAGAACATACTTATTCTTGATTAAATATAAAATATGCAATTTGAAAATAATTGTAATAATATTTGTATAATTTCAGTTTTTGAAGCCTGCTATTTTATCACTACATAAAATTTATCCCAAACGTAATTTACCTGCAAGTCAGATGAGATCATTACAGATACTGAGTCTTCTGTCGGAACCACTGAAGATGTCCAGCGTTCCTACAACTGATACGGTTTGTAGTTATATTATATCATTATGTACAATATATCCCAGGTTTTGATGGGGAGGGCAGGGGGTGATAGCTGAATGGTTAGCATGTGCGCGCTGTATCATAAAGCATGTTATGGAGTCAACTGCCCTGCTATCGAATCCCTGGTTGTACGTGACAAGGAGTAGGGTCTCCTGTCCAACCTTGTGATTTTTCTCCGGGTCCTCCCGGGTCCTTCGGTTTCCTCCCATTGCTAAATAAAATTAAACTGTATGTTAGTCCCGAAATGACCTAGCTTGTGTCCAGTGGACGTTAAACCTCATTCCCCTCCCTCTCTCTCTCTCTTGATGAGATTTTTCCCTTACTGTATTCTGTTTTACCAAATTGGAATCAATCATATTTTGATCATGTAACTGTCATTTTGCTATTTTAGCAAACTTCATTAATTATATATTCAATCTGATAAAAATACAGATGTTTTTATACTTTTTATGGTCTCCACTACATGAAGGTCTGACCTGTTATAGTGGGAGGTTTTGTCAGAGGTCATACGAGCAGCTTTTTACCCTATGGCGTCAGACATTCGATTAACCAATCAGCGTTGTTGTTTCATTGGCTAATCCCTTACATCAACACGAACACGGGTTGTATAGCAACTCTTCCATATTCTAGTGTAATAGAGACAAGTAAAAACAAAATTTTGAAATATAAAAAATCGAATCAAAATAGGATCTGTGTTTTAATCAGAGTGGCCTTGATGAGGCTCACCCTCCCCACCCCTCCTGTTTTTTGTGTTTACAACAAAACGGAATCGATCAAAGTTTTTGGGATGCTATTTGAATTTGTATATTTTGAATATTTCAGATACAGTGTGATTATTTATCGCTAGACACCATGGAAAGATGGCTCATCTGTAAGTTTCTCGTAACTCTATCAGAAACAAAAACTTTTTGTACAAAATTAGAAATATATAAATTAAAAACACTTATATGGATATACATGTACTATTTCTGAATTTATTAACATGCTACGTTTCGATACACATACAGATATCGTTATCAAGCAAATAATGATATTCAACAAAATGTGGTGCAATATATATATAGATAACAATTATGGAAACCATATAACATAGTGTAGCATAAATTCTGAAGTAGTATATCCATATAAGTGTTTTTAATTTGTGAAATCTACTTCTATATGTCTTATATGCATTATACAAATATATAATGAAGAAAACATTATATGGCACACAATTACTCTTTTAATTAAAGAAACTTTTTGTTTAGGCTTCTCTGAACGTTATCAAGTCGTATCTTTTAGTGACATTGAGCATTTGAGACACATAAACACAAAAAAACATACGGTAATATAGAACATAATTACTATTTTAATTAAAGTAACTTTTCTTTAAGATTTCTCTAAACGTTATCAAGCAAACGTTATCAGTCGTAGCAATCGAGATCATTGACACCCGTAATGAACACTTGTTACTATTCTAATTAAAGTAACTTTTTGTTCTTTTTGTCACATTTTATGTTTTTGTGTTGAGATTATGATCTTGAGGGGTTTTCATTTTATGTATGTCAGGGGTATGTATCTGATCATGATTTTTGATAGCTGAGGGATGTTTATCGATGAATGAATTTAGAAAAATAAAATAGTAAATATATATTCAATGGCCTCGGAAGATAGTAATTATGTTTTTGTGTTGAAATAATGATCTTAAGGGTTTTTTTATTTAACATAAGTGTGGGAGATGTATCTGATCACAATTTGTTGATTTATTTTATTTTAACGTATATATGAATATTATTTGAGGTTTTTTATTTTACATATGTGTTGGGGATGTATCCGATCACAATTTGTTGATTTATTTTATCTTAACCTTTATGAGGGGATGTGTCATATCACAATTTGTTGATTTGTTTTATTTAACGGATGTGAATATTATATGTTTATTTATAGTTGGTTTGATGTTGTGTTATCAGCATCTATCTGAAGCTCAAGTATGGGATATGTGGAAGATAGCGTTACAATCGGGTTATATTATACAACTATGTCGTGATGAGGTTTTACATATTCATAGCTACGTCGTTAGTTTCTTCGACAGTTTAAAAGGGTGAGTGACAATTCAAATATATCAAATGTGATTTAACATCCTATTTTTCTGAAACAATCGTGTTAATGCAGTCGTTCTCAACCTTTTTTGGGGAACGGCACAACTTGGTACACATGAAAAAAAAAGTGGCACGGCAGGCTAAATATACATGAAAAAAATATTTAAATTTTGCAAAATAAAAACATGACAAGTCATAGATGGCATACAACTAGTCATAGAAACATGGAATTTCCAAACTAAATAAAGAAAAATACAGTAGACACCACTGAATACTCAATTAGGATCAAGTAGTTTTTCGCATTTTCTAAGTGTGCTGTTCAAAATTTCACAGCACACTGGTTGAGATTAATTAGGGTAATGAATATGTGCTTGATTATCTCCCTTTAAACACTCCAACTTTGGCCTAACAAAAATCGGTGAGAAATAGGATAATAACTTACTGTACTACGACTTGTAAATTGCTTTGGGTAAAATCAAAAGTTACATCTGGAATGTTTGTTGTATTTGGTCCACTTCGACTTCTTTTATTTTTATTTTCTAATTTCAGACATAATATTAATCACAAGCGAGTTACAGAAGTAAAGGAGTTACAACAACATGCTCTATCTAACTCGTAAGTTACAACAACGTCTCGTTCGTTCAATCGAACAGGTTCTATTGTCATGAGATCAGGCCTGGAATTCACAAAGCATTCTCAGACTTAAACATACATTATGCAAGAGCTAAATCTACCTATTATAGGTCTTTCTGTAGGCCAGAAATATTATATAAAGTACTAATTTAGACATTTATAAACATGAAAAGACCATAATCAACTCTCGATGCCATCTTATGTGTTTGATTTTCACTGGATTTGATTCCAATCTGCTGCTCAAACACTCATTGATGATATGATAGATAATCAAGACTTATGGGTTTTTTTTATCGTAACGTCATTAGTAATGATGGTCAAGGTTAGGCCTAAAATTCAATCCCTTTACATTATCAAGTTTTAACTATTATAGTGAATACTGCCAGAATGCCCATTTAAGTTAAAAGTTTACTCAACTTTCAATCACTGTCTATGAGGAAATATCTTTGATCCAAAAACACAAAACTTTGCACATAGTTTGCGCGGATATCGTTTATTATGTCCCTTTTTTCCTTCTATTTTATTTAGACCTGCCACACATCGTGAAATGCGAAAGTTTCTAAGAAGTACTCTTCGAGAGTTAACTCTTATCTTCACAGAACAACCGGGATTACTGGGTCCAAAGGTATTTTATTTATTTATTTATTGTTTACAAGACTTGAATTAGAAAATTAGATATTAGATTAATTCTTATATCATAATAAATCATTTTTTTATGTGCACAGCAGTTAACTTATGTGCATATATTTTTCATAAGCAATTATTTAAACCACAAGTGAGATTAAGGGTTTATTATTATCAGTTGATGTTTTAGCATGAATTTGGGGGATGGTCTAGTGGTCTAGAGTGCTGCACTTCAACCTCTAGCTGGCCGGTTACCTATGGCTTGCGGCTGTGGTTTTGGTCCCTGGTGTCAGCGAATGTGGCATGGAGATAGGGGCGCTTTCTCAACCTTGTGGGTTTCCTCCCACTGCTAAAGACCCCTAAGCGCAAGCGAATTATTGAAATAAAATTAAATCATACGTTTGTCCCGAAATGACCTGGTTTGTGTCGAGTGGACGTTAAACTCAATTTCTCTCTTTCTTTTAAAATGAATTTGTAGATTTCATTCCCTAAGGGTTTCTTATTGATTTAAACTTGCAGTTAATAAACCTAGTAAATATTATCCATAAAGCTGTCTATTCAATCTACATAGGGGAACTCTCCTGATTGTTCATTTTGAAGCTAGTTCATGCTCTAAAGCACGTTATTTTAGGCCTTGTTTAATAATACCACATTAATAAATTGTTAGATATCATTGAAATGTATAATGTAATGGGGTTGTGTTTATTTCCTACAGGCGTTGTATGTAGTACAGGCTCTGTCAATGACCAGAGATGAAGTCAATTGGTTATTACGACACGTTTTAAATCCTCCATCAAAACGACACAACATCAAATTATCACAGGAAGATTTCTATGACAGGTGGGTGAAGACTAGATTCTTAAAATACATCTTTAAAAAGTACTGTATCTTTTTGTAGATTAAGCGCATGCATACATAAGGCACACGCTGAGTTTGTCAATAACCCTTCAGAATTAAATGTAGAATCAGAATATATCAATAACTCAGTTTTTATTTTTTTACCCCATAAGTATCCTTTTGCCGTGCAGCTTGTCACAATTATGTAAATTTCTCTTGTATGATTACAATTTCTGATAACCAAAGATCTGATTCTCTGTAGATCATTAGCAGCAAAATGTTAATTTGGCCTGAACACAAGGCTGTATGAAAACTTTGTTAACTGGTCAAACAGAAAAAGTAATGATCAATAATGTTTCTTCATTAGTCCAGAACAGTACGTCGTTAACCTTCATTTAATGTTTTCATTTTATTTTGTTATTTTAGACAATTACCTGAATTATTGTTTTATACTGAAGAACTAAAAGGTGAGTAATAATAATAATAATAATCGTCTTAATTATAAATAGCGCTGGAATTCCAATCAAAAGGCTGCTCATTGACGCAAATTACAATGTTGTTAAAGTCATTATCAGAATGACTGTAAGTCGGAATAGTTCTTGTCGAATGATTAGCGCGCTGTAGCATAAAGGCTTTTCATTGAGTCAACTGGCGAAGTTTCGAAACCCAGGTTGTACATGATAAGGAGTAGGGTCGTATGTCCCACTGCTAAAGACCCCTACGCGCAAGCGAATTATTGAAATAAAATTAAAACCCAAGAAATACATCCAGATGGTTATAATGAGGTATTTTATGCAGTATTTGTATGTTATATCTAGGTTTAATAAAGAAATATAACCAAGTTATACAGAGATATTATGTTCAGTATTTATGTACAGTATTTGTATGTTATTTATAGGTTTAATTAAGAAATACAACCAAGTTATACAGAGATATTATGTTCAGTATTTATGTACAGTATTTGTATGTTATTTATAGGTTTAATTAAGAAATATAACCAGGTTATACAGAGATATTATGTACAGTATTTGTGTTATTTATAGGTTTAATAAAGAAATATAACCAGGTTATACAGAGATATTATGTACAGTATTTATGTGGATATGATGCAGTTTACCTGAACCAACTCATACAGGTAAATAATCTCTGAATGGGGTTTAATGATTAAAGCGGAAATTTCAAATCTTTAAGTTTTATTTTTGAAATTGATTAAATAAAAGCCTTAAAATAGATGTTATCCCTCAACAGTACTACCTTGTTAAAGAATAATTCTATTAATCCTATAATTCACTATTGCCAGCTGAAAAATTGGCAAAAATACCATTTTAAAATTCCAACGTTGGGAAATTGCCGTCCACATTATCAATAGGAGGTAATTGTGTTGTTATTTCCTGTGTCAATGATTTTTAAGGGTGGGAAATAATGCCCATGATCGTATAATAGTGAGTTGATAACCTATTGAACAAAAGACATAGAATAATTATGTTTTGACGTTCTTAGGAACATGGCTCCTAGAAATGTAGTACGTTAAACCATATTTGATTTCTGTCATTGAGCGTCCAGGAAATTATACTAAGAATGTTTTAATATTTAATATTATAGAATCTGTCGATGTGTCCAGAAGATGAATCTGTTATTTTATCATCTTTTTATAGTGGTATATCATCTTTAACAGTTAAACAAGGTTAGTATATTTAACATCTACCACTACAGATCTGGTATCCTTTAACTTGGGGGTTTTGCCCTTTATTTTCTCAGAGAGGGGTTTAGAAATGGATGACCCGTTCAATTATCTAAAGCCTTTAATTACTAGCCGAGCAGAAATAAAATGGTGTACCATTAAATTAAGCCATAGTACTAATTTAAGGGATTTTAACACACAATTAAGCAGTTTTATTGATTACCTTGATTAGCCCATTAATGGTGAAGACTATCCCCTCCCCCCCCCCCCAACAAAAAACCTTTAAATTTTAAACCTATTGAATTAAATATGGTTCGAGTAGCTAGGAATGTGATAAATAAGGAAAACAAACATTATTTTAGACCATATATATCTATTTATCATTAAATCACACATCTTCGTTGTTTTATTTTTTCAGTTGAAGAAAATGAAATATTTGATTTCCGTGGTTTGAGATTAGATTGGTTCAGATTACAGGTGAGTTTATTTTAAGATTATTTAGTTCTTGAGTCAAGTGGCGTGGTTTCTATCCCACACTGACATCTACCAAATGTCAACACTTACATAAAATGTAATAATAATATAAATAATAATAAAAATAATAATAATCGTGTCATTTTACAAGGGTAGCAAATTAGGCCTGAGGCCTTTTTCCAATTTGGCCCTTGGCACAGATTGTGCGAATGATTTCGATCATTACTGCAGGAAGAAACCGAAGAACTCGGGGGAAACCTGCCTGATCGGACGGGAGACCGAATATCCCTCTCACTTACAACGATAAAGTTCATGCCCTGAGCTGGGATTGAACCCACGTTGCATTGGTGAGAAGCCGCCTCTCTATCGCCACGGCTATCCGACCAGCTGTGGGGTGGGGGTGAGGGCTTCAGGGCAAATGCATGTTAAGTCATAAATGACTTAGTTTGATAGATGGTTACTAGGTAGATTCATATAGTAGGACTGAAGTAGTCAAAATGGGACAAAAAAACGAGGTCCCGTATACACATTGAACATAAAACAACCCTTGACAGTTAGAATGTTATATAAAAGTAGGATGTAACTTAACACTTCTGTCCGTTCAAAATTTACCTCATAGCACACTGTATGGCGAATGCGCGTCTTCATTAGCCCAGTCAGAGCATCGGGAAGTTAAACTCATTTCATTTTCATTTCACTGCTCTTATGTTTATATTTTTCTTTACGTTTTATTACAGGCGTATACAAGTCTGAGTAAAGCAGCTCTTGTTTTAAAAGATCATCAAGATTTAGCGATTCACATGAATACAATCAACTTCCATACTAAGATGGTGGATTATCTTGATGAACTTCTCATAGAAACAGGAGATCTATCTATTTATTGGTATGTCAAGATTTGTTATATTTTTTTATATTAAATATTTCCTTGATTGGATCTGGGGGGTTGGATTGCTGGATGGTTAGCACATGTGTGCTGTATCGTTAAGTCTGTCATTGAGTCAACTGGCGTGGTTTGAATTTTCCGTTGTACGTGACAAGGAGTAGGATCGCATGTTCAATTTTGTGAAATTTCTATGGGTACTCTGGTTTCCTCCCGCTGCTAAAGACCCATACGTGCAAGCTAAATTTTTGCGATTATCAACTTTCAACCGGATTTAGTTTCGAAGATCTAGATTTGCTTTGCTTGTCATTACACAGTTACCTCCTATTAAGTCAGACCTTGGCTTGAAAATATTGTTTACGTAAATATTGTATTGAATTTTGCAGTACTAATTCATCTTTTATAGGGACAATAACACTCTTGCTGGCATGACAGGTCTAGAAAAATAAAATAGCCTTGTTCTAACTACAAGATATTTAAGTATCCTACCTGTTGTGTAAATTATCCATTACATCCTATTTTACTTGCCCAGAGGGTTTGAAAATATTTTTAAATCTAAGTTACATTAGTTGAATTTTTCCAATTTATAAAATTCGTCTTGTTAAGATAAAATTTGTATCATCAATTAATTGAAATATTGTAAAATAGTACAATTTGTTGACCAGAATAATGATTGGGACATATTATTCAGTTACTACAAGAGTGTTATTGGGCCTTTAATTAATATATTTATTGTTTTATATATGAGTATTTTTATTTTATTGTAGTTTTTATACGAATCTATTTGAACATCAGTTTAAACAATGTATGGAGTTTCCTGCTCAACATCGTTATAGTATTATCTTCCCTATGATCTGTGCTCATTTTATGAACGCAACTCATGATCTGTGTCCCGAAGAGGTAAACAATCCGTTTTAATTCTATGTTCTACTAGGGGTTAGTCCTGAAATGACCTACTGTAGTTTGCGTCAATGAGTGGACATTAAACCCCATGTCTCTCTCTCACTCTCTCACTCTCTCTCTCTCTCTCTCCCTCTCTCTCTATTAGGGGGTTGGATGACCGAATGGCTAGCACATGATCGCTGTATCATAAGGTCAGTTTTTATTCTATGTTCTATTGAAAGTTTCACAGGAATAGTGGGAAAATGAAACAAAATGGTATTTGAAGTGCCCTGACAGTGGCACTACGGTATTCTCTTATTTCGAATTCTAATTGTCAAGGTGAAACTGCTCAAGAAAATCTCAAGGATTTTTCACTAGGATCCTTGGCTTGGAATCAATCATTTAAAAAGAGAGCCTTCAAATTATTGCAGCAAAAATCATAAAGGATGATGTGTTATCATCTGTGGAGTATATGCAGAATGTTGACAAATTTTCGGTTGATCATATCTGGTTCGCTAGCCTGGAGGTCGGGTGTTCGATCCCTGCATTGGCCGAGAAAGTTCATCTCGATTTTCCGACGTGATTTCCCCTTGTCAGTAATGCAGAAGGAGGGCCTGAAAAGGACAGCTGCCAAGTCGTTCGGATGGGACAAAAAACCGAGGTACCGTGTACACATTGGAGTGCACGTAAAAGATCCCTTGGCAGCTGGAATTCGATATAAGAGTAAGCCGTAGCGCCGCTGCCCTAGCAAAATTTCCCTCATAGCACACTGTATGGCGTATGCCCATCTTCAATTAGCTCAGTTTAAGTGCATAACAGTAGGACGTTAAACCCCATTTCATTCAATCATTCTTTAAGACATTTGAATTTCACAGCACTGTAGTTTGTAAGAGATGAAACAAATGTTGAGATCGGTGTTTGATTTGTTTTATAATTTTACAATTTTACAATTTTATTTTCAGCGTCATTCTATCGGAACTACAAGTGTTCAATATGCTCACTGGTTTTTACGTGAAATGTCAGAAGAAATCAACCAGGTTATAACAGCTATCTGTGAGGAACAATGTATGCTCAGTTATAAGGTATGTGTATACAGAGTTATAAGGTATGTGTATACAGAGTTATAAGGTATGTGTATTGTGTATACAGAGTTATAAGGTATGTGTATTCAGAGTTATAAGGTATGTGTATACTGAGTTATAAGGTATGTGTATGCTCAGTTATAAGGTATGGGTATACAGAGTTATAAGGTATGTGTATACAGAGTTATAAGGTATGTGTATACAGAGTTATAAGGTATGTGTATACAGAGTTATAAGGTATGTGTATACAGAGTTATAAGGTATGTGTATACAGAGTTATAAGGTATGTGTATACAGAGTTATAAGGTTTGTGTATACAGAGTTATAAGGTATGTGTATGCTCAGTTATAAGGTATGTGTATACAGAGTTATAAGGTATGTGTATACAGAGTTATAAGGTATGTGTATACAGAGTTATAAGGTTTGTGTATACAGAGTTATAAGGTATGTGTATGCTCAGTTATAAGGTATGTGTATACTCAGTTATAAGGTATGTGTATACAGAGTTATAAGGTATGTACAGCTGAAGACGCACTTGTTTCGAGAATGCTACAGGAATTAAACTTTCTATCCACTGTGTATATAAATATTGTCTCATTGCGCTTTGAGCATGCTTTTTGGTGGATTTGGCGCTCTACAAATGTACATTATTATTAATATTATTATTATACATACGAGTTTGTTAGTGTATTTTTTCCTCCATAAAATCAGAATAGTTTAAGCCTAAAGTTGTGGCAGGTGTCTAGGTAATTTGCGCTCTGATTGTTCACTTTAAATATTGTCTGGAAATATACTCGTACTTAAATTATTTGTCATTCACTAAATAAAAAAGGTTATAAAATTCTCCAAAAATATCAAATTTCAGAGCTTGTTAACAATTACCATACTTGCTGCAATCAGGTACTGGGTACTCTGCTGGCAGTAAAAAGTTTCGCTTTTTTGGGACTGCGGTTTGGGATCTGAAATTCGACAATTATATATATAAACAACCGATATAAGTATAGTTCTATGAATGTGGGTTGTTTGATCAATATAATTTGCTCAATGTTGGTTGTTTATGAAAATCATAATATAATTTGCTGATTGTTTATGAAAATGATATAATTTCAGTTACTACCAAAACACAGTGCTGCCACCATATTAAACACAGTTCAACGAAAGAAAAATAAAGACAAGAAAAAAACAATACAAGAACCAGAAAAACCTGGACAGGAGAGTATCCGCAAAAACAGAGAAAATTTTACCAGGTATTCTGAGTGAATCATTGAAATTATAAGTTTTTTATTCATGTAGTAGTATCACACTGTATTTCTGTTCAACTTTCCACAAATATCAAATTGAAAGTAAGCGTAATTATTAAACAATAAGCACCTTTCATTTCACAAGGTTGTTAAAATCCGTTAGACGTAAAATCTTTTTTCTGCAGTATTGAGAAGAATAATATGCTTAACGACTTTAAACTGTCATAAAAAAAAAATAAAACCAAGTTTGAACAATCCAAACCGTTAGACAAATTTCGAAGTTCTAAAAAACGGTATAGGGAAAATAGTGTAATCAGGCAAAATAGTGTAATCAGCAGACAGACTTACTCCGGAAGAGTAAGCTTACCATGCCTGGCGCCACACTCGCCATAGCTGCATTTACTGCAATAGTTTATGAACCAAGAAATATTGTGTAGGCTTTAGATAAGAAGCACTTATTACAGTTCCAATAAATTCACATTTGCCTGCCATTATTTTGATAAATGCTATTTAATGTAAAAATATATTTCAGGATGGATAAATTACACATGGCATTAACTGAGTTATGTTATGCTATCAACTACTGTAATGTAATACAAGTATGGGAACATGGTTTCGTACCCAGAGAATTCTTTCTACAGCAGCTCGAGGCTCGATTCAACAAGTAAGAATCACTAAAATATTGCCCACTTCTGACTTTAACGAAAATATTTATTATTTTAATCTTCAAAAAAAAATTATTTTAAAGTCATTAACGTTTCCATTCTTTTACGGGGGGTTGGGATGGCCTAGTAGTCTAGAATGCTGTGCTTCAACCTCCAGCTGGCTGGCCTCCTCTGGCTTGCGGCTGTTGTTTCGAGCCCTGGTGTGAGCATATGTGGCATGGAGATAGGGGCGCCTTCTCAACCCCGTGGATTTCCTGCGGGCACTCCGGTTTCCTCCCACTGCTAAAGACCCCTACGTGCAAGCAAATTATTGAAATAAAATTAAACCATATGTTAGTCCCGAAATAACCTAGTTGTGTTGAGTGGACGTTAAACCCCATTTCTCGCTTTCTCTCCTCCGACGATTTAATATTTTAGCAAACGACGCCATCTTTAGTCCAGAGTATTAATTATGATCATCCAGTAATAAATAATCCCTACTAATGTTCTCCAAAAAATTTGACATGTTCAATCCCGACTGTCTATAATAATTGAAGAGTTGTGCCCCTTTCATAAATATTCAGTTAGGGCAACCTGCAGTTGCACAGATTTTCGCACTATGGTTTGGACTACAGTCTGAACTATCCCGACCATGCTCTATCCAATGGTATGGCTGATCTCTACCACAGGTTGTACTATAGTGAAAAAATCTGTGCAACCGAAGGTCTCCCAGGGTGCTGTGGAATAATAAATCATGTCTGTTAAATATTTTTTATGTATTGTTTAGCAAAGTGCGATGAGATACCACTTATCATATTCCCTGCCTCTGTCCTTCAACCACCAACAAGGGGAAACTGGACATATGCCTATTGTATCAGTTTCATTATTTCAGTTGATGCCAAAAATTTATTTAATTTGTTATATTTTCAGGGCTCTAGTAGGAATGATGATGTACAACCCAGAGACAAATGAAATAGCGAAACCATCAGAATTATTAAATGGTGTTCGAGCTTATATGAACGTTCTACAGAGTATTGAAAATTATGGTATGTATAAAAATAAACCGCTCTTGTCATTATCTGTAATTAACATTTCGGTCTGTGGCACTATGAAAGTATTTGGGCTAATCACAGGTTCAGATAAATGAATTTTGAAAAGAGACATCTGTTGGTCGTTCTCTATCCTCCCTCCCACCCCCTCCAAGTAGTTGAACAAGTTACGAAAACTCTAAGAATGATAAATAGATGAAGAATAAGAATATTGCAACATCATACATAATTGACAAAAAAATTGAAGAAGATAATATCGAAAACAAAGAGACATTCCTATTGTAGTGAACGCATTTTCAAAAATAACCAAACTGCTTTTTGGATTCTGAGAGTCTTTTGGATGGCCAAATGGTTAGTGCAAGTGTTTTGTTCAAAGGGTTTTCATTGAGTCACCTGGCATGATTTTGATTTCCTGGATGTACCTGATAAGAAGTAGGGTTGTCTATCCAAGCTCTTGGGGTTTCACCCGGACCTCCAGTTTCCTCCAACTGCTACGACCCCTATGCGCATGCAAATTATTGAAATAAATTTGAACCATTTGTTAGTCCTGAAATAACCTAGTGTTTGTCTCTCTCTCTCTCTCTTACATTTACTACTTGTATTTCAGTACATGTTGATATGGCCCGTGTATTTAACAATGTTCTACCACAACAAACGCAACCAACTGATAGTACAGGAGAAAAAACTATCACAGCTAATTATACAAACTGGTAAATACAATTATGTTATTAAACACCCACATGGAAATATAATAATTAATAGAATACAATATCAAAAAAACATGGTTTTATCCAAAGTTTCGTCAGTAAACACACTACACTGGAAAATTATACCAATTTAGTGTATATAGCCCTAATTTCTCTTCTGTGTTGGATTATTCAATTTCGTCTAATAGTGTTCAACTTTTACTCGTGTACAACTTAAATCATAGTGTTTAATTTTAATTGCAGAAAAGTAGGACATTAAACCCCATTTCATTGCTGTTTAACGCAAGGAATCAAACAAATATTAGGTTTGTTTATTATATTTTGTGTCTTTTTAGATTGTTTAGATTTGTTGTGTTTGTTTCAGGTATTTAGAAGTCTTATTACGACGTGTTACTTGTAATGTAGGTCAGATTGTTTTCTCACCGAGTCAGAAAGCCTTCGTTAGTATAACACATACAGAAGGACAACTTTTCTCGGCTGAAGAATTTGCAGATTTGACAGGTAAAACAAAGATTAATTAGATTAGAAAATGTAATTTTGTAAGGTGTGTGCACATATTTATGCAACAATTGCACACAAGTTTGAAGTCATATAGAAAAATATGTAATTCAAAAACCGATGCACTTTGTATGATCTTCTACACTGCCATGTTCCATTGACAGTTTAACACATTTTGATTGAGTGCAAGCATCTGAATAACCATAGATGAACTCATTACAGTTGCCACTCCTTATATCAATGGTTTGCCCAACTGGGCCTGTATTATAAACTACTAGACTTTTCAAAAAAGAGACAAATTTTTACACACAAATTTATTGTTTATTTGTGATATTTGGTTTTTCTTATATTTTAGTTATATATACATAGAGTTTTGTGATATTTGTTCTTGAGTGATTATTTCTGTGATATTGTTTTTATTTATGTATATCAAATTTTTCTGCAATATAGACTGTCTCAAATAAATAACCATATGCTTGGCTGTTGGTACTGACTCACTATTAAACCACATTTCATACATTCATTGTAAGATCTTCTATATGTTTACAAAAACATTTCTTTTTATCATGGATTATCTCCCTTGTGAGACTAGCCGTAAGATAATAATAATAATAATAATAATAATCACGTCATTTTACAAGGGTAGCAAATTAGGCCTGAGGCCTGTTTCGAATTTGGCACTTGGCACAGATTTCTGGATCCTTCTCTCGACACAACACTGTTTTATTGTATTGGGATGAAAAGTCTTACTCTTGCATCAAATCTCTCCCAATTGGTGTTTTAGTATTCATACAATCTCGTTCCCAGAGTCAGCCGCGGGACCGGAGGCCTCTGGGGCCAAAGACCGTCCATTATCTTCAAAAAAATTTTTCCAGGTAAGACCCGCCCATGCTGACCTCTGATTGGTCAATCTGTTTGGGGTCTATTTCTCGAAAACCAGATGTCGGATCGTCGTTTTGTTTGTTGTGAAATGATTCTTGAGTCAAAGTCAACTCGCTGACATAACAAAAGTTTTCGTAAAGATCTATTTTTCTACGCATGTGTATATTTTTGAGTGATTCGGTCATACAGACACTTAAAATAAATACATGTCACGTGACAGTCGTGTGATTCGTCCCTTCCGGGAAAATGGCTACCCAGTGTCAACAGAGAAATTTCTTTCTCCAAAATTTTTCTGGTTCGAGATTGGTATTCATAAAGACTAGTTAGGTGTGCACTGGATCATCAGTTCTGTCATTGAGTCAATTGACCTGGTTTGGATTCCCCATTTGTTCTTGACAAGGAAAAGGGTCACCTGATTCAACCTCGTGGATTTTCTCTGGGTCTCCAGTCTCGTCCCACAGCTAAAGACCCCAGAGTTAAAGTGAAATGTCCTAGATTGTGGCGAGTGGACAGTAAACCCCATTTCTCTCTCATTTTCATACATCTGATTCTTACGTGAATACTTTTTTTTATATCTATCAGAGTTACGAGCGTTGGCTGAGTTGATTGGTCCGTATGGTGTTAAATATATGGGAGAGAGGCTGGTATTAAATATAGCTAGCCAGGTCGATGAACTTAAGGTACGTAAACTTTTAGCATAGCCCTTTAATTATCAATGGAAATGGACGTTAAACAAAGAGAGAGAGAGAGAAATGGGGTTTAACGTCCACTCTTGTTGTAACTGAATAATATGTCCCAATCTTTATTCTGGTCAACAATTTGTACTTTTCTACAATATTTCAATTAATAAATGATACAAATTTCATCTTAACACAAATTTTAAAAATTGGAAAAATTCAACTACATGCCGTAACATGGTTTTAAAAGCTTTACGTAAACACTTTCAAATCCAACTTGGATTTAAACATATTTTTGAACCCTCTGGACAAGTAAGATAGGTTGTAATTGATAATTTACACAACAGGTAGGACACTTATCTTGTAGTTAGAATAAGACTAATTTTTTTTCTGGACTTGTCAAGCCAGCAAGAGTGTTATTGTCCCTTTAAGATTTCGAGAAACCAGGCCTTGATGTATACATACTACCCCTCCCAGCTAATAGATATAGTCTGATATATACTGTACCCCCTCCCAGCAGATGGATATATAGAGAATCTCCTATGAGCCTTTTTGATATCAAAAAAATACCATCACAAGTCTATAATCTAAAAAAAACGATCCCCTAATGATTATGAAATTTATGACACAAGCGATATCTACTGTAGAATGTATTAATGGGTGATAAAGTCCGATATTTATAAATATTTATTTGAATATTTCCAGAAACTGGTTATAAACAACAAGGAATTATTGAGTCAACTTCGAACAAGTTTTGATAAACCAGACGTCATGAGAGAATTATCGAAGAAACTACAAAGTGAGTCGAGATTTATATTTTTCACATTTACAATAATTGTATTACAGTTAACAAAAAAAAAAGCATCTTATATTTATATTCAGGGTGTGTGTTGTTTTATTATAATTTACTAATATACAGTAATAATTAATCTGGCATGGTTTCAGAGGCGGATCCAGGGGGGGGGGGGCTAGGTGCCCCGGCGCCCCCTAAATCCCTAAAAAACAGTAAAAAAAAAAGATATGCGCCACAAATCACCACTGACACCCTGATTTTTTCAAAAAATTTCTCGAAGCCACCCAGCCCCCCCCCCCCCTAACTGGATTTCCTGGATCCGCCTCTGCATGTTTTTTTCATTAACCCTCTAAGCTTGAAATTGTATTGAATCGATATAATGCCTAAGATCTTGTTTTATGAAGCCGTCATCTTACTTATAATATAGTATTTGTTGAAATAACTTTAAGATGTCCAGTGTTCACATTTGCAGTTGGAAATTGATAAAAGAGTAGGCCATACTACTTCTGTATGGGCAAAATTTCCTTTATAGCACACTGTGTGGTGTAAGCCGGTCTTCATTAGCCCAGTTGGAGCAGAACAGTAGGACGCTAAACCCCATTTAATTTAATTTCATTCACGAGGACCTCAAGCCCCATGGTATAAATAGAAACAACAGAATATTCTTGCAAAGAAATTGTGTCTTAGCCCAAAAAACTGGCATAAGCCTATTTTGGGTCTTCCTCTGGAAAGTTTCTCAGAAAACTCTTGTCTACGATATGAACTCCCGTGGAATTAGACATAAAACTCCAGGAATTAAGGAACGATCCTGCCAACTTACTTGATTCACAGTTTTAAATGCTATCTTTATCATGAAAGGAATGAATGAAATGGGGTTTAACGTCCTACGCTTAAGCATCGTACCTGGGCTAACTGAAGACGGGCATACGCCATACAGTGTGCTATGAGGGAAATTTTGCCCGGACAGCGGCGCTACAGCCTACTCTTATATCGAATTCCAACTGCCAAGGGATCTTTTACGTGCACTCCAATTTGTACACGGGACCTCGGTTTTCCGTCCCATCCGAACGACTAGGCAGCTGTCCTTGTCAGGCCCTCCTTCTGCATCACTGACAAGGGGAAGTCACGCCGGAAAATCGAGATGAACTTTCTCGGCCAATGCAGGGATCGAACACTCGACCTCCAGGCTAGCGAACCAGCGCCTTATCCACTTAGCCACCGTGATCCCCATCTTTATCATGCCTGTCTTCATTACCCCAGTTGAATGTGATTGTTTGCCAGTCGAGTCTCTATCCAGTATTTGTTGTAATCGCAAGTCTGATATAATAAAACTACTTACAGAATAAAATTGACAATGATATTTAAATTAATACGACTTACTATACGTTCCTTATAAGGGCGTTCCTTTCTTGGTTTACGATGCTGTTCTAATTAGGAGCTGTGGTGACTCAGTACGTAAGGTACTGACTCACTAACCTGGAGGAACTACCGACCTTTGACCTGACTGATTGCAGGCAAAGTTCCTCAGTGGCTTTCCACGTGTTTTACCCTCTTTGATACAGAGGGTACTGCAAGGAATAGTATCTAGTCTTTCGGTTAGGATGAAAAACAGAGATCATGTGAACATATTGGCATGCATGTAACAAAACCTTTACAGTAGGTAAAACGCCACTGCCGGAGCAAAATGCCCCCATAGCATAATTCCATGTTCTTTAGCCCAACTGGGGCAGAAAAATCAGACATTAAAACCCTTTTTCATATTCTTATAGCAATCTGATTGAATCTCATTAAAACACAGATCCTATTTCGTTTCGTTTTTTATGGTTGTAAATTTTGTTTTACTTGTCTTCACCACTCCAGGATCTGGAAGAGTTGTTATATATAACCCACGTTCTAGCCAATAAAACAGTCTGTTAAAGCCATGCCTTCGTGTACAGTGCACTTAATTGTGGGTATCCCTCTAGAAACATCAACGCGATTTGGTTAATCAAATCTTATGTCGGACGTCATAAAAAAATGAAATGAAATAGGATGGCTGTGTTTTAATGAGATTGTACTTGTATTTAATTGAAGTATTATTTCTCTCTAATTTATTTATTTATTATATCAGAACCCCTCAAATCTGCATCAAGTAAGATATAATATTGTACGTCGTGTTTCTTTATATGTATTGAGTTCAGTATCTTTCACTTTTTTTTTTCCTTAATTTCTTTTCAAAAATCTTGTCTTCATTGGTGCAGAATAGTAGTACGTTAAACCCTTTCCTTTTTATTTTTATTGCCTAAGAAATTGCCCAAGGTATTGATCATCGCTCTCACATCCAAAGCATCGACAATTCAAAGTGCTCTCTTTTAAAAAAATTGGTCTTCATTAGCCCAGTTGGGGCAGAAAAATTGGACGCTTAGCCTTAGCAGGAAATGATCATCTATGTCAATTCAGTTGATATAACCAGGTGTTTAAAATCTTGACCAAAATACTGGTATCTCTAAATTTGCTTGAGCAGAAAGTGCTTATTATCGAATCTCGTTTTTTTTTCAAATGTTGTCCAACCGCATGGGTTTTCTGATTCTCAGGGTCATCCAGTTTCCTCCCACTGCTCAATTTCCCTACACACGAGCGAATTAATGAAATAAAATTAAACGATATGCTAGTCCAAAAATGACCTAGTTTGTGTTGAGTGGATGTTAAACCCCATTTCTCTCTCTTTTCAAATGTTTCCTGTTCTAATATAGGACATACTGAATTAGATAACATGGAGGGGAATCATGCAGGGTCCATACCTTGGGTTAGGAACTAATGGTCTATACCTTGCGTTAGGAAATTATGGTCCCTCAAGGTTCATACTTTGGGTTAGGCAATAATCATTCCTCATGGTCCATACCTTGGGTTAGGCAATAACCATTCCTCATGGACCATGGTCCATACCTTGGGTTAGATAATAGTGGTCCATACCTTGAGTTTGGATATAACGATCCCTCATGGTCCATAAGTAGGGTTAGGATATAATGGTCCCTCATGCTCCATAAGTTGGGTTATAAAATACGAAATAAGATCCCTGTCAGTCTTTACTACCCTACTATTTATTAGATGTGAAAACTCTTCTATTATCATTTACTTTATTTTATTTTGTTCGGCTGTTGTATACAATGAGTTATGAAGTACTGCATGATTTACTCAAATATTATTGCATGAGTGTTTTCTCTTCTTGTAGATGTTATAACTGACATGTGGTGGTATATTGTTGTAACCCCTGTCTGTCCGTCAGTTGTCCATAATTACCTGTTTATGATAAGAAAAAGCCAGAGTTATGGCCCTTGATTTCTTTAAAGAATCGTGTGGACATTTTATAGGTTAAAGTTATCATACCATTGACTTGAGATGAAAAAATTATATTGATTTTTGATGAATCCCGCATGTACATGACAATGCGTAGGGTTGCATGTAATATTGAATTAAATTGACCCATGAGTTAGGCTCGAAATGACCTTGTTCGATGTTGAGTTGGATTTAAACCACATGTATCTCTCGTTCTCATTACTGGGGTGACTTGTCACTGCCGTGTCTGTGGGTATATATTTTGTTGTTGTTATCATATATATATGTGTTTTTTAGTCAAATGTATATTACAGATGTACATGTTTATGTTGGTCTTAAGAAATAATATAGGCCTATTAGTTAGCCCAAATCGTTTTAACTCTATAACAATCTCGAAGAACAACCTGAGAAACGGATATTGCGTATAAAGGTTGTGATTCTGGTGCTGTTGATATGTTAACAACTAAATTCCATTAATAAATAGTCATGGTCATTCTGTCAGTCATTCAATATTACCCAATAGGAACATTCAACATGAATCTTAACACAATCTGTTTACAATACAGATCTTTATTTCGTTTCTTCTTTTATACTTTTCGTCAGCCTACACTACATGAAGATCTGGCCAGTTGTAGTGATGGTCACGTCAGGTGTCATACAAGCGGCTTTTGGCCTTATGGATTACCCATCGTTCTGTGCAGAGCATGCCAAAAATTGGCTGTAAGTGTAATAAGCCGTTTCATTGGCTAATCCCTCCCATCATCCAGAACATGGGTAAAGACAAGTAAAACAAGATTTTGAACTATAAAAAACAAAACGAAATAGGATCTGTTTTTCAATCAGGGGGATCACGGTGGCTAAGTGGATAAGGCGCTGGTTCACTAGCCTGGAGGTCGAGTGTTCGATCCCTGTATTAGCCCGAGAAAGTGATACAGAAGGGGGTCTGATAAGGACAGCTGCCTAGTCGTGTGGATTGGACGAAAAACCGAGGTCCTGTGTACACATTGGAGTGCACGTAAAGGATCCCTTGGCAGTTGGAATTCGATATAAGAGTAGGCCGTAGCGCCACTGCCCGGGCAAAATTTCCCTCATAGCACACTGTATGGCGTATGCCCGTCTTCAATTAGCTCAGGTTAAGTGCATAACAGTAGGACGTTAAACCCCATTTCATTCATTCATTCGTTTTTCAATCAGATTAATCTTAACAATATACATGTACCAGTACGCTGCAAGATGGTGCTGGCCGCCTGGAGATGTCATGATTGAATGTAGATATGTGTGTTTGTCAATATGATCTATAGACAGTATGCTATGTTTTAGTATGCTAAAAGATGTTTTTGATAAAATATTAACATTTTATTTTATAACTAAGTATTAACAATACATAAAGGATGAATAAAAACTGACACAAAATTATGTCTTTTCCATCCAAGAACAAATTAATTTGTCTTTTAAAACACAAGAAATCGTACTTTCCAGGTACAGTGCCATATGTAGACTATTTTCACTATACCTGTTGTCTTTATTGCTCCAAATCAGCCCTAGTTTCACAAAACATTAATTCTCAATTCTCAGACATAAGAATTTGTTCAAAGATGTTTGTCTTATTTATAAAACTTTTGTTGTTTTGATGTATCAAATACATTAATATGAAACTATGTGCAATATTTTGTGTTTCTGGATCAAAGATATTTCTCCTAAACAATGTAAAGTTGAGTAAATTTTTAACTTAAGTCTGAGAATACTTTGTGAAACCGGGACCAGATTGTCGTTTGACCAATGATGAGGAGGAGTTTTAGACTATTAGTAGTTAAGTGACCAGGGCGTTGGTGGTGTCTAAGATGTTGACATAGAAGTATGCTTAGTTATTCAGATAGAACAGAAACTGTGATTTTTTTTCCTAAGTCATAGCTTTGTGTCATATTATTCTGAATTGTATTTTGGATTGTCAAAGATTTTTATTACTAAAATAAACTAATGTTTGGTGATGTTTTCTGTAATAGCTAGTCACAAGAATGCTCCCAGCGGTAAGATGGTTTAATTGTGCTTATCCCTGTTTTTTTTTGTTTTTTTTAAATTTAATATAATGCTTTTTTATAATTATTAATTACCCCTTTTCTTTTTTTAGAGAGAGAGAACCGCTTTATTAACTTAAATAAGATTTTTGTTTGTTTGTACATATGTATGTTGTTAACTGTTCATGCTTTCTAACCCACCATGTTTTAAATTTTTACTTTCGCTTTATGTTTCTATATTTTGAAGCCTGAAAAAAAGGCACCTGTCAAAGACATTGTTGAGCACCAATTCAGGATTTACCCCCAAAATCCCTGATGTGCCTGGAATTTTGCCTGTCTTTTTCTTGTGTTTTTTATTAAAGTTACATTATTCAAGATATAGATAAGAACTAGCCATTCTTGCTATACTAGTTCGAAAGTAGATGATGTAAAATGAATAATTTGAAAATTTCATTCAAATTACTCTATTGCAAGCGAAGAAATAGGCATTTAAAGATTTGACCGACCTGTGCAATAATTTCAACCACGGTCCTGGATGATCAAAGCTACGATATTTGATTTACCGCTGAAACGTTTTAATCTGTTTAACATCGGAGCAATCTGATGCCATCCAAAGTTGATTAAGGCCTGGATCAGTTAATTAATGTCTAATTAATACTTTAGAAAACATTTCATGCCCAAATAAAGACCTGCACTAGGCAGATTTAGCTCTTGCATAATGCATGTTTAATATTTCTAAAGGGGTATTTTCGAAGATTTAGATAAAGAGTTAGTTATACTCGCTATAATATTTCAAAAATAAATAATGCATAATGATTTATTTTGAGTGCATTGATCGTAACCACTATTAAAGTCATAGCCTTGCGTCTCCATTTGTAGATTAAATCATTCAATGGCCGAACCGTTTTAATCTACTTAAAATTGGGGACATCCGATGACCACAAGAGTTGTTAATGGTCTTTTAATGTTAGTAAATGTCTTATTATAAATCTGTAAAACATTTAGGGCCTTAAAAAAAGACCTCGGGGGTTGGATGGCCGAATGGTTAGCAGTTTAGCACGTGCATGCTGTATCATAAAGCCTGTCTTTGAGTCAACTGTAAGTCAATACTATCTCTAGCTGATGTGATTTTGTTAGGGCAAAATTCCTCTCATAGCGAAGCCTGTCATTGAGTCAACTGTCGAGTTTCTAATTCCCGGTTGTACGTGATAAGGAGTAGGGTCCAACCTCGTGTGTCCTCTCTGGGTCCTCTGGTTTCCTCCCACTGCCAAAGACCCCTTCCCACAAGCGAATTATTGATATAAAATTAAACCATATGTTAGTCCCGAAATGACCTATTTTGTGTAGAGTGGACGTTAAACCTCATTTCTATATCTCTCCCTCTCATAGCGCACTGCATATATACAGTATAAGCATCTTCATTGGCCAGTTGATGCAGAACTGTCTCATTTCATTTCATTTTGTTTGTGAAAACTAGTCACACACAATCAGGGGCTGCGGAGCAGAAGGGGGGGGGGGCTAAGGGGGCTTTTTAATAGTGAAAAAATAAAATGTCGCCAAAAGCTCAAAAAAGCGAAAAAAGGTTATGGGGGGTATAGTTGTGGTGCTTAGTGGGGGCGGCCACATTGCGTGAGTTATTGGCAGTAGCCTCCCCCCCCCTCCCCGGAATCGAGGCCTGCACACAATTTACATACCGAAAGATTTATTAGTACATGTATCAGATATTTGTAATTTTTTTGTAATTTGTTCCTTCGTTCTTAGTTTCAATATTTCTGTCTGCCATTCTTTTGTTTTAAATGTATAATTTCTTCCATTTCCATTCCTTTCAAGCTTATTCCTATATGTCATACTTGCAATTTCCTTCAATCATTTTATTGTCAGTGTATTTCTGTAATTTAGTTTCTCCACATGGTCCTTAGCTGCATATGTATTATTATAGGTAGAACCGAAAATTATACGGGGGCCTTTTAAATGGCAATTACATTTTTTTTGTAAAATATAAGAAATTCTTTATTTGTATAAGGTAAAGGAATATTTAATGTTTACTTGATTTAGATCTTTGATGTAGGTACAAGAAAAGAGTGTTGAATAAATTCATGCCAGGTTCCCACTTTCCTGCGATGCGTTACAATAGGATTGCTCCTAGTGAGTCTACGGTATTGTTTATGCATATGTGTTCGGATATGTTTCGATATGATCAACATGACCTCAATATATGATATGACTTGATAGGATCACAATTTCAATCGTAGCAACAATCGGGATTGTGGGAACCTAGCATTAGTTTGATCTAAATGATTTTAATGTGTTAATGATAGGCTCTGTGAAGAGTATATACGACCACACTTAGAGATATGTAACCTACATTATTTTGTATTCCATTAACACAGTAAGATAAACGTAAAACCAAAATTCCGCTTTTGCAACAATAATTTAATCATTTAGATTTTGTTCAAAATAACATATTATATAGACACTGGAAAATTGGTATGGTATAACTTGGCGTTCATAGCCCTAACTATAGTTTAATTTCGGCTAATAGTAATAGTGTTCAATTTGTACTTGTGTACAACTTAAATCATATAGTTTGATTTTGATTACCAAGCGTCTAATTAACTAGTGTTTTATTTGTTAATTAGACGCTTGGTAATGAAAATTAAGCCATACCTATTTTCCAGTGATCTGCTTTATTCATTTTTTTTTTGGCCTAAATCAAAGTTAAAGTGAATACATTGACAATATATAATCAAGAGATTTGAAATTGATTACCTCCCCTTTAATTCTTATATTTCCCTTGTAATGATGAATGCACTCCTATATTCTTCCTTCTATTTCTTCACTACAAGCATCTAAACAAAAGGATCCGGGTTTAGCCATTGTAAGAGGTGACGTTACTTTTCACTGTTTCAGTGTTGTATCTGTAGATATCCTATCACTTTAACTTATTATATCAAGTAGATTATCTCCCCTTATTGGATCAAGTATATTATCTCCCCTTATTATATCAAGTAGATTATCTCCCCTTATTATATTAAGTAGATTATCTCCCCCTGTTAAACCCCATTTTTCTCTTTCTATGTATATATTTATATATTTATATCCAATGCACATGCAGGTTTACCACCTATTCTGTGTGTCACAGAGTTAACGATAATATTAATTAAAAGACTTAAAATTAATTAAGAGAAATGGTGTCTTTACTTGCAAACCAAGATATTTGTGTGACCAATGAAGCTGATGCCAACGTTTCTTAGTTACCAGCAACATGTATTCTTATTAAGTATGAAGCTCTACAGGGAAAAAATGGCATTCTTTACCCAAAATCAATCTTTCCATAAAAATACTCTGTCATACATAACAAAACATGTTCTCGAAATCTCGTTCTCAGATAATTCATCAAGGTAATCCAGTGCAGGAACAGGTTTCAGAGAGTTACTTCCCTTTACTATAAATGCTGTTATTTTGTTATCTCAGAACCAGAATATTTACTTTTACTTAGTCTTAATTTAAAGATGCATCATGTAAGATTTAGATCTCTGAATCAGAATATTGATTACATGATCTTAAATGTATGAATTATGCAGATTCATTTGTTAATATCCATCTATAATCACGTATTTGGTAGAGATTTACCTAATGGAAGTAAGGAGTAAGATATTTCTTTATGGATGGGAGAATTATGAACGTATAAATGAGAAATCTATTCTTTAAATGACATCTAGAAGCATGGTAACATTAATTAAGCTGGTGTAAGCTAGAATATGTATAAATAAATAGGCTGACTAAATGGATATGTATCATTAACTTAAAAACATGACCTGTATGTGTTACGAAACATCATTAAATAATATGAGTTGTTGTGTTGTGTTTTGTTTTGTTATGAATGAGAAGTGTTATAAGATGTTATTTATGTTTACAGATGTTGATATTGTTTTAATGAGGATGACTATTATTGGTGTTTTACTGGCGTTCAGGTCGTTGATACAAGAAGCTCTTCATGATGTAAGTAAACAAAAAACATCTTTGATTGATTCATTAATCAGAACCCCAGTTGTAAGTGGCAAGGAGTAGGGTCACCTGTCCAACCTCGTGGGTTTTCTCCGGGTCCTCCGGTTTCCTCCCACTGCTAAAGACCCATACGCGCGACTAATTATTGAAATAAAATTAAACCATATGTTAGTCCTGAAATGACCTAGTATGTGTAGAATGGACGGACGTTAATCCCCATTTCTCTCTCTCTCTTCATTATTTGGAGAGCTAGACACAGACAGCTGTCTAATCGTTTGGTTGAAACAAGTAACAAATGACAAAAAAAGTTACTGGCCTATAAAGTATAACTCCCTTAATTCCCAATTAAACTGACCCCAAACTCTACTGCACATAGCTAAACATAATATATTATTTTGCAAATCCTGGCCCCAGTTCTCAAGAGATGGCACAGACAATGAAAGTGTACCTAATCATTGAGACTGGATGAAAAAGTGAGGATTGTCTAAAAATGGCTGAAGTATTATTGAGACTGAGACATTTGTTTTTATTTGAAACTTTTTATTATAGGTTCTAGATGATCATGTTCCATTTTTAATGAGTTCCATTCGAGACATTCATCATTATGTTCCTAATACAAAAGATGCTATGGTAAGTACAAATCATTATCTCTTTAGATTGTTTTATCTCAACAGGTTTAGCTCTTAGACTATGAAGAGACTGTATTATTCAAATATTAAGTTGTAACTTTTTGTCACCAAGGTTTCTACTTAACAGTAGCACTAGATGAAAATTATAATCCCTTTTCGACCTATAGATATTAATAACTTGTAGACTGAACATAAACTGACTAGGTTCAATTAGAGCTACATGTATTCTTTGGTAGTTTTTGTGATCTCAACATGCCCTCGGGTAATGTATTTAAAGGAGTATATATTGGTGTCCGTCATTATCACGTATGTGATAAAACTGGTTAAACACATTCAAAATATAATTTTAACAATTGTTACGATAGATGAGTAATCTATATAGGTTTCATCAATCGGAAGTGACGAATGCAAAAGGAAAACAAAAGTTATCCCTCTATATAACTAACTGAAATAATGAGTGCTCACTAATAATTTCTTCGAAGACCAAAAGTTTTTGTGTGAGACTGTAAGAGGATATCTGACAGTTTAGCCCCGTCTCTCTCTCTCTCTCTCTCTCTTTGAGAATAAAAAGAAAATATATAAACAAAAACTTCCCTTTCGCATCAGACTTTTAAGAAAGCTTGTCAGAGAACAAGAATATGTGGCCTTAATAAGTTTTGAAAGCCTAGTGATATTTCTCCTATATGAACTGGCTTCTCCTTGTCAGTAGTGCAGGACGGAAGGCCTGACAAGGACAATTGTCTAGTCATTCGTATGGTACAAAAAGACCATGGTCAGGTGTACACACTGCTGTGCACGTAAAAGATCCCTTGGCAATTAGAATTAGATATATTAATAGGCTGTAGTGTATGGCCATCTTCACTATCCAGTTTAAGAGCAGAACAGTAGGACGTTAAACCCCATTTTATTTCATTTCATTTAAAAACATTAATATATTTATAAGAATACAAGAGATCCCCACTTTAAATGTTCTCTTAATCAATTATCATCGACTAGTTATGATGACTTCTTTCACGAAAATATATTTATGGCCCTAGATATAGCTGTTGGCGATTATAGTGCTGAAATTGTATGGAATATTACTTGTGATATATCAAATATTATTTGTGAATTTAAAGAGATTTTGAAAGTATAAAGCTATATTCCCAATATAAACTTAAGAATATTTTGCTTTTTAACAGCCTGCTTCATTGAAACAACAGGTTTGCTTCGTGTTGTTCATTTATATTTTAATGTCATGTTTTTTTCCTGTTTATGATTTTTACTTCTGTTTTAAGAATACATTTGTTGTCTCATGTTCTATATTTCTGTAATATTTTTAGAGATTATTTTTATTATTTAAATTTTTCTTTTAATTTTTTCATTGTTTACTTTTTTTTTTCTTTTAAAGTAAATAACTTTATTGTAAATCTTTATATTTGTCGTCGTTTTGTTAATTGTTCTAATACTGTATCTTCTGTATCATTGACGAGGTCTTATTTTTTAGCATGCAGTCCTTATATTTTGTTTTTATGGAAATGTGATTGGAGTTCTTGTCAACTATTTCGAACCCTGGTGTGAGCGTATGTGGCATTGAGATAGGGGCGCCTTCTCAACCTCGTGGGTTTCCTCCGGGCACTCTGGTTTCCTCCCACTACTACAGACCCCTATGCGCAAGCGAATTATTAAAATAAAATTAAAAACATATGTTAGTCCCGAAATGACCTAGTTGTGTTGAGTGGACATTAAACCCCATTTCTCCGTCTCTTGTCAACTACAACTATAATAAAGTCATTGTCATCCATGACTTACCCGTAATTAACTCAAAATATCATTGGATGGTTCCAATTTTAAGTAGATTGGAACAAAGCCGCCATTTAAGTGTTTAATAATAAAAATGATAAGTTGGTTGTCAAATGCGTAGAAACAATCTTAGCTAAAAAATGTTGTCAAAATGTCAAAACACTCAAAATTTTGCACAGAATAAATTTATTTAACTAAAATTTTTACTATACCGGTATTCATTTTGGATTACCTATTTTTGAATTATGATATAATGTGTAATGCCCCTTTAAGGACTGTATACTATATATGTGACTTGAGCATTCTAGGGAGCAGTATTGTTAGGTTTGAATGACCAACCCTGTGGGTCATCACGCATTCATTTCTTTCCCATTCCTTCAATATTAAATAGATAATTTTTGGTGATTTTAAATGATTTTTACAAATTTTTAAACAAAGATTTGATATTAAACAAATGTGAAAGAAATTGGTGCTAGATACACAAGATTAAATGATACCTGGGGCCTGTTTCATGAAGTTTTAACTAAGATAAAAATCCAAATTTTAGTAGATAATTCAATTTTGATTGGCTAAGCACTAAAACCAATCTAATATTATCCCATCAAATTGTTAAAATCTAATTATATCTTAGTTAAAATTTTATGAAGCAGCCCCCTGGATTACAGTGATATATGACATTTATATGTATACCTGTTACAGGTGCTTTATCAATCTAATTAAAATAAAGATATTTCGTTTTGTTTTTTTATACTTTCGATGGCCTACTCTACATGTAAAGACAAGTAAAAAACGAAATTTTGAACTATAAAAAACAAAACGAAATTGGATCTGTGTTTTAATCAATTTGGTGCTTTATATTTTATACCTGTGACAGGTGCCCTATAAATTGTTCATGTAAACAGGTGCTCTATTCCTAGGTTTAAATGTAACACATGTATGTATATTTACAGGTGCCCTATATATTATACCTGTAAACAGGTGCTCTATTCCCATGTTTAAATGTTATATGTATATTTACAGGTGCCCTATATATTATACCTGTAGACAGGTGCACTATTTCAAGGTTTAAATGTAATATGTATATTTACAGGTTGTAAATGAACTAGCATCATCAGCCGGTCTAGCATGTGATATAGATCCTACGTTATGTAATGCTCTCAGAACATTGAAGAGTGGTAGGTTTTATACATTACTAGTAAAATACACCAAGTACGACGATCCAAACCATTAAACAAAATTCGGAGTCCTAAAAATAACGGTATAGGCAAAATAGTGTAATCTGGAAAAATAGTGTAATCAGCATTTGGACTGCTCACCGTGTACAAAATACACGACAAACAGTGTTAACAGGTGTCCGAAAGAGTAAGCTTACCCTGCTGGCACGCCATACCCGCCATAGCTGCATTCAATCTATTAGGCCAAACTTCGGTAAAATAGCGTGATTGGCCAATACACACCAAGACTTCAACTAGAACATGGTCCCTGGGTTTGCAAGACTTCAACTAGAACAGGGCCCCCAAGGTTCCCAAACTTTTTCATCTTGTTTACCACTTAAAAGTAAATTTACATTTAATTAATTTTAGCACAAGAAGAACTATAAGCCAATCAAAGTTTACTTAACGTGTTTAACACATGTTACAATTATACGGCATACAAGTTATTTAATAATTTATATTATTTTTCGTGAAAAGTTGAAGGTACAAGGTTCTGCTGTTATGTCAAGAAAAGAAACATCGCTCATTTTTTTCATATCATCTGAAAAACTATACATTGTTTCTTACCACCGTCTCACACAGCTGACAAGAAGGAACCTCGTCGGATTAACTTACTTAGCCCGACAATGGGATCAAACATGGCACCTCCAGGTTAACAAGCCATCGTCATACTCACTGAACCACCCACTGTGACTTTTCACAGGTTGAAAGTAGTATAAATCCAAAACCGGTAGTGCAAAACAACTAGGCCTATATTACTCCCTGGTCCGGGCTACCCCTATACAGCAAATTTCAACCTCAGGGACAATCTTAGTGTAGCCGACAACAGGCAGACAAAGAGACACAAATATAAGTATAGATGATATTGATTTTAATATTACTGTTTTGTTTATTTGTATTTTTGTAGAACATGCTGAAGATGAATATAATCTGGCTTGTTTGTTAATGGTGTTTGTAGCAGTATCTATACCTAAATTAGCCAGAATGGATTCATCAGTATTTAAAGCTTCATTAGAAGGTAGGAATAAACATTTTAACACCTTGAGGTAGGAATAAATTCTGTCTGCAATATAAAGGACATTGGATGAACGAACAATATAAATAGGGTAATATCAATTTAATACAATAAATGAAATGGAATTTAAATTTCTACTGTTGTGCTATGAGGGACATTTTGCCCAGACAGTGGCACTAGGGCCTACCCTTGAATCAAATTCCAATTGCCAAGGGATCTTTTAAGTGCATACCTAGGTGTTTCAATCAATCCTGACCACTAAATAGCTGTTCTTATCAGGCCCTCCATCCTGCACCACTGTCAATTGGAAACTATACTGGAAGATACTGTTCTGCTGCAACTGATTAATGGTCTCCCCTTGAAAGAAATGACTAATATCCATTTAGATAATTAATTTATTATTTGCTTTTCTCTGGGTCTTTTATTCCAGGCCATCAGAATAACAGTCATTGTTTAGCTAAAGCTATAAATGCTCTAGCAGGCGCCATGTTTACTATTTATGGACCCGGTGACGTAGAAGAAAGATTAAAGGAATTTCTTGCCGTAAGTTACCTCATTAATTAACAAAATTTATTTTCATAGAAGATGATAAAATCCAACCATATTCGAATAGAATTGTGTGTATTTTAGCTCTAGGGTGTAATTTTCAGGTTGTTCCTTACTAGTTGTATGTCATTTGCTAAACATGCATTAAAGGGACAATAACACTCTTGCTGGCTTGACAGGTCAAAAAAAAACATTGGCCTCATTCTAACTCTACCTGTTATGTAAATTATCCATCACAACCTATCTTACTTGAAAGTGCTTACGTAAGGCTTTTCAAACCATGTTACGGCATGTAGTTGAATTTTTCCATTTTAAAAATTAGGTGTGTTAAAGGACCTAAGTCCGTAACTCAAAATCCTCCAAAATCTTCGACATCGAAAACACGAATTTTTGGTCAATTTAAATCAACATTGATGATATAAACTTACCGGGAAAAGATGAGCTTCTCATATCCGATATTAAAGATGAAATAATTTTTCTAACATTGGTACACGAGTCGTGTACCATAATGCGCTTTAGCCCTAGTTGTATTGAGAGACTCGAGGGGCGAGGCTAGACATATTGCACTGTATCACACGGCATATGTAGACTGAAATAACCAGGCTCTAAAAAATGTGCACTGTATTGAGACTGAATGGCCTATTTCGCCAAACATAACTGATTTGTAATTGGAGTAAAAACGGAAACCTTTTAATGTAAATCAGTGTATATACATTTATATTACAGTATTATATGCGTTGCGACCCACTTTTGTCAATTTCTAGATCCCAAATGTTAGCGATTTAGCTCCTTTAAGATGAAATTTGTATCATTTTTAATTGAAATATTGTAAAATAGTACAAATTGTTGACCAGAATAAAGATTGGAACATATTATTCAGTTACAACAAGAGTGGTATTGGGGCTTTAAGTTACCTCATTAATTAATTTACAAACTTTCCTTTCCTTAGAAGTAAATTCCTAATAAAACAAAGCACTGACAGAATTAAATGTAGTAGCCATGTTTAGACAGGGTTATGTGTGTTTTAGCTTTAGGGCGTAGTTTTAAAGTTGTTCCTTTTTTGTAGTAAGTCATTAGTTAAAGATGCATTATGTAAGAGCTAAATCTGTGGATTGCATGTCTTTCTCATGGTTTGAAATGTTATATAAACTATTATTTAGACAGTTATTTACATGCTTGACCCTGTATTCCTGAAGCAATGGTCGGGAGAATCCCTCTCTGGCCATTGATTGAGCTTTTGAGGGAGTGTGTCTATCCTTTCTGTTCACCAACAGCAACATGACAGTCCTTGAAAATCGATTTTAAGGTATTCAAAACGGTAAACGTATTGTTCGTCTTCAGACTGAATTGTCTACATTGTTTCTGTTTTAATAGCATCGTTTGTCATGCGATTAGTTTTTCTGGAATATCCTGCTATTCACTGGTTAATTGGGCATAATAGATATCGTGGGTCATGATCAGTGTTGGGATTTCAAAATTTTAGCTGTCGGACATTTTTTCCCGACAATGAAGGGAAAAAACTCTTATCGTTATTTAAGCAGGCGTTTTCAAACCACAATTAAGAATCACGTGTCAACAAAATATTCAAATTCATACGTAATAAAAAAAAATAGGTGCACCTCGGTTTTTTTTATGTTTAATTCCCGTACGGCAATCAAATTTATGTCAATATTATTCCTAAAAAAAATCACATGACATTGTAATACCATAGAGGATGAAAGCATGCAGACTACTGTCAATCCGTAACGTTTTCATATTCCCCCCAATTTACCGTACTCATGATGTAACATTATGTAATCATATCTGGCCCCAAGTTCACAAAGCATTCTCAGACTTACATTGAGAATTTACTCAACTTTCAAACACTCTTTATGAGAAATATCTTTGATCCAGCAACACAAAACCTTACACAGCTTAAGTTAAGAATTTACTCAATATTGTTAGCCTTATTGTTACGCAGTTAGCTATTGGAATTTGTGGTTCAAGGTACTGACTCCTAACTGGAACTGAAAATTTTCCAAATGCTATCGAGCATAATGATTATATAATTCTAAATATATATTATATTCCAGTTGGCATCATCAAGTTTATTACGTCTAGGACAAGAACATGATAAAGATACCATTAAAAATCGTGAATCAGTCTATCTACTCCTAGATCAAGTAAGTTGGATAGACCGTTGTTTCTTTTTTTACCCTGGGGTCCTAGTAGCTACTAAGATAGCCTTCACCTGGATTAAGCAAATAAAAAAAAAATGAATAGAGGTTTAACTTCCTACTGGGCTAATGAATACTGGCTTACGCTATACAATATACTACGACCTACTCTTTATCTCAAATTTCAAGGGATCTTTTACATGCATTCCGATGTGTACACACATGTGCTTGATAACGATAAGAGGATACTTGTCGAAACGTCGTGCTTTGTGAATAAACCAGTGATTGATTCCCATAAAAACTGTGTTCTGTTAATGTGTTTTCCAATCGCTAAATGCCACTTAAAGATAATTGTGTACCCAATACACTGTACCTCAGTTTTTTGTTCCATCCAAATGCCGTGGGAAAACCATGAACACTTTCAAAAGTTATCATTTGATCTTTTCTTTTATTTTAGATTGTTCAAGAATCTCCCTTTTTAACGATGGATCTGCTGGAGTCGTGCTTCCCATACGCTTTATTACGTAACGCGTATCACAGTGTATATAAGGCATCTGCTGCAGATTAACAGATTAACAGACACCAGACGAAGAAATTGTATAAATTTATAGCATTTATATATCGCTATTAGATGTATATTAATCAAACTTCTATTTATCACCAGAATAATGATGATATTCGTTCGACAGATCCACAAAACCCTGGTATACTATACCAAATAGATAGATATTCTTTTCAATGTCCGCAAAACCTCGGTTTAATATTATACCCAGAAGATTGTATTGTTCAAATGGTAGATATTCTTTCCACGGGTCCGCAAAACCCCAGTATACTATACCAAGTAAATAAATATTCTTTTCACAGGTCCGCAAAACCTCGGTATAATATTCCCTAATAATACAGTAGATAGTTATTCTTTTCAATGTCCGCAAAACTTAGGTATGATATACTCAAATAAAACGCAGTAGTAGATAGTATTTTTCAAATACTGGTCCACAAAACCTTGCTGTAAAATACCCAGTAGATAGTCTTTTTTCAAAATCTAGATATTCTTTTGACAGGTTTGCAAAACCTCGCTATAAAATAATGAAGTAGAAAGTATTTTTCAAATTCACGAATATTGTAAAATTGTTGCTGTCATTTTACAACATTTTATTTAAATATCTTCTTTGTATCACCCAAAACATTTTTTTTTTATCCCCACATTTTTTATTTTCACCCACTTTTTGAGACATTTTGAGAATTAGTCCCCCTATATTGTAATTAACCATTTTAGTATCAGTGCAAACCTTATATAAAATTATCTTATAGAATCAATGTAGGCATTTGTATAGGAGTCGATAATAGAACAAATTTGAATATATTGAAACAGGAAAACCATTTATGTTTGTTGTTCAGTGTTATAAAAGGTCTTCCTTGTAATAACTCTACTAATACTTGTACTTGTTGTTCTTCTTGAAACCAATCATGTCATAAAAAAACAATTTCCCTGTTTTATAGACCAGTCATAGAGGAATCTGATTCCCCTTGTGTTTTTAAAACGGAAACTGGGCCTAAATGCTGCTCATCTTGTTGTTGTCTATGTTATATTTGGGAGTGAAGATCTACAAGAAAAGCCAAATTATGTACAATCAACATGAAACTTGGCGTGTTTGTTCTTTGGACAATTGTGCATCGATTTAAGATGTCATCAATCCAAGACTTGCTTGCTTCCTGGGCAATATTGTTTCCACACCTCTAGGAATATATATATGTAAGAGAGATTTTGCTATATACAATATTTGATTCTATGATCTTGTGTATTTAGCATTATTTTTTTTAACATTCATCTAATATTGAATCTTTGTTTGAAAATTTGTAAAAAGCATTAAACATAACCAGAAATCATCTTGTATCTAGTTCAAAGCTGATTTGATAATGAGCATTCAATTTACAAAGTTTTTGATACTGAATGAATATTACAGAAATTAATGCTAAGTACGCAAGATACAGTGTATTGTGTTTACATGTTTAAATCATTTTCTATTTGGTGCAACCATACCATCAATTATAAATTATTAATGTTTTTGTTTATATTATCACGTATTTGCTTCAATGACTCGTGCACATTAAACCTTCCCGCAATCTCATTATAATTACATTACAATTTCATTTTGTTTGTTTATAATTTCTTCATCCTCTTGGATTTTCTCCGGGTCCTCCTGTTTCCTCCCACAGCTAAAGAAACAACCCTACGCAGAAGCGAGTTATTGAAATAAAATCAAAAACCATGTGTTTGTCCTGAAATGACCTAGTTTTTGTCAAGTTGACATTAAACCACATCTCTCTCTCTCTCTCTCTCTCTCGTTTATAATTTCTTGTTTTTGCACTACATTGTAAATTAGTTAACTTTCTAAACCATGCTCTTTACTATTTTGACCTATAAGAAATGAAGCGAGATTGGATCTGTGTTTTAATCAGATTAAAAAAGGAGGACGTTAAACCCCATTTCATTTCATTCCGCAGTGAAAATATTTCAGATATATTATAATATATAACATCAGAAAATATAGCACAACATTAAAAAAAAAAAAAAAAATGTAATTGACCTGTAATTTTATAAGATTTACACTCTTTGTATATTTGACCATGTTTTGAACATGAATGATGGGACCACAGAAGATCGTTTCATATCCTTCATTAATTGTGTTTTTAGAAGTGGTTAAATTCCACATAACTATGTTCTTTGTAAATTATAGATCTATTAGTTAATTGTTGTTACGACCAATATGTAAAATTTAGAAATGAGGTCTTACGAAAAAAAAGAGCAATGTCATTTTTTAAATGATAATTTAAAGGCTCAATAACAATCTTGTTGTAACTGAATAATATGTCCCAATCTTTATTCTGGTCAACAAATTGTACTATTTTACAATATTCCAATTAATCGATGATACAAATTTCATCTTAACACACCTAATTTAAAAAATTGGAAAAATTAATCTAAATGATTTGAAAAGCCTAACATAAGCCTTTTCGAATGTGACTTGGATTTAAGCATATTTTAGAACCAGCTGGACAATTAAAATAGGACACAACATCTAGTATTTAGAATAAGGCTATTATTTATTTTCTGTAGCTTTTAAGCCAGCAAGAGTGTCATTGTCCCTTTAGGTAGTCCTTTAATGTAGTCATTCTTTAAATGTTAATTTACAAAAATAAAGCGCAATGTCATTTGTAAATGATTATTAAAATAGTCCTTTAATGTAGTCATTCTTTAAATGTTATTTTCTGTCCGATGGTGCTTTTGTTTTCAATATATGTTTTTTTTATAAATGATAGTAATATTTATAGGTACAGCTAATCAATTTTCTTACAGTATATTATTTTGTAAATTATGTAAAAAGCATGCTGTAATAAATATATTATTTCCATTTACATATCATTTTGAAATTATCAGAAGAAGGTTCCTAAAGGTAAACACAGTGGCATGCAGAGATTGTGTAATGCCCTGTGCCAACTTCTTTAGAGTATATATTCATGTATAAGGTCTTGTAGGCCTACTTATGTAACATTTGTATTGTTCGTCATTTAAGTGTTCATAAAACTCTGCCAAAGACATTGTCTCGAACAACGACCGACAAGTAATTTTGTCTAAACAGTTACCTCCCTTATCTCAATACATGAGATTTATAAAAACAATCTATTGTCAAAGAGAGAGCAGTTTGAAGACAACCTTCTGCTAGTCAGTTGCTTAAGTAAACCTATGGCATCAATATAGTGGCTGGATAATCATGTATGGTTGGTTATAAGGTTATTGCCATGGTTTCTTTTTTTGAACTGTGGGTTTTTTTTTTTTTTTGTTTGCTGTTTCGGAGTATGATGTCTTGTCGTTGTATTTGTCCTTTTTGTAAATCATATGTGGCGCAGTCCCCCTGCACTAACTATTTGAGTGGCATGTTTCCAAATTTTAGCCATCACTTTCGAATGAATGAATGAACGAGATGGGGTTCAAAGTGGAGGGTTAGGATGGCCATGTTGTCTAGAGTATTGCGCTTCATGATCTATATGACCGGTTAACTATGGCTTGTAGTCAGGGTTTTGATCCTTGCGGTGGGTTTACTGCGATATCACCCTTGGTGGAAGTGGACGTTAATTACTAATAAAAGAAGAAAGGGTTCCTTGTCTTGTCAACACAGTACTTAGTTGATATTTTCGTTGTTCAAATAATATTGTGCCGCTGGGTCAGTGTTGTTTCTGGCTCCTCTCTTGGAATAATGATTGCCATTGTTCATTTGAACTCAGTTTTTTGTGGCATCATATCATTATAAACAAAGACCATTTGATTTGGACAGCAGTATTGTAAAATCTGAAACTTCTGATCTTCGCAGGGGTTTAACATCCCACTTATGAGACGGGAGCACTGCATACGTGTTACGAGGGAAATTTGGCCCAGACAGCCATGCTACGCCCTACTGTTAAATGTGCACGCCAATGTCAACACATGTACAAGACCTCAATTTTTTTAAACCATCCAAACAGACTCCCCGTCCTGCGCAAATGACAAGGAGAAACCATGCATATAAAGGCTTAGAACATAAGGTGTTTCAATAGATTTGACGACATTAGACCTATCTTTAAGTTCAGTAAGTGACACCATCCCCCTCTTTCCTGTAAATCACAGCTTCACAACCAGTAGCATATTATCAGTCAGGCTTAGAACATAAGGTGTTTCAATAGATTTGGGGACATTAAACCTATATTTAAGTTGAGTGACACCAACCCCCCCTCCACTGATAAAACAACTATACATAATATTTCAATATATTTTATTTTGTTGCAAGACGATTTTATACATCTAGATAGAAATGAAATATGGAATGTCTCGATAAAAACAAAATGAGAACCTTATTTCAAACAATGGTTAATGATTTAAATATATATATTTAGTTATATGATATATGCATTTCACATGGGCATACTACATGTGAAATAGTGACAACAGAAAGACCTGGGGCCAGTTGCTCAAAGCTCCGTTATCTTTTAACAATCCGTTGTAACTTTAACGGAGAGAAAGATTGTTGCTGGAAATAAAGGCCCCAAACATTCTGTGGTGAAAATTTTTCTTACAGATTTAAGCTAATAATTCTAAAGGAAAAAATAAAGTATTCTATAGTGTTTTCTGTAGCACATTTAACGGAAAGTTAACAAATAACACCTTACCAAGATATAGGTCCCTTAGAGTTTAACGGATCGTTAAAAAAAACTTAGTTTTGAGCAACGGACCTCTGTTCAATAAGTAGGCCTTTTCCTCTCTTAAACAAAAAAACAGATTAGGTCCATGACCTGGATAGTTGTGACTATTACCTGTGTTAGTCTAGTTTTTCAGTTACTAATACATGTATCTGTATCAAACAAACCCTGGGGCCTGTTTTACAAAATCTTAACTAAAGATAAAATCCAAATTTAAGTACATACTTGAATCTGATTGGCTATGCGCTAATGTTATCCAATCAAATTACTAAAATCAGATTTTATCTTAATTAAAATTTTGTGAGACAGACCCCAGGTCATTAACATTATCCGGGTTTCAATAAAACGAGAGTTATACTAATTGAACAAGTCTACAATAAAATCCAGACTCTCTATAATGATATATAAATGAATTATTTACAAATATATTATGATAAAAAAGCTTATCTACACCATGATAATTAAAATAAAATTTTTAAAAGAGCGATATTAAAAGATCAAGGCATTATTTAAGGCTATAAGAAATACATTGCAAACTACAATTGTAGAATATTTAACTTATGTTCAGATATTCAATGCAAAAACAAACAAGCCATAGCCGATAGCTCAACTTTAGCACAAGTTATGATATTGGACGTGTTCACGGGGCTTCCTTTACTAACCCTGTAACCTACCCTATAGGCTAACATGTAACTTGTAACCTATCATGATATCAAATGCACATATTTTTAAAATTAATATACGATAAAATGATGCTGATGAAAAAATGTGAAATTTTCCAAACATTATTTTAGAAAAAAATTGTTCATTTCTTCATTTTACTGATTTTTTGAAGTTACCCTTTGATTATGAAGCCGTTGTCATGGTTTTTTTTAAATTTTGATATTTTAAAATGAAATGATTGAAAGTAATGGTATTTCAAAAAATTTCAAATTGGTTAGACCATGATATCAGCTTCTATTATTTCTAATAAATAATTTGAGCACAAATACCAAAAATTTAAAAATAATTCTTCTTAAGTCACAGTAGGCCTAAATGAGAATCTATTTTCTATGTACAAATGATATGAATGCGTAGTTCATTATGATCATATAAAACTCTTTTAATTCTAGGAAAAACTTTAAGTTCTGGAAGATAACTTATATTTTTAATCAGTGGAACATTGTATATAAAAAGTATCTAATTACTCCCTTTATCCTAAAAATAGAACCTTTTAATTCAATATCCCTATTTTCTTTAATTCAAGGAAATAACGGTTGGGAGATTTTGTTTTTTTTATAAAAATGTCATCTGTATTCTAAAAACTCTGATTACACCATTCATCACATTAAAAGCTTAGTTTTGATGAACATGTACTATCACACTAGAGTTATCCCCCTTGTATCCCGCGGTAACCATAGTATATCTACAGATTGTATATGGAAAGGTTAGCTGTATATCCATTATTTATGTTGTGGGATATGTTTTTATAATGTCTGTTGGTTTTTGAATAATTAATAGCTGTGGCCGCCTCGTACTCCGATGGGACTTAATGCAAAACCAATGGCGATATATAGAACGAGGGATAGGACAATCGTGATCATTCCCATGAGAAAAGCGTGGTTACTCCATTTATACGCGTATTTTACATCTCCTCTTTTGTAAGATCTGATGGACATATCTGAAAAACGAAAAGTTAAAACATTTTATTTAATATACTACCAAAACAAAAAGAGAGAGAATGAGACATTTGGGGTTTAAACATCCACTAGACACTAACTAGGTCATTTTGGGACTAACATTTGTTGTTTTTTTAAATTTTATTTCAATAATTTGCTTGCGTTTGGGTGTTTTTGGCAGTGGGAGGAAACCGGAGTACCCGGAGGAAACCCAGGAGGACAGGCTTGTCACGTACAACTGGGGATTCGAATCCACGCCAGTTGACTCAATGACAGGCTTTATGTTACAGCGAGCACATGCTAACCAATCGGCCATCCAGCCCCCCAACATAACAAAGCAAGGAAGAGAAAAACAGGGTTCAATGGCAAAGTGGGTAAGACGCTGGCTCGCTAGCCTGAAGGTCGTGTTTTTGATCCCTGATTTTCCGACGTGGTTTCCCCTTGTCAGTGGTGCAGGAAGAGGGGCTATCAGGGACAGCGTTCTAGTCTTTTGGATGGGATCAAATACCAAGGTCCCATGTATACATTGGTGTACACTTAAAACATCCCTTGGCAGTAGGCCATAGTGCTGCTGTCTGGGCAGAATTTCTCACATAGCACACTATATGGCGTATGCCAGTCTTCATTTGCCAAGTTGGTGCAAAACAGTAGGTCGTTTAACCTCATTTCATTTCCACTCGTCACAAACTATGTCATTTTGGGACTAACATACTGTATGGTTCAATTTTATCTTAATAATTTGCTTGTTCTTTAGCAGTTGCAGGAAACTGGAGAGAGAGAGAAATGGGGTTAACGTCCACTCGTCCACTTGACACAAAGTAACACAAACTAGGTCATTTTGGGACTAACATATGGTTTAATTTTATTTCAATAATTCGCTTGTGTGTAGGGGTCTTTAGCAGTGGAAGGAAACCTGAGAAAACCCATGAGGTTGGAGAGGCAACTCTTTGTCACATACAACCGGGTATTCGAAACCACACCAGTTGACTCAGTGTAACGGGGGGTTATGAAGGCCTTGTGGTCTAGAGTGGCACGCTTCGACCTCTAGCTGGCTTGCGGCTGTGATTTCGAGCCCGGGTGTGAGCGTATGTGGCATGGAGATAGGGGCGCCTTCTCAACCTCATGGGTTTCCTCCGGGCCCTCTGGTTTCCTCCCACTGCTAAAGACCATACGTGCAAGCGAATTATTGAAATATAATTAAAACCATATGTTAGTCCCGAAATGACCTAGCTGTGTTGAATGGACGTTAAACCCCATTTCACCCTCTCTCTCTATCTCAATGTAATGCTTTATGGTGCTAACCATTCGGCCATCCAACCCCTCTGGAAACTGGAGAACTAGAGAAAACATACAAGATTGGACAGACAACTCTACTCCTTGTCCCATACATATAAGTCAATGACAGACCTTATGATCTTACTTGTAACGTTTAACCATTCAGCACCACCACCCCCCTCCTCTTATCATAAATAAAGGAATACTTACAGGCAAATATAATAGCCAGGAAACCAATAAGTGGATTTAAAATGGTGACACAGATAGCCAAGGGGAGATAACTATGAGGCTGTCGTCCAATATATTGCCCTTGAAATATTGCTGGATGACTGAACACCGGGTCTCGGGTCACCAAAATCTGTTTGGACGGTGTACGATACAAATCTCCAGTGACAGGGGTCGTCATTCTGAAATAAAAATATGAAATATTATCGTAAATTAATTTGACCTCTTTCTTGCGATATTTCCTAGTATATAAACCCACTGCAAGTGAACTAGAAAGTTAATCAACATTAAAAAGTTTTTGTCATTTTTTTTTCTTCGGACATTCCTGACAAAGATATATAAGAAAAGACAGAACCCTGAGCTGAACCCAGCCATATAAATTATTCTAGCTCTGTAAGGGTTGATACATGATACATTTGGTCAGAGAAATTAAAAGTGGCCTCCTTGTAAGTTTGCTCACAGATCTCCCACAATGCAACAGCAAGACACCATTTTTTTGGAATGGGTGAATCATGTATATAACGAGCTTCCCCACAACCTTCCAACAGTTGGACCAGATCCTAAATGTATTTACCTTCCCTCATCTCAACATACATGTAACTGTGGGTAGAACGATTTACCCCAAACCTTGACTAGTTCAACTCATACATATAGCACAATATTTTATATTGATATTTGTTACTTCAGACCCGGGACTGTACAGCGCAGTGGACGCTTACGGCTAGCCCCCCGATCCATTCACTCTTTTTGAATTGTTTGTTTGTTCGTTGTTTCTGAGTATAATGATGTCTTGTCGTTATATTTGTCTTTTGTGTATATCATATGTGGAGCAGTCCCCCTGCACTTACTATTTTAACTAATTGTCACTTTTTAATTTAAAATAATAACTTGTTTCGTATCACAAGGCCACTCAAAATGAAATTTCCAATAATTTATATATCAATATTTGATAATATTCTGTTCTTTAAGCAAAATCGTCATTTTTCATTGACAATTGCTGCGGTTTTGTGTCAAAAATGCCTTTCAAATGCGATTTCAAAGTTTTAAAGCTGTCACCAAGGAACATAAATCGTGTATTTCACAAAATGGCATTTTGAGGCACCTAAATGAAAAATGACAATTTGTTATGAAGAATTGCACACTATCAAATATCAAAAAATATATTATTCTGGTATGAGAAGATTTGGATAGAAAGAACGGTACATTTGGGTACCGTAATAATAGATTTTAATAGCAATCTTGTGCAGCTATGTAATGACAATACATGTATGTGCTTCTCGAGGGAGATTTAGACAGAGCTTTACTTTACATCTGGGAAGATAGAAAGGTATATACATGTACTCATGTAGGTAATTAAATAAGCTCTGAAATATTCAAATAAAGACCAACTTTGACTGATTCTGTGGTCTTATTCCACAAGCAGTGTAACGGTTACAAAATAATCGATTCATAACCACGTGTACCTTTCTATGCAATCAAAACTTCAAACCAAAAATGTTGTTTTTATGAATTTCTGAATCACAAGTGTTCAAATAAACAACAAACGTGAAAATAGGTCAACGAAGATTACAGGTAAAACTACATCAAAAGAAAATCAAATAGCCGCCATAAAAACGCCGCCATACTATACCCTACCTGATGTTGTGTGATTAGCAAGTCGAATACAATTAAAACTTCTGTAAATTACGAAAATTTATAACATTTGACACCAAATTAATGAAACAGTCACCACAATAAAATGTCAGGCATTGAAATTTCTATGCGCATGCCCAGCTCAGGTATGTCGTTAACCTGGTATCCGGTGACGTCAACAGGTGTGGGTAATTCTGAATCCGGATTCGTTTTACATTCAACTTAATTTTGTTGTGGACAAATTTGAAATGAAAAAAAAATTAAATGTATCATTATTAATGACAAATTATTGTGACATCTTCCTCATCAAATCGTAGCCTATACACTCCTTCGCATCGACGCAGTAAGCAGGATGTGACAGTGTCAGGTCATTATTTCTACATTAAAACAAAAAAATCGAGATCCGACTTCACGCATTAATGATTTAATTGTTTACGTAACATAATGGACAAAACAATTAAATTAACATAGACCTGTTCAGAATTGGTTCTGATAAGACTGAACTGGAGAAGGGTGAACTGGGAGGGAAACAAGGAATAAAACAGCCAGGTGCGATAAACAAGACGACAAGAGTCAGTGAGAATCGCTGAAGCGGAACAAATTATGCTTGGGTATAATAATGAAGGGCTTAATTTATAATGTACATAATAGTAGCCTAAATAATATGGTTAGTGGGAGAGAGAGAGAGATGGGTTTAACTTCCACTCGACACAAACTAGGTCAGGACTAACATATTATGGTTCAAATTTATTTCAATAATTCGCTTGCGCGTAGAGGATCTTCAGCAGTGGAAGGAAATCTGAGGACTTGGAGAAAACCCACGAGGGTCCCGTACAACCAGGGAATCGAAACCACGCCAGTTGACCCAATGGCAGATCTAATGATACAGCGCACACCCGCTAATAATTTAGCCAATTAACCCTCCACTAGCCATTCGCACCCCCAACCCCGGCATAATAAAGAAGGAATTTTATAATGTACATAATTGTAAGCAATATTATGGTTGTGTTGCTGTTCTTAGTGTTTAACGTCCGCTTCCAACGAGGGTGATATCGCAGACAAATTGTCTTATTTTCATTTTTATAATCTTAGCCCGCACTAATTAGGTGTATATGAGAAAAATAAAAGCAGTTATCTTCCAGGCCCCGAGTTCACAAAGCATTCTCAGAATTTACTCAACTTTCAATCACTGTTTATGAGAAATATCTTTGATGCAGAAACACAAAACTTATCACATAGTTTCTTATTGGCGTATTTCATACATTAAAACAACAAAAGTTTTATGAAGGGCTATATTTTAGTTAAAATAAGGTAAACAAGTTTGAGTAAATTCTTAACTTAAGTCTGAGAATGCTTTGTGAACTCGGTCCTGTCTAATTTGTCCGTCTGCAGCGCCTTTTTGGCGGTTGTTTTTGTTTGTTATTTTTTTTAATTTCTGATTATGCTCTCAGGGCATAATAATTATAAATGCTTTAGAACCTTTTAATAACTGTGCTGTTCAAAGACACTTCATCTAAATGACATTAAAACTGTGCATATTAAGTATGTCTGGAGGATATACAAATGGAAGAGTGTGAAAACCGATACATCAATAGTCATTAAACAGCACATGTTGGCTTGGGGTGTATATGATATATAAAAATAAATTATAGAGAAGGGCTATAAACGGTTTTAAAATGAAATTAGGTTTAACGTCCTACTGCTCTGCTCCGAACTGGGCTAATGAAGACGGCGTGCTTTGTGCCGAGGGGAAACTTTGCACTACGGCCTACTCTTATATCGAATTCCAACTGTCAAGGGATATTTTAAGTGCACGCCAATGTGTACACGGGACATCGGTTTTCGTCCCATCCGAGCGACTAGACAGCTGTCATTGTCAGACCCTCCATCCTGCATATAAACGGTTTTAAAACGTCCTTTTCTTCTTTATTATATCCTGTGTCCATTTCTTCGCACTTTGAAGGAAATAATGTAATAGTTGCGCTTACTCAGGCTCACTAACACAATATTTATTTTCTTTTAATATATCAACAATAAAAATAATCATATTTCAACCCACCCCCGGTCGTATTCGAAATCTATCTCATAATATAATTTTTTGTTAAATATTATAATACATATCATATTTCAAGATTTAATCGCTATAGTCTAACTGCCTAAGGTTAAATTAATATAATTCCACACCCGGTATTAATAAGGGCAGTGTTAATTTTAATGCTTAAGGCTTTTTCATCCTTTATATTTCAGTAAATTTCTATTCGGGAGGAACAGAAAACCGTAGTCGCATGTGAACGTTAGTCCTTACGTACAAGAGAGTTAGTGTGAGAGAGAGAGAGAGAGGGGGGGGGGGAGAGAATATTCAAAAAGCTCCCGAAGTTTTTAAGGGTTTTAGCGTTTTGAAAACCCATGGCCAGGGTTAGATGTAGCTCACATGTCATGAAACCCTTGCATTAACATTGGAGGGTGGACATATTCTTGTTATTGTCTGTCACACTCACACAAACTTTAGCGTGGTAGAGAGAGAGAGAGAGAGATAGAGAGAGAGATGGGGTTTAACGCCCACTCGACACAAACTAGGTCATTTCGGGACTAACATATGGTTTAATTTTATTTCAACAATTCTCTTGTGCGTAGGGGTCTTTAGTAGTGGGAGGAAACCGGAGGACCCGGAGAAAACAAACGAGGTTGGACAGGCGACCCTACTCCTTTTCACGTACAACCGGTGATTCGAAACCACGCCAGTTGACTCAATGACAGGCTTTATGATACAGCACGGGCTAACCATCCAACCCCCCCACACACGTTAACATGGCAGATAGATACATTTATCTTGCACAGATATATAACAAAATAATACATAACAATGGAACAAATATATATATATTTTTTATAGAACTAGTTTGAGGGCCTGTCAACATTTGGCCCACTGGTTGCAGCTCTAGAAGCCCCACACCCCTTCATCTTTAGCCGGTCCTGTCCATGACATGAGTTGCACGCGCCTTACATGGTTAAAAGTGGCCCCTATTCTTGGATAACATTTATATATACGCCATCGATCATACCATATGTATGTGTCAATATAAACACTGTTGTATTCAGTTTCAAAAAAGAATTTAAATGGCCCACTTACACGATCAAATTTGCATTAAAAAGCTGACCGTTATAGTTGTAATAGTTTAAAAATAGATAATACAAAATACACTTAATTGAACATTTCAGTCAAATTTATTCATTCGGAGCGATTATCAAGTCGAGATTATCGATACAGTGTCATTGCTACGAAAACAAAGAACTCTCAATTTTCCACACATGGTGCAATCCACTAAATATATCAGCCATCCGATAGTCTAAAGAGTTGATTATGGGCTTGTCATGTGAATAAATGTCTTAATAATAATTTATGTAACACTTGAAACCAGAAAAAAACCCTGCAAAGGCAGACTTAGCTCATTGATAAAGTATCCTTAAACTCCAATCATTTTCTAATCCACTAAATATATCAGCCATCCGATGGTCTAGAGTGTTGATTTTGGTCTATTTATGTGAATAAATGTCTAACTAATAATAGTGAATATAACACTTGAAACCAAATTAAATCCCGCAACAGGAACATTTAGGTGTTACATAATGTATCTTTAAGCGTTTGAACAGGTGCTCGGACGTAACAAATCTATTTATATATTGTCTGACGAATAATAGATAATATGGTATTACTATTACACGTTAAATTACCAAAGAAATCTGATCCCTGTATATAATTTGTGTTCATGTAGCAATAGCGTGCACAGGTTTCGCAGTGGCCACGGCTAACACCTTGATGTATTGCTGGGGCCAACTCCTTGATGTAGAACAGGGGCCAGCTCCTTGATGTACAACGGGGGTCAGGGCAGCTCCTTGATGTAGAGCCGGGGCCAACTCCTTGATGTAGAGCCGGGCCCAGCTCCTTGGTGTATGCCATCAACACTGCACGCAACGATCCATCTACGTCATACTTCAAGAATACATGTTCTCTGGCGGATCTAGTTGTAGACAGGCAATTAAATTTGATATGGTATGCCACCAAGACCCCAGCACAGGGCCTTGTATGTAAACATGTAAGAAAATACGTCAGACAGATGCAAAAAATGTATTAAGTAGGATAACAACCATCTTTTAAAAATACCTAAAGTAGCTAAGTCCACAACTCAATATCATCCAAAATCTTCGACAATGAAAACATGATTTTTTGGAAATATAAATCAGAATTGGTGTTGTGATCTTACCTGGAACAGATGGTCTTCTGATATCCAATATGTAAGACAAAATAAACATTTTACCATTGGTACAAGAATCGTGTACCATAATGCGTTTCGGCACCATTTGTAACAAGAATGGGGCTATACATAATCCACAAGTCATGTCAAACGATGATGTTATATTCTTAGTTGGAGAGCACGAGCAATACATACTATCGGTGTTGACTGGAATAACCAGACGCTAGAAACTGACTATTGATACTTCTGACTATTTCTCCGGATAATTCACAGTAAAACGGAAACGATTTAATGTAAAATAATATTTATATAAATTCATATTACATTATTATATGCGTTGCGGTCTATTTGTGTCAATTTGCTAGGTCCAAAATATTACCGATTTAGCTCTTTTAAAGATACATTATGGCAGATTAGATCAAGAGCTGGCAGTTCGCACTATAATAGTTAAAAACTAGACGACGTAAAGGGAATATGCTTAAAATTGCAGTCAAATTTCCACCACTCTGCCTCGGAGACAGAAATGAAGTTCTAACGTCGAACTTTTCAGCACCAATCGTCTTCATTAACGACGGTCAAGAGCCATTAAGTGTGGTACGATGGATAATTCGGCCGGGCAGTGCAGGACAACGACGCACTCTTAATACGAATTCCTGATCTGAGTTTTCCGTCCCATCCGAACGACTAGGTAATTGTTAGATCCTCCACCCCCTTCTGGATCACTGAAGGAGACGCTAGGCCAATCCCTTTCCTCTGAAACAGATTAAATGTATGAGGTGTATCCACAAACATCGAGACCATGACGATTCTTTTATACTATTAGTACTACCAATAAACCACTTTTCGGCCCGTTTTTTGTTTTTGTTTAATGTAAATCATAAATCTTGTGATGGGTCGTATGCCATGATGGCCGTTATTGTAACGATTGGTTAATTCAAATATTCAGGTGTGTAGGTTAAAGATTATAAATATGTCGGGGGGTATTATATTGATAATTATATGCCTGACTCATTATAGGCCTACAATGTACACTTGAATGTATACTGTATACGTTCGATTATTACATTAAAGGGACAATAACACTCTTGCCCGGCTTGACAGCCCCAGAAAAAAATAATAGCCTTATTCTAAGTACATGTACCAGATGTTTAAGTGTCCTACCTGTTGTGTTAATTATCCATTACACACTATTTTACTTGTCCAGAGGGTTCGAAAATATTTTTAAATCCTAGTTACATTTGAAAAGGTTTACGTTAGGCTTTGCAGACCATTTAGTTGAACTTTTACAATTTTTTTTAAAATTAGATGTGTTAAGATGAAAATTGTATCATCAATTAATTGTAATATTGTAATAAAATAGTACAATTCGTTGACCAGAATAAAGATTGGGACATATTTTTCAGTTACAACAAGAGTGGTATTGGGCCTTTAAAGTGAATGCTCTACTTGTTGGTTGGAAATGGAATGAAATGGGGTTATGTAATGGCAGTAGTGTATCAAGGGCTTGCCGAGTTGGGGAGGGGAATTTTTACCTACGTGGGCCATCCTTTGTGGGACTAGTTCTTTTGTTCTACTACATTGAAAACAAAATCTGTTTCCCTCTTGACCGTAGAGGGATACAAGGCACTTGACTCATTTTTTTGGAGGGGGGGGGTTGTCACGAAAACTGTAGTTTAGGCATGTTTGAATTCTAGACCCATGATATATATCCATCCAATAATATTAATCTATCTTCCGTTTGTATTAACTTTCTTTGCGCCCAGTCCCAGTTTTCCGACCCTTGAAAGGCACAGGGAGTGGAAAAAGACTTTAAAGTTATAAATAACTAATGATGGTAATGGTTGAAGTATTTGAAAGCATCTACAGTTTTCTGGCTTCTTGTCTACGATATCACCCTATGTGGAAGGGGACGTTAAACCCAGATACGACGACGACGTTTCTGGCTTCGGGTGGAATGACTTTAAGCTTATAATTGATTAAATGAAAGAGTTTATTACTAAGGTATAATGTGAGAGTTATGTTTGCCAACTGTTTTCTGGTTTCGGATGGAAAGATTTTAAGCTTATAATTAATTGAGTGAAAGAGTTTATTACTAAGATATAATGTGAGAGTTATGTTTGCCAAGTGTTTACTTATAATTAATGTTAATTGTCCTTGTGTTAAAATATTGTAAACTGTCCACGGTAAAAGTGTTTATTAATGTAGCATTATCTAAGAGCTATAATTCTACAGGGTGTTTTCTGGATTCAACATGACAATATAGTCCGTATATCAAATATAGTACATGTATTATATAATATTATTATTACATAATATAAGATAGTATTATTCAAAGAGTCATGTAAAAGCTAAATTTACATGTCGTTGTTACGGCTTCAAATGTTATATGAATCCTTTTGATGTGAGAGGGGTTGGATGGCCGAATGGTTAGTAGCGGTTGTGCGTTGTATCAAAAGGTCTGTCCAACATCGTGGGTGTCCTACGGGTCCAGCAGTTTCCTTCCACTGCTAAACTCCCCTACGCCCTCCCTCTTCCTCTCTCTCTCTCTCACTCTCTCTCTCTCTAGAACATAGGTTGGTTTGAATATTGACTGGGTGTGGATTAGAAAATGTCCACAATATCTGCGTTAAAGGTCCTGTAGTACAGTTCTGAATTGAAACCTTATAATAGCCAAAAATGGGTCTGGAGGCACATATTAACGGAGAGAGAGAGAGAGAGATGGTTGGGGTTTAGCGTCCACTCGACACAAACTGGGTCATTTCGGGATAAAGATATGGTTTACTTTTATTTCAAGTATTCGCTTGTGCAGGCGGGGTTGGACAGGCGACCCTACTCTTTGTCACGTACAACCGAGGATTCGAAATCATGCCAGTTGACTCAAAGACAGGCATTATGATACAGCACGCCACCTCCCATATTAATGGAATTTTAACTAATTTAATTATAATCCCCGTCTAAACCTTTTGAAGTCGCTAAGAATAACGAAATTTGACTGCAATTGTCAATATATTCATTTTATTTTTCATTCTCAACAAAAATGCCAACACAATTTCTCTTTATTACACAGCGGCTATCCATAAGCGAGTCATCCTTATATTGTTTTATTTCTTTTTATCCAGAGACTCAAACATCATGTACAACAATTGAACAGAATTAGTCATATTTAACAACCAAAATAAAACTTGACGCATCGAGTTGCTGCCATATCAAATTTACGACTCACCTGTTCGTGGCTTACCTAGTAATTCACGCAATGACACAAGTATGCTTGAAATAGGGCGGAATGAAGTCAAACGTTTTATTGAGAAAGAGATAATCCAACAGGGCCGTATCTAGTGGGAGTGCAGGGGTACATTGCCCCCCCCACCCCTAGAAAAATAAGGCGCCCCTAAAAAATCCCCCCCTTCTCCACAATTTTTTAAAATTTTAACAGTCTTTCAATTATTAATTGATACACTTCATTATGATCAATATCAGTAACTTGGGCATTCTATTGGCGCCCCACCACTCGGCTGCACCCCCTGTTTTAAAATCCTACAAACTACCCTGGCTTGTATAAATGTAGCTAAAAGTCAAACGGACAGACGTGTGTTCCCAGAGACCGAGATTAATAAAATTTATAGTCAATATATTATTGCTATTAAAAAGAGACGGTTGTCGTACACAAAGCAGCAAATGAAATTAGGCTTAAATTCCTACTTTGCTCCACTAAACAAACTACATGTATACCTGCAGTGTACTACGAAGGACATTTTGCCCGGGGAGCGACATTTCGGCGTACTCTTTATCGAATTACTACACATCTCATGATTATTGTATACGAGGGACCTCTGTTGTTCGTCCCATCCGCACAACTAGACGCCGTTCCTTGTCGGGACCTCCGCCCTGCCCCAATCACAAGCTGCTGAGAACTGCCAGAAACTTTCTCGGCCCCAACATCTAGATCACCTCGTGGGCCCGAGCCTCTCTCACGGAGCCACCTTGGTTCCACACGAAGCGGGATGTACTTCCAGAACATTTCACACCTCCACGATAAATGATTTGAAAAGCCTAACGTTAACCTTTCCAAATATTTTCGAACCCTCTGGGTAAGTAAAATAGGATGTAATGGATAATTTACACAGCAGGTAGGACACTTAAACATCTTGTAGTTAGAATAAGGCTATCCAAAATCCAAAATTTTCTGAATAAAATATTGTTTAAAAAAATAAATAAGGCTTTTATTTATTTTTTGGAGCTGTCAAGCCAGCAAGAATGTTATCGTCCGTTTAACATATTTACTTGTGAAATTCCTCGTACATCAGGCTTTAGGCTTCTTTGTCCGACATTTTTAGCCGTCTACTGTACTTTTTATGGTCATTTAAATGACCAGCAACAACCAAATCATGACTTATAAATAGGTCACGATATACCATGATATTTCCGACTATATGTATACACACATGTTTCAGTACATAATTAGAACTATTTATTGTAAATAATCCCATTATTATCTTTGATGTGGCCAGGTTTACGTGTAAATCACAAGTAAAGGTTTGTGACAGAACTACTACATTATTAGCGGATTGTATCTATTCTATTGACACAAACTCTCGCTTAAAACAATAAAAATCGCCACAACAACAAAATGTACTATCGCGAATTGCTCCCATCGTATCGATCGCTAAAATACCAACAGTGATGCTCTTGGGGAAAGCTTTGAATAAATAATGCATTTTGTACTCCGTATCTCCCGGAGAAATGGGTTTATAATGGCTCTATCATTAACGCCAGCATCACATATACAACAGAGCTCTAGACGTATTCAAGAATTAACATTGTGGATCGCACTGTCATTAGACTGGTGGCCAGTCTTCTCCACACATCAAAAATTGGCCAGTCCTCACAAATGGAAACGAAAGTGTTGGTTTACTAAAAATTAATACTTTTATATAAATCGTAATGTAAAATAAATAGAGAGACTGGGCCAGTCTACACTGTCATTAACACATGCACATATTAACTACATGTAGTAGAACTTAGAACTGGTTCCACTATCATAGCTGGAACACGTGGTTAGTGAATCATGGTGGGGTGGGAGCAAGGCCGGATCATGCCTTTTAGAGGCCCTAAGCACTCAAGACTTTGGTGCCTTATAATATGTGTCATTCAAAATATAAAATTGAGGGTCAAGTTATGATTAATTTACATGATATGTTTTGGAAATAGTTCTCAAACCTACAAACATTTATAGAGAGGTTTAAGATGATACTTTATTTATTTCAACCGGGCCACTATTGAGGTCTGAGTCGTCTGACCGAATCGAATTATTTCATTAAACACTGAGGCACCATTGAAAATTCGACTATGGAAATTTATGTGGTGCCCCCTTCCCTTGGTGCCCTAAGCACGTGCTTATTTTGCTTAATGGTTAATCCAGCCTCGGGAGGGAGGGCGAGGGGCTGCTTTGTTAGGCGACAAATTTATGATACATGTATGTAATTTAAAAATTAATTAAGAACTTTTAATGCGTTTCTCATAGCCTTTTTGTACCGTCCTTAAAGTTGCCCGCTTTGTCTCAATTAATTATGACATGTTTAAAACCCCAATTTGACAAATACAAATGTATTTTATGGTTTATTATTGTTTATGTTTGGAATTAAAAATAGGCCTATATGGGAGCACAAATTTGGAGTCTATGTTAGTCCATAATCTGGCCAAGAGTGCTTGACAAGGACAGTTGTCTAGTCGCTCGGATGGGACAAAAAACGAGGCCCTGTGTATACATTGACGTACCTCATAGCACAATGTATGGCGTATGCCCGTCTTCATTACTTCATTAGAACAGCATGCCATTGGAGAGAGAGAGAGAGAGAGAGGGGGACAGAGTGAGAGAAATGGGGTTTAACGTCCACTCGACACAAACCAGGTCATTTCGGGACTAACACATAGTATAATTTTATTTCAATAACCCGCTTGCGCGTAGGGGTCTTTGGCAGTGGGAGGAAACCAGAGGACCCGGAGAAAACCCACAAGGTTGAACAGGCGACCCTACTCCTTGTCACGTACAACCGGGGATTCGAAACCACGCCAGTTGACTCAATGACAGGCTTTATGATACAGCACGCACGTGCTAACCATTCGGCCATCCACCCCACCCCACCATATATGAAACCATGTAAAGTAAACTCTGTATCATACGACAGAACGCTGGCTCGCTGGCCTGGAGGTCGGGTGTTCCACCCAAGGAGCTTTAAAGCTCCTTGGTTCCACCCCGGCATTGGCCGATAAAGTTCATCCGAATTTTCGGCGTGGTTTCCCCTTTTCCGTTGTGCAGGATGGATGGGGGGGGGACAAGGACAGCTGTTTGATCGTTCGGATGGGCCGACAACCCGAAGTCCCGTGTACACATTGGCGTGTCCGTAAAAGATCCCTTGCTGTTGTCCGGGCAATATTTCCTTCATAATACATTGCATGGCGTATGCCCGTATTCATTAGCCCAGTTCGACGTTAAACCTATTTTATTTCGTTCAATGTACACACTGTGGATTATTACTCAATAAACACATGACGTTTTTGAAGGCATGTTTAATGTTCTATAATAATAATCAATACACTGAAACTTGAGATAATTATTATTAGAAACCGACTCATACATGTACGAGTAGACTATAATCGAAGTGGGCGTGGTACATCTGAGAGAGAGAGAGAGAGAGAGAGAGAGAGAGAGAGAGAGAAGAGAGAGAGAGCGAGAGCGAGAGCGAGAGAGAGACATGGGGTTTAACGTCCACTTGACACAAACTAGGTCATTTCGGGACTAACATATGGTTTAATTTTTATTTCAATAATTTGCTTGCGCGAAGGGGTCTTTAGCAGTGGGAGGGAACCGGAGGACCCTACTCCTAGCCACGAACAACCGGGATTTCGAAACCACGCAAGTTGACTCAATGACAGGTTCTATGATACAGCGCACGCTAACTATTCATCCATCGAACCCCGTGGTACATTTAATATCATTGCTCAAATAGAAAATAGATGAGACGGGATTGAACTTTAACACCCTACTGTTCTGTTACGACTGGGTTAATAAAGAAGGTGCTGAAATAGAACACGTATCGCCAGAAAGAACCGGGTTATCTCCATCGATTTTCATCAAAACGAATAAAGAAAGAAATCCAGGAAAACGTCAAATTTCATTTCATTACTACACTACGTGGAACTTGAATACAAGAAAAAGATATTTTAAGTTCAGGAGGTTCATTGAATTTGTGGTTATTTTGTACTTCCCTGTAAAAAAACACTGACAATGATTTTTTCTTCAAATGATTGACATAGCACAGGATAGTTCGGCATTAAATCCCGTTTCATTTTATTTCGTTTCAGGGGCTAGCTTTTGCCAAACGATAAGGCATTTGAACCCCACCCCTCTTCATTTCAAAGGGTGCCCCCCCCCCCCAAAAAAAAAATAGAATATAGGACCAATGCCCCAAAGTTTAACCGTAACTGAAAGAAAATCTGACAATGACAATCGTATAATTTTAACATGTTGTAATGCTTAATGGACAAGAAAGAGAAATGGAGTTTAACGTCCATTCGACACAAACTAGGTGATTTCGGGACTAACATATTATGGTTTAATTTTATTTCAATAATACGCTTGCGCGTAGGGGTAATTAGCAGTGGGAGGAAACCGGAGGACCCGGAGAAACCCCACGAGGTTGGACAGGCTAATCGACAAGAACTAGACAATTTGATTGGCAAAACCTGGAATGAGGTAAAAAGAACAGCCTAAAATAGAATGAGATGGAGGAAGGAATGAATGAATAAAGGAATGAAGAAGACTAATTACTAACTAATCTATATGTTGGTCAGAGCTATTTAATTAATTCAATGAGTTATCTCTCTGTCCAGTCCAGAATAAATCAAAGTCGATTAAACTGCTTTAATTTAAAAGATTCTTAAAACTCAACATTAGTGTAGTTTAAACGTTGCACGGTTGAATAATTTTATGGATTAATAAATACCACGCATCGCCTCTTAAAGAAACATGTCGAGAGGGTATCTCTCTGTCAAAATAAATCAAAGTCGGTCAAACTGCTCAAAAGTAAAACATTAGAGCAGTTTAACAGTTGCACGGTTGAATGATTTTATGAATTAGTATACCACGCATCACCTGTTAAAGACACATATCGAGAGAAAAGAATAGAAAATAATACTTATGTTACTAATAATAGCCCAAACCATATAGTGCATGTCACATACTCGTGTATCGATACAACGGTAGATCACAGGGGTCCCTACTTGTACCGTTACGGTACGTGTCGTGTATACATGACAGTTTTCCCCCGACACCCCATGTGAAAATTTCGTTTTCTTACCTATCGTCGGGAAATGTACAATCCACTCCAGAACTTGATGACTTGGTTTTACCTGGCGAATAAAACGCCGATTTACTGAGTTTGTTTTTGGCGGACATACTGTTTTCCTCGCTCGGTCGGTATTACTGATAAGAACTAACTATTGTATTGCACATGTACATGAGTGAGGTGTATTAAATTCGCTCTTAACAATAAAACTCCCCGATAACAGTCACATAACAAATATATCCTTTAAAGCGAATGAGTTGATCGATGGATTAACACTGACTGATTCTTGGCTAATAACGGTGAACAGATAGACGACCTTCAACCGGAGTGACATGAACTAGTATTGTCAAATCGTTTCGTTTTAGATGAGCCAACTTTTATACGACACCAAATAGGTCACACTTCCTCAAGTCACCAGGTAGAGGCTACCGGTTTGTTGTCATTGACATCTTGTAATCGCAACAGGTAGAGACCTATATCATCGCGATTAAAGAGGCCCAGGGGCGATACGAGTATGAATTGCATGATTACGTTTAATTAAGATTATATTATGTCACAAAGACAAAGCAATGTGTTAAATCTCGGGATATATAACAGGAGGGTCGAAGCTCGTTAATTATGTCGTTGTCCCTAAGACGATTTGATCTTAAACCCCCGTGTTTTCGGGTAGGGTTGCGCTATTTGAAGAGGGGGGGGGAGAGGTAGAGAGAGAGCAAAAGAGCGAGGGGGAAAAGAGAGAGAGGGGGAGGAGAGAAAGAGAGAGAGAGAGAGAGAGAGAGAGAGAGAAAGAGAGAAAGAGAGAGAAGCAATCGGGGTTGAAATGAAACTCGTTAATTATGTCGTTGTCCCTAAGACGATTTGATCTTAAATCCCCGTGTTATCGGGAAGGGGTTGCACTATTTGAAGTGAGGAAGAGAAAGAGAGAGAGAGATAGAGAGAGAGAGGGGAGAGAGAGAGGGAGGAGAGATAGATAGAGAGAGAGGGAAGCAATCGGGGTTGAAATGAAACTCGTTAATTATGTCGTTGTCCCTAAGACGATTTGATCTTAAATCCCCGTGTTATCGGGAAGGGGTTGCACTATTTGAAGTGAGGAAGAGAAAGAGAGAGAGATAGAGAGAGAGAGGGGAGAGAGAGAGGGAGGAGAGATAGATAGAGAGAGAGGGAAGCAATGGGGTTGAAATGAAACTCGTTAATTATGTCGTTGTCCCTAAGACGATTTGTTCTTAAATCCCCGTGTTTCCGGGTAGGGTTGCGCTATTTGTAGAGAGGGAGAGTGAGAGAGCGAGAGAGAAGAGAGGGAGAGGAGAGAGAGAGGGAGGGAGGAGAGAGAGAGAGAGAGAGCAAGCAATGGGATTGAAATGAAACTCGTTAATTATGTCGTTGTCCCTAAGACGATTTGTTCTTAAATCCCCGTGTTATCGGGTAGGGTTGCGCTTTTTGAAGAGAGGGAGGATAGAAAGAGAGAGAGAGAGGAGAGATAGATAGAGAGAGAGAGAAGCAATGGGGTTTGAAATGAAACTCGTTAATTATGTCGTTGTCCCTAAGACGATTTGTTCTTAAACCCCCGTGTTTTCGGGTAGGGTTGCGCTATTTGAAGAGAGGGGGGGGGAAGAGAGAGAGCAAAAGAGCGAGGGGGAAAAGAGAGAGAGGGGGAGGAGAGAAAGAGAGAGAGAGAGAGAGAGAGAGAGAGAGAGAGAGAGAAGCAATCGGGATTGAAATGAAACTCGTTAATTATGTCGTTGTTCCCAAGACGATTTGATCTTAAATCCCCGTGTTTTCGAGTAGGGTTGCGCTATTTGAAGAGAGGGGGGGGGGGAGAAAGAGAGAGAGAGAAAGAGAGAGAGGGAGAGATAGAGAGAGAGAGAGAGAAGCAATCGGGATTGAAATGAAACTCGTTAATTATGTCGTTGTCCCTAAGACGATTTGTTCTTAAATCCCCGTGTTTTCGGGTAGGGCTGCGCTATTTGAAGAGATAGAGAGAGATAGAGCGAGAGAGGGGGAGAAGAGAGAGGGGGAGGAGAGATAGAGAGAGAGAGAGAGCAAGCAATGGGGTTTGAAATGAAATAAAATAATGGAGTTAAACTTCCCACTGTTCTGCTATGAGCTGGGCTAATGAAGAGGGAAATTTTGCCCGGACAGCGGCACTACGGTCTACTCTTATATCGAATTCCAACTGTCAAGGGATCTTTTACGTGCACGCCAATGTGTACACATGACCTAGAATTTTCGTTGGTTCCCAACGACTGGACAGCTGCCCTTGTTTAAACCAATAATTATTATTTACATATTTCTAAATTATTTTTTTTTTTTGGGGGGGGGGAGGGTCCGTAACATATATTTGAAACATTTCTAGAAAAATCATTTAGTATCATTTTGTTTACTAGTATATATTGTAATCTGAAATGCAATAAAACGGAAAGGGGTTTAACGTATTACTTTCTGAAACCAACCGGGCTAATGAAGGAAGACGGTCCTACACGCAAAGGAAACTATAACTATACTTCTGAAATATATTTTTGTTCTGATTGGCCGCCATATATTCAATAATAAGTATACTGTTTTGTAATGCGAGAGAGAGAGAAATGGGGTTTCACTTCCACTCAACACAACTAGGTCATTTCGGGACTTACATATGTTTTCAATTTTATTTCAATAATTTGCTTGCTCGTAGGGGTCTTTAGCCTTGGGAGGAAACCGGAGTGCCCGGAGGAAACCCACGAGGTTAAGAAAGCGCCCCTATCTCCATGCCACATACTCTTACACCAGGGCTCGGAACCACAGCCGCAAGCCAGAGGTGACCGGCCAACAAGAGGTCGAAGCGCGACACTCTAGACCACTAGGCCATTCCAACCCTCTTCTTTGCTTGCGGCTGTGGTTTCAAGCCCTGGTGTGAGCGTATGTGACATGGAGATAGGGGCGCCTTCTCATCTTCGTGGGTTACCTCCGGGCACTCCGGTTTCCTCACATTGCGAAAGACCCCTACGCGCAGGCGAATTATTGAAATAAAATTAAACCATATGTTAGTCCCGAAATGACCTAGTTGTGTTGAGTGGACGTTAAACCCCATTTCTTTCGCTCTCTCCCAGTCTCCTTGCAGTGAACTACCATTCAAGCTGCTACGCCCTTCATTTGTAGTCCCACGTGTGAACTCCCTGCAACTATGATATAATATTGCAGGATTCTCCCAGTGAACTACCAATCGAGCTGCTACACCCTTCATTTGAGGTCCCATGTGCAAACTCCGTGTAACTATGATATAACAAGTGAAGTACATGTGAAGTATAATCCATCATAAATCATATTATTATCTCATATGATTGTTTATGAAACTTTATGACATGGGAGGGGACAATGAATCATCTATACAACATGTTCATCCATTTGTAATCACGATATCGCGATATTCAGAACTCTGCAGAGATTTATTTACTTCGAGGACAGAACTCGATAGAGGGAGAGCGGCGAGAAAGAGAGAGAGAGAGTGAGTGAGAGAGAGAGAGAGAAAGAGAGAGAGATAGAGAGAGACTTCAACGTCTACTCGACACAAACTAGGTCATTTCGAGACCATCATATGGTTCAATTTTATTTCAATAATTCGCGTCGGGGTCTTCAGCAGTGGGGGGGGGATAGGAGCACCCGGAGAAAAACACACGGGGTTGAACAGGCAACCCTACTCCTTGTCACGTACAACCGAGGAATCGAAACTACGCCAGATGACTCAATATCAGACTTTATGATATGCGCTAATCATTCGGCCATCACAAAACTTATTGTTTTGGTTACATTAAACATAAAAAGGTGACCGAAAAGTTATCTATAGGCAGTATTCTAGAAGATTTCTTCATCATGTTCTCGATATTTGTGGATACAACTCATACATACATGTATTTTAATATGTTTCAGGGAAAAGGGATTGGTGTGGGGGGCGGTAAGGGAGGTTTGGCAGTTATACTTAAGGTTCTAAAAAAGATGAAATATATAATTTACAACTCTGCATTCAGTCAATAAAAAAGTTTCTCAAACTAAACGACGAAAAACAGAGATTTAACAATCGGAAGTGAGTTTAGGAGATCGCAAATAGACGAACTTCCAATCAATATCGGTGATGTTGCTCTATGGGAGAGAAACGATGTTCGTGAACAGTTAGATTGAAACTTTGATTTTATACACCATGTTTTAATGATATTTAATCGACTTTTTACCACATTTTAACATTGGTCGTATTAGAAACACCATTGATCTAAAAACAGCAAAATGGTTAGTCAATTCGCTTGTAACATCTCGTCTTGATTACTGCAGCTCCATTCTGTTTAATCTCCCCTCATATCAAATAAATCAGTTACAGAAGATCCAAAGTAAGGCAGCCCGTATTGTAACAAGAACCAAACAACGTGATCGTATTACTCCAGTATTAACGAATCTACATTGGTTACCTATATTGAATCGCGTATCACCATAGGCGTAGGGGCTCGATGACAGTTAGGGAGGGGGGGGGCAGAACCCGAAATGCCCGAAAAAGTTTTGGGTTAAGAAACAGCGGCGCCCGTCTGCCCCGAGAGGCGAAGAAGCGGAGTATACCGCCCCCTCCCCCCGCCAAAGACAATTTTGGAAAAATAACTGCCGCAAACGCGTTTTCCTGCTATTTCAGCCGGTGAACAATGCAACTTCAAAGTGGTCTAATATAGCCTAATTAAGGTGGATGACTCGAATTTCAATCAATCGTTTACGGGGCCGTCGGTAGAAAATTTAACTGCCGCAGACGCGTTTTCTTGCTATTCCAGCCTGTGAATACAGCAACTTCAATTTGATCCAAAATAGCCTACCTGGCTGACCCAAATTCCAAACAACCAATCAATCGTCGCGCGGTATGGTGGCCTCACTCTGAATTCCAACCCTCAACCTCGTGGGTTTCCTTCGGGTAATCCGGTTTTCTCGCACTGCTAAAAACCCCTACGCGCAATCGAATTATTGAAATAAATTAAACCATATTTTAGTCCCAAAATGACCTACACAGAGAGAAAAAAGTGGGTCAGTTGACTCATTTGGGTAAATATACATAAAACGATGCGCTTTTCGTTGACTAACTTGGGACTTACTTGAGACACACATCGGACTCAAATACTATGTTCAACGACTCATTTTTGTGAGTCGCCCAAAAATCCATGAAACGACTCGTTAAGTGAGTCAAGTGACTTGTCTGTTGTGTTGAGTGGACGTTAAACCCCATCTCTCTCTCTCTCTCTCTGAATTCCAACCATTCAATCAGACTGTTGCATCTGCATTCACAAATAATAATCGATGCCCGAAAAATCGAGGTCCCGTGTATACACATTTGAGTGCACTTGAAAGATCCCTTGACAGTATGCCCGTCTTCCATTAGCCCAGGTTAGGTGCATAATAGTAGGACGTTAAACCCCATTTTATTCATTCGTTCGGACGTATGGTTTCCCCTTGTCAAGGACAATCCTCCAGCCAGTCGTTCAGATGCAACAAAAATCTGCAGGATCCCGTGTAAGATAGGCCACATTGTCGTGCACGTATAGGCTATCAGATCTCTTGACAGTTGGTATTCGATCCATAAAGGCATAATGCCGCTTCATATTGGCCCAGGCTCGGTACAGAACAGTAGCCTAGGACGTTAAACCACATTTTATTTTGTTTCATAGGCTATCATACAAAATAGCGAAACCCTATTTAACTTCACCCAGCCGAATTGATTGATCATGTTGCTTCATTTTTCTTTGTTCTATCATCTCGGTCTCTTTAAAGGCCCTTTTTAACACCCTTGTTGTAACTGCATAATAGGCTATGTTCCAAACATTTTTCTGTTCAACGAATTGGAGCCTACTATTTTACACAATATTCCAATTAATTGATGACTCAAATTTCATCTTAACACACCGAATTTAAAAAAAATTGTAAAATTTTACTACCGGTAGGCTACATGGTTTGGAAAGCTTTACGTAAACCTTTTCAAATGTAGCCTAACTTAGATTTTAATAATATTTTCGACAAGTAAAATAGAATGTAGGCTAATGTATAATTTTAAAATTTACAAAACAGGTAGGACACTTAAACATAGAATAGTAGGGCCTAGTATTTATTTGACGTTCTAACACCTGACGTCAACTGGCTGACTATCGCCATTGAAAAGACGACCACATACAGATCGGTCGCATTTTTTTTTTTTTTTTTTTTTTTTTGTAAATCATTTTAGTGAATCCTGTATCAAAACAGGCCCGGGACTGCACAGCGCAGTGAACGCTTACGGCTGGCCCCCGGATCCATTCACTTGATTTGATAAATGTTTAGTTTTGCCAATGTCTATTTTATGTCTTGTCCGCAGGTTTCTCTTGTATCCTTTTTTTGGTTTTGCGTGTAGTGCAGTCCCCCTGCATTTAGGCTACTATTAGAATAAATAAGGCTATTCTTTTCTTTTTGGACCTGTCAAGCTAGCAAGAGTATCATTGTTCCTTTAAGGGCGCTTTTTAAAAACAAGACCTACTCTATTACTATTTGTACGACAGATTAATTATAGTTAAATATCTCAAAACCAGATAAGATGTTTCGCCTGTGCGTGGCTAACTTGTTTAAAGCGAGAATTTCATATTTTTTTAGAAAGTTAAAACATAATTCTGTCTTTGTCTTTTGCTCAATAGGTTATCAACTCACTATATATTATACGATCATGGACATTATTTCCCACCCTTAAAAATCATTGACACAGGAAATAATAACACAAAACCTCCCTTGTTTTCCCATTCACTCCATGCATAAGCTATATAATATTATATTCAAACGTTGGAATTTGAGGTTGAAAATTATATTTTTGCCAATTTCTCAGCTGGCTATAGTGAATTATAGGATTAATAGGATTATTCTTTAACAAGGCAGGACTGTTTATGGATACCACATATTTTAAAGCTTGATTTTTAATAAATTTTAAAAATATAACTTGAAAATATGAAATTGTATCTTTAAAATAGCCCTCGCCACCGGCCTACTCAAAGTCGCCGGAACTTTATCACCCAGTGCCAGCCTTCCCAAAAATTTTGAATGTAAAACTCTGACTAGAATTGTTATTTATCGGTTAAAAGTAAAACTGTTCTTGAAGGCTAATAATTCTCAAATTGGTAAATCCGCACGTGTTTTGTGTCGTCTGCTACAAGGTAAGTCGGTGTTATTATTTCGTCCAATCAAATCACGTTCCTACAATAACTTCTCTTGTACAATCAAAAGAAAATGGCGGAAGTCGATCCCGATTGCAATCCAATACAGCCCCTTTTAACCAAGGTAGCTATTTAATTCTTTCCGATATTTATCGCAATGGTTCGGATTTGACCCCGGATTTAATTTGGCAACATTTTAGTCAAATTTTGTTTTCAGGAAGCAGTTATTTCATAAGATATCACGAGTTGTAAAATAGTAAAATGTTCTTTGAGATTGCTCAAACATGTTTTCATAAACAAACAGGACAAGTAAGTCAAAAGGAGTGACATTCCGATTATGTGTAGGTATTTCGTAATAGCGAATGGACGTTAAGGATTACGAACACATATTTGCCCTGTGTTAGAATTTAGAGTATTTTGTAATATTATTTATAATTCCTCTAAATTTATACTGTGAAGAATTGCAGTCATAAATAAAGTTTTCAGCAGGGCAGATTGACATACATATAACATAACACATAGCATAGCTTGCTTGGTTACTTAGTGTTCTATTGGGTGGGTAGGCTACTACTTGTACTTTATTAAGTCAGAAGCAAAGCCTGCAAGAGTGCTGTAACAATGGGTTAAAAGAGAGAGAGAGATAGAAATGGGGTTAAACGTCCACTCAACACAACTAGGTCATTACGGGACCTATATTAGTATATATAGCCTATGGTTTAATTTTATTTCAATAATTCGCTTGCGCGTAGGGGGTCTTCTTTAGCAGTGGGAGGAAAACTGAGTGCCCGGAGGAAACCCACAAGGTTGAGAAGGCATTGAAAGAGGAAGGATCCAGCTTAATATTTTGAAAACCCACCAAAAATATACTTTTAATTTTAAGTTAAAATTGGAAGACTGTTTTCTTAACCTCGATCAAAAGGACAGTGGTTTATTGAGCGCATTCTCCACCCCTAGCACAGATTACAAGCCCAGAGACCACTTAGTTGGCACAAATTTGACCTTTACCTATGCGTATAAACCTTGTGCACAGATTGTCAGCTTTGCACAATGGTTTTTAAAGTTCAAAGTAGGATGCTAAATGCCCCATTTGTGGGATCTATCGACTTTGTAACGATTTTTAAAATAATTTTTAATGTCACTGCATAATTAGTGTGTGGGTCCAATTTATTCAAAGTGGCTGTCGGGCTGTGACACAGCAAAAAATTACTCGGTCCCCCCAAAATATATTATTATGGTAGATGCAATTCCACATAAACTTGGTATTCACGATGATCGATGAGTTTTATAGGCTTTCGCTGCGACCTCTGCCTTGCGGCTGTGGTTCGAACCCTGGTGTTAGGTATGTAGCATGGAGATAGGGGCGCCTTTTCAACTTCGTGGGTTTCCTCCCACTGCTAAAGACCCCTACGCGCAAACGAATTATGAAATAAAATTAAACCATTTGTTAGTCCCGAAATGACCTATTTGTGTTGAGTGGACGTTGAACCCCATTTCTCTCTCTCTCTCTCTGATAGGCTAACTGTTTTTACAAGTTGTTTAACGAACAATTGAATGGATTAGTGAAATATTTTATGACAGGGCGGATTATCAGTGCTGTTCGCGCGTGCAGATTAGTCATCAAAAATTTGACAGAGATTTGCGCATGCGGATTGGTCATCAAAAATTAGACAGAGATTTGCTCATGCACAGGAGTAATCTGTCCACGAGGGTCAATCTGCTCTCAACTGTCTCTACAGTATGGGACAAATAATGTGAAGAGAGAGAGAGAGACATGGGGTTTAACGTCCCCTTGCCTTGACTAGGTCATTTCAGGACTAATAAATGGTGTGGGCTGTAGAATTAAACAAATGTGTATTCAATGGTATAGAAATTAATGTGTGAACTATTTCTTTATTTGAGTAGGGTCGTCTATCTAATCTCATGGGTTTTTCTCAGGGTCCTCTGGTTTCCTCCCACTGCTAAAGACCCCTACTGCCAAGCAAATTATTGAAATTAAACAGAAATGACCTAGGTTGTGTCGAGTGGACGTTAAACCCTATTACTCTCTCTACCTATCAATGGTATAGAAGTTAATGTGTGAACTTTTTCTTTGTTTTGTAGGGAGGTCAGGAATCGAAAGAAACCATCGTGGATCTGGAGAAACCCCCACCCCCTCCCTTTATGCAACCCGGTCCAGGTGTGGATGACTTCAAGAATTTTGATATAGTGAGAGCCGTTCAGTATGGCGTGTTTGATCGAGTACTGGAACTGGTGGACGCCGGATATGATGTTAATGAGATGGATAAAGAAAATGTCAGCCTTCTTCATTGGGCTGCCATCAACAACAGAGCAGATATTGTTAAGTATGTTGGTGTTTTTAAAATTTAAAAACTTTTATTTACATGTAATATGCGGCAAATTGTATTTATTAAACAATCCTGTCAAGAAATCTTTAATGTGCATGCCAATGTTTACACAGGACCTAAGTTTGTCATCCAATCCGAATGACTACTGACTAGACTGCTGTCCTTGTCAGGCCCTCAGTCAGTCCTGCACCACTGGCAAGGGGTAACCACCATGGAAAATCCTGATAAACTTTCACGGCCAATGCAGAGATCAAATACGTGACAGCCACACTTGCGAGCCAGCTTCTTACCCACTTAGCCACCCTGGCTACCAAAATCTCAGTCAGAATTAATTAATTTCTTGAGTTTTATTATTTACATGTTTCCACATGTTTTACTGTCATTTAGGGTTTTCGAAAGGAAGAGACATGGATCATTAATGTCATAAACCATGTTCAAATAACATGTTGTATTATTAACTGATTGATTGATTGGTTTTATCATATGATGATCAATGATGGGCAATTAATCACAGGTAATGTACACCTTGGCTTGAAGACAGTGATGTACAGGTCAATATGGTATGCTGACAGAGAGAGAAATGTTAGGGTTTAATGTCCACTTGAAACAAACTAGGTCATTTCGGGACTAACATGGTTTAATTTTATTTTAATAATTTGCTTGTGCATAGGGGTCTTTAGCAGTGGGAGGAAACCGGAGGACCCGGAGAAAACCCACGACGTTTGACAGGCAACCCTACTCATTGTCACGTACAACCAGAGATTCAAAACCACGCCAGGTGACTCAATCAATGACAGGCTTTATGATAGAGCATGCACATGCTATGCTAACAATTCAGCCATCCAACCCCCGGTATACTGACAGGTGAATTTATATTTCAAAAGTGCCGATTGTATCATAAGGTGTGTTACTGAGTCAACTGCCATGGCAGCCATGGATTCTATTTCCTGATTGTATGTGACAAGGAGTAGGGTCACCTGTCAAACCTCTGGTTTCTATGGCCCCTCTGGTTTCCTCCAACTGCGCAAGCGAATTATCAAAATAAAATTGAACCATATGTTAGTCCCAAAATGTCCTGGTTGGGGTCTAGTGTATGTTAAACTCCGTTTCTCTCCGTCTCTCTATATATTTTAAAATACAAGTATAACCACTAAAGAATGTTGTTGTATAACGGTCAAAAAATATAAATATGTAAATTAACATAAATAATTAACATTAAGAATAGCTGCCCAATCTAATTAAAATACAGATCTATATTTTGTATTGTTTTTTATACTTTCGATGTCCTACATGTACACTACATGTAGATCTACCAAGTTATAGTGGGAGTTCACGTTCTATGACTTCGGGTACCAAGCAAGCGACATTTGACACGATTAACCAATTAGCGACTGCCATGGGTTTTAAAATCTACTTTTGCTTTGTTTTGATTTCTATCATTGCTAATGTCTACCCACTCACAGTTCCATCCATAAAAGGTCGAGTACTCGACTCGACAGACCATTTAATTGGCTGACCCCTCATTTCAAGCAGAACACAAGTTAAATAACAAGTCTTCCAGATCCAAGTGTAGAAGCGACAAGTAAAAACAAAATTTTGAACTATAAAATACGAAACGAATTGATAAAATAGGTAATTTAAGATTGGTCAGTATGATATTCTAGATAATGTCATTTATTGAGGAGATATAAAAAAGTTTTAGGACAATATTTTTTGTCTTTGAAAACCAAATTGATTGATCATGTTTTTATTTTTTAACTTTTTTCTTTTAGGTATTTGAAAACCAAATTTATGATCATGTCTTAATTTTAATCCTTTTTTTTTTAGGTATTTGATATCAAAAGGTAGTATAATAGATAGATTTGGTGGTGATTTAAATTCTACTGCTCTTCACTGGGCAACAAGGTAAATTATAAAATACAATTTATATCATAATATTAAGCATGTGCGTGGTGTATCATAAAGCCTGTCATTGAGTCAACTGACTAGTTTCGAATCCCTGGTTGCATGTGACAAGGAGTAGGTGCGCCTTCGTTTTCCTCCTACACAAAAGACCCCTACCCGCAAGCGAATTGTTGAAATAAAATTAAAACATATGTTAGACCGAAATGACCTAGTTTGTGTCGAGGGGATGTTAAACGCCATTTCCCTCTCGATAAATAAAATTTAGATCTACATGTGTATAAGGATATTATTTTATTTTATTTCAGACAAGGCCATTTAAATATGTTGGTGTTATTGATGTCATATGGTGCAGACCCGTCTTTACGAGATGGGGAAGGTAAGTCACATGTATATAAGATTTTGATCAACATGAATTGATTAAGATATTAAGAAGTTTTTGGCAATATTTTCTCTCCCCAAGGTCGCCAGATATTGAAGAAATGCGGCTTCTTGCATGCTTCTAGACCTGATAACTGAGCTTTGATGATCTTAAATTGTCTCCACTACAACGGATATATGACTGAAGAAAAAAAGCATCCAATGTGGTTGTCGGAATGTTCATGTATACAGACTACAGTTCCCATAATGACTGAAGGGAAATGTTGTCGCACTCACTTCAGTTAACAATACATCCTTATGTGATGGCCATTTCTTCTTCAGAGGGCCAAGAAGGACAGCTGTCTAGTTGTTCAGATTGGACAAAAGAACAAGGTCCTGTGTATTCACTGACATGCACATAAAAGATCCCTTGGCTGTTGGAATTTGATAAAGAGTAGGTCATAGTGCTGCTGCCTGTGCAAATTTCCCTCATTGCACACTGTGTAGTGTATGCCCGTCTTCATTAACCCAGTCGGAGCAGAACAGTAGGATGTTAAACCCCATGTCATTGATTCTGTTTCTTCTTTAATAAGTGGGGGTTTGGATGGCCGAATGGTTATCATAAAGCCTGTCATTGAGTCAACTGGTGTGGTTTCGAATCCCAGGTTGTATGTGACAAGGAGAAGGGTCGCCTGTCCAACCTCGTGGGTTTTCTCTGAGTCCTCGGTTTCCTCCCACTGCTAAAGACCTCTACACGAAGGCGATTATAAAGGTATATTTTTTATTTACTACAGGTTGTAGCTGTATACATCTATCAGCACAGTTCGGTCACACAGCTTTAGTAGCGTATTTAATAGCTAAAGGTCAAGAGGTTGATATGGTTGATAGAAATGGTATGACCGCTTTAATGTGGTCATCACAACGTGTCTTTGGGTATAGTAGTTTTATAATACTTATAGGGGGGTGACAGTGGCTAAATGGGTAAGATGCTGGCTCACTGCCATTGAGGTCGCGTAGTTTTAGTGGAACCACAGTGGCTAAGTGGGTAAAACACTGCCTCACTACCATGGAGATCATGTGTAAGATCCCTGCATTGGCCGAGAAAGTTCTCTGCATTTTCTGACGTGGTTTGCCCTTGTCAGTGGTGCAAGTCAGTTTTGATTGGTCGATATTACTGAAAGAAGGGAAATAACTCTTGGCAGAATTGGCATAGAATCAACAAAACTAAAATAGTGGCCATTTCTTCAGTCGATATATACAAATTCCCACCACAATGCTAACCTTATCTCTAAACCAGAATTATTAAAAGACAAATTTCTGTAAGTTCATGAAGGACCTCCCTACCGATCTTCCTCCACTCCTCCATAATTGGCCCGGAAAAATGGAAAAACCATTCATTTAATTTTAGTAATAGATGCATCACTTTTTTGATATTTCTAAAAAAATTATGTTTATTGTTATTTGATTGACAGGTTTGATCCCACCCGATTATTACTTACGTTTGGAGCCTCGGTTAATAAACCCGACGAGAACCTGGGTAACACGCCGCTGATGTACGCGTGTTCAACAGGTAACCATGTTGTTGTCAAATTGTTGTTAAACAGTGGAGCAGAAATAGAAATAACCAATTCAAAAGTAAGTTCTACAAATGAAATTATAACAGGGTTTGACATCTTACTGTTTTAGGGGAGCTATGGTGTCTAAATGGGTAAGATGCTGGCTCTCTAGTCTGGAGGAAGCGGTTTTGCTCCTAGTGTTGGCTGATAAAGTTCGTCAAGGTTTTCTGATTCGGTTTCCGCTTGTCAGTAGTGCCCAACATGGACAGCTACTTAGTCACTTGGATGGAACTCCAAAATTGAGGTCCTGTACACATATTGCAGTGCGCGTAGGGGTCTTTAGCTGTGGGAGAAAACTAAAGGCGAAGGACCAGGAGAAAACCCACAAAGTTAGACAGGTGACTCTTCTTGTCATGATAAGCAGGGAATCAAAAACTATGCCGCTTTAAGCCATTCGCAACACCCCCTTTTAACACGCGGAACCGTTGCAGTTTGCGTTTTGTAAAATAACTGGCTTTAGATTGTGGGTCATCATTGTTTATTATACTAACCACACTTTAGGTCATTTCGGGACTAACACATGAGAGGAAACTAGAGAACTCGGAGAAAACCCACGAGGTTGAACGTTTCGTTGAGTCCTCTGGTTTCTGTGCTGCCTTTATTTAATTTGTTATGTATTTCAGGGTCAGACTGCTGTAGATTTTGCATTGGAAGCTAAAAATCCCCCGTTAGCAAAAAAATTACGAGAAGAAAATGCAGCAAGATTGGCTAAAAAAGGTGGAGTTTTAGGCCGATTAACTACTGATAAAGTAAGTTTTTAATTCATCTTTCACGGAACAACGACTCTTACCTCTCCGCTATATGTCAATCCTGACAGACTGGGGATTTAATAAATGTAATGAAATGGAGTTTAACGCCCTACTGTTCTACTCCTATCCTGGGCTAATGAAGATAGGCATACTCCATACAATGTGCTATTATAGAAGGGGGGTTGGGATGGCCTAGTAGTCTATAGTGCCGCGCTTCGACCTCTAGCTGGCCGGCCACCTCTGGCTTTCGGCTGTGGTTTCGAGCCCTGGTTTGAGCGTATGTAGCATGGAGATAGGGGCGCCTTCTCAACCTCATTGGTTTCCTCCGGGCACTCCGGTTTCCTCCCACTGCTAAAGACCCCTACGCGCAAGCGAATTATTGAAAAAAACTATTAAAATCATATGTTAGTCCCGAAATGACCTAGTTGTGTTGAGTGGACGTTACACCCCATTTCTCTCTCTCTCTCGCTATTAGGGAAATTTTGCCCATACAGTGAGTGGTCTACTTTTATATTGAATTTTAGCTACCAACAAATCTTTTACATGAATGCCAATATATACACGAGACCTCAGTTTTCCATCCCTTTCTAATGACTAGAAAGCTGTCCCTTGCAAGGCCCTGCACCACTGACAGGGGGAAACCACATTGAAAAATCCTGATAAACTTCCTTAGCCAATGCAGGGTTAGCGAGATAACGTCTTACCCACTTAGCCACTTTGGCTCCGGTGTGTAAATAGATAGGCCTAATATTTCCTTTGGTGGCAGAACTTTGTCACTCTGTTTTCTTTTTTTGTGGGGGGTGGGGGTGGATGGCCGAATGGTTAGCACATGCATGCTCTATCATAAAGCCTGTCATTGTGTCAACTGGCGTGGTTTCGAATCCCCGGTTGTACATGGCAAAAAGTAGGATCACCTATCCAGCCTCGTGGGTTTTCTCCAGGTCCTCTGGTTTCCTCCCACTGCTAAAGACCCCTATGTGCAAGAGAATTATTGAAGTAAAATGAAACTGTGTGTTAGTCCCGAAATGACCTAGTTTGTGTCTAGTGGACATTAAACAACATTTCTCTCTTTCTCTCTGTATATGATTACATTCAATTGGTCATGGAAAAACCCCAATGATTTGTTCAATTAGTCATTGGAAAATATCTGATTACATTCAATTATTCATAGGATTTTTTTGATAATTATTTTTGTATGTGTTGATATATTTCAGGTGATAAAGAAATATATAATGTATATAATTCCATTTCTTGTGATATTTGTTATTGGTTATATACCGGAGAGTAATATAGACTGGTATGCTAAACTATGTCTCGCTCTTTTAGCAGTTATAGCCTTTAGATTTTTAAAATCGTAAGTATGTCTAGATCTATTAACTTTATAAAATATGACTGTGTGATTGTAACCTCAAGGGGGAGGGGGTTGGATCAAAGAGCCTGTCATTGAGTCAACTGGCGTGGATTCGAATCCCCAGGTGTAAGTGACAAGGAGTAGGGTCACCTGTCCAATCTCGTGGGTTTTTTCAAGATCCTCCGCTTCCCTTCCACTGCTAAAAGCCCCTACACGCAAGCGAATTATTGACATAAAATTAAACCATAGGTTAGTCCTGAAATGACCTAGTTTGAGTCAATTGGACGTTAAACCCCATTTCTCTCTCTCTCTAAATCCCACACTCCAACAGGCACGATAGCCTGGATCTCTCGGGTCCACTCCCTGTGTTAGATACGAAAGTTCACCAAGATTGTCCGGCATGGTTTCCCTGTGTCAGTGGTGCAGGATCAAGGGCCTGACAAGGACAGCTGTGTAGTTGTTTGAATGGGACAAAAAACAGAACACATGGGCGTGCACGCAAAATATCCCTTGGTAGAGGAAATTCGATATAAGAGTGGACTATAACGCTACTCTGCTTCTCATAGCAAACTGTATGGTCTATGTCCATCTTCATTACTTCAGTGGGATCAGAACAGGAGGACATTAAACCATTTTTCTTTCACAAAGTTAGGTTCCACTCAGCCAGTTTTAATAATGTCCCCTATATCAGAGCTATATTGAACATATTGAAGATGTTGATTTTCCGGGTTCCCTGTCCATATCTTGTAAAATGTGGGCATATCTTGCTTGCATGGCAACCGCTTGTTTGAAGTAATGATTGAATTGTAAGATATTTATTTTATTTTATTTGACAGGATGTTTCTAGATGAGAGTGTGACACATATAATGCCTGTAGCTATTTATTTAGCCACCAAGTTTTGGATGGTATATACGTGGTTTGTATATCTAATACCTTGTATCCTTTATCATAATATAAACAAAATATAAACAGGGTTAGCTTTAACATAATATAAACAATGTATAGGATTGGCTATAATTTAATTACTTACAATTAGTCAATGCTTTACTCTTATCTTGTCTCCAACCTTGTGAGTTTTCTCCGGGTCTTCTGGTTCCGTCCCACAGCTAGACACCTAAGCGCAAGCGAATTGTTAAAATAAAATTGAACCATATGTTAGTCCCGAAATGACCTAGTTTGTGTCAAGTGAACACACATTCTAATCTTGTCGTTAAAATGATTCTTGTCATGAGATAGTAGATTTTCAAACAAAAGATACACCATTAGATAGATATTCAAATTTATGGGTTTTTAGCAGAAATACCATAGCTATTGATCCAATAAGATGTCAGACAATCCAGTCAAATTAGACAATAGACAGTACTGCCCAAATAGACATTAGAAAAATGAGACATTAGAAAAATGAGACATTAGAAAAATGAGACATTAGAAAAATGAGACATTAGAAAAATGAGACATTAGAAAAATGAGACATTAGAAAAATGAGACGAGACATTAGAAAAATGAGACATTAGAAAAATGAGACATTAGAAAAATGAGACATTAGAAAAATGAGACATTAGAAAATTCAGTTGAATTATAAGATAATACAGTTGAATTATAAGATAATACAGTTGAATTAAAAGATAATACAGTTGAATTAAAAGACAACACTAGCCTACAGTCCAATTATAAGACAAAGTGTACATTAGCGATTCAGACTGTTGGAACAAGATGTAACTTTCATGTATTTATTGAAGTTTTTGAATATGTGTCTCCCCTGAAAATTGACCCAGGGGCTAATGGAGTGGAATGGAATGACATTATACAATATTATAATCTTTAACTGTATTTAGATATACATTCTAGAAATCAACATGCAGCTTTTACCATCAACATCTTATTACTTACATACTTTTTCTACAAAGCCTTGAGAACTGATCCCGGTTATTTAAAGAATAATCGTGAAGATAAAATAAGGGTAAGTATATATTTATTAGTTGATCCAGAAAAAACAAGTGCACTATTTGAAGTTGAATAAAGTATTGTACCTATACTATTCACATTTCACATATGATACAAAAGGAATATCTGACAACTTTACTCCAAATTTCAGAAGTTTGATGTGACCTCTCAGTCTGGCAAAGCATATTTTGTAATTTTTTTTAAAATTCATATTAAAGATACATTCTCACGAAAGTATTTGTTGGTTATTTCCATTAAAAGTGTGTCAAATTTGTTATAGGCTATATGGAAAATATAGCCCCCCAATCTTACTAAAAAATAATACTGGATTCCAAGAAAACAAGCACTTGGCAAGCACTGGGCAAAAATGTCATGGTATCACTAACTGGCAACCAGATTGCTTATTGTCTGCCAGCTTGGCTTAGGAAGTGGTTGTTATTTCTTGATCAATTGGTTAGGCTGTTCTGGGAACTTTGAGGGGTGTAAACGTACAACAGACTGCAATTAAACGACAGTAAAAGAAGTTGTGAGATTGTTTATATATTTATTTTGTCCGACATGTGAAATGTTAATCTTTAAACTGCTAACTTGAGGACCCCTTGTTCAGTCCCTGCGATGGCTGAGAAAGTTCATCAGGATTTTCCAGCGTGCTTTCCTCTTTGTTGAAGTATAGAGGATCTGGAAAAGGATAACGCATAGTCATTTGGATAGGATATAAAACCCAGATCCTGTGTACATTTTGGCGTGCTTGTAAAATTACCATTGGAATTTGATACAAGAGAGGCTGAAGAACTGCTGTCTCAGCAAAGTTCCCCTTATTACACACTGTATGTCGTATGCCCATCTTCATTAGCCCAGTTGGTGCAGAACAGTAGTATGTTAAACTACATTTCATTATATAAATGGAATCACGGTGGCTAAGTGGATAAGGCGCTGGTTAGCTAGCCTGGAGGTCGGGTCTTCGATCCCTGCATTGGCCGTGAAAGTTCATCTCGATTTTACGGCGTATGCCCGTCTTCAATTAGCCCAGGTTAGGTGCATAATAGTAGGACGTTAAACCCCATTTCATTTCATTATATAAATAACGATCTTCTTTGAGCGGCATTTAGCAAGCGATGTTTTTCAAGCTAAACCTTGAGAGAATCCTCAATGAAACGTCGCTTTAATTAAAATAGTAATTGTGTTCCATATTAAGTGTTTGTGTTTATTATAAATGACGATATTAATATTTTATTTCAGACGATATTAGATTTAGCAGAAACACAGACTTTAACGTTAGATCAGTTTTGTAGCACCTGTTTAATACGTAGACCGCTACGATCTAAACATTGTTCTATATGTAATAAATGTGTGGCTAAATTCGATCATCATTGTCCCTGGATTGATAACTGTGTTGGTAAGTCATCGCGTTTTTTTAGATCATATTATTTCAAAAATATAACATCCTTATTGGTATTTATGGTGGCTAAGTGGTTAAGATACTGACTCGTTGGTCTGGAGGTTTTTTTTTTTTATAAACAATATTTTATTCTTAGAAAAGGATTGAGGAACAGGATAGGCCTATATTAGCTATCTCCTGGGCTGGAGGTTGTGGGTTCGATCCCCATGTTGACTGAGAAAATTCATCTGGATTGACAACTACAGTGGCTAAGTGAGTAGACGCTGGCTCGTTTGTCTGGAGGGTGCGGGTTCAATCCTGGTGTTGACTGAGGCAGTTCATTAGTATTCTCTGGTGTGGTTTCCCCTTGTCAGTGGGGCAAGACGAATGGTCTGAAAAGAACAGCTGTCAAGTCGTTCAGATGGGATGAAAAGCCAAGGCACCGTGTACACATTGGTAGCAAAATTTTCCTCATAATAGCACACTATCTGCATTAGCCCTGTTAGAGCAGAAAAGTAGGATGTTAAACCCAATTTCATGTGATTTATTGATAACTACTCCTTCAAATTTCCTGGCCTGAAGGGCAGTAACTCATTAAAGCATGTTAGACCATATTTTAAAAAAATATTATGGTTGGTGTATAAAACAACATACTCGAAAATGTCAATTCATGAACTGTTTTTACTTAAACATGCATTATTCAAGAGCTAAATCTGCCTAGTGCAGGTCTTTATTTGGGCATGAAATGTTTTCTAAAGTATTAATTAGACATTAATTAACAGATCCAGGCCTTAATCAACTTTGGATGGCATCAGATTGCTCCGATATTAAACAGATTAAAACGTTTCAGCGGTAAATCAAATATGGCGCGGCTAGACGCTTCGAGTCGTAGCTTTGATCAACCAGGACCGTGGTTGAAATTATTGCACAGGTCGGTCAAATCTTTAAATGCCTATTTCTTCGCTTGCAATAGAGTAATTTGAATGAAATTTTCAAATTATTCATTTTACATCATCTACTTTCGAACTAGTATAGCAAGAATGGCTAGTTCTTATCTATATCTTGAATAATGTAACTTTAAGAAACAACATCCCTATAGATTACTGCTTACTTCCTCAGTCAAAGGGAAGTAACTCCATTAAGTATTTCTTGGTTAAAATTAAAGTGTACCATTAAATCAGTTATCAATTACGTAACCCTGATAAACGGAACTGGCCAGTCATAAATTGACATAGAATTTTTAAATAAATTTCTTTTTACTGATTATTTATAATTATCCTGCCAAGTAGTGAAAAAAAATTGAAGGAGTAGGTGCAGCTTTCACATCAGAGCTTCAAAATTACGAACTCTTCGCAATTCAACTTGAATTTAGTATATGATAGGCCTACTTATATTGCCATTTATAATTATGACTCAATGACAGACTTATGATCTAAAGTATGCTTGTTCGACCTTTCGACCACCTAGTATATGATCAGTAGTCAGTATATGATGATAATATTGTTATTTCAGGTGCCTTAAATCATAAATATTTCCTGGGTTATTTGTTTTTCTTGATGGGTATGATAATATGGTGTTTATATGGATGTTATCTCTGTAAGTATTAATATACCTATATTTATTTACATCATCAGAAAGCTATATATGTTTCATCATTTAAGTTATACCGGTATCTATATTTATTTACAGCACAATTTTCTCTGTGACATTTGCTTTCTTCCTACTGCTAAAAACCTACGTACAAGCGAATTATTGTAATAAAATTGAAGCATATGTTAGTTCTGAAATGACCTAGCTTGTGTCGATTAGACTTTTAACCCCATTTTTGTCTTATGTGTAAACAACATATTTTCCATATGTTTAAGGAGCTAAAACAATGTATCTAGTATCTGAAGGATTGTTTTTGGCTCGGTGAGTAAGATGTTGGCTCGCTAACCTCGAGGTCCCGTGTTCGTTTCCCAAGAAAGTTCATCAGGATTTTCTGGCATGGTTCCTCCTTGTGGATGAAGACCAAAAGTCCCCTGTACACATTGGCGTGCACATAAAAGATGCCTTGAAAGTTGGAATTCCATATAAAAAAACATGTAGGCTAAACAACACTGTCCAGGAAAAATTTCCCTCATGGCACACTGTATGGTATATACATGTCTTCATTAGCCCAGTTCGGAGCCAAACAGTAGGACGTTAAACCCCAGTTCGCTGTGGGAGGAAACTCTTGAGGTTGGGCAGGTGACTCCACCCCTTGTGACATACAAGCGAGGAATTGAAACCATGCCAGTAGGCTCAGTTACAGACCTTATGATCTAATGTGTTAAACCATTCGGCCACTAAACCCTCATTATTTTACATGGAAACCTGTTGTTTTTCTTTCAGTTTTTAGTGCGGAACTATCGTTTGATTTTTATGAGGAAGGTATAACTGGTTCGTTACGGAAGATATTTAGAGTATCACCATGGGTGGGATGGATTGGAGCTAACGCAGTCTGTCACATGATCTGGGTTTCCTGCTTATTCATCTGTCAATTATATCAGGTCAGTTTCTACTTTCGTTTTATTAGCGAGAAAAAGAGAGAGAGAGAGAGAGTATTGGTGATTTTGGGTCTGATATATAGTACAATTTTCTTTCAATAGACAGTTTCTTCTTTGAGCGGCATTTAGCAATTGACATAGATAATAAACACAAACACTTAATATGGAACACAATTACTATTTTAATTAAAGCAACGTTTCGTTGAGGATTCTCTCAACGTTTTCAAGCTAATGATCATTAGCTTGAAAACGTTGAGAGAATCCTCAACGAAACGTTGCTTTAATTAAAATAGTAATTCAGTGTGAGCGCTAGCCGCTCGCCACTGGCGAATTTTCATCATCTGTGGCGATAATTATTGTTATATAGTCGCCACTTTGGCGAAAAGGCCATTGTCATGTGGCCCTGTTGGTTCATTGTTTCTCTCTCATGCTTGCCTTTTTAACAAAAACAAACAACCAAGAAACCCATTAAAAATTTCTAAAATAATGTTTTACGAAAGCGTATAGACGGAAGGGATTGTATTGTCACCATTAGTTATCTTTGTTTTCATTGGCTGAAATTGTCATAATATACATGTATTGTCCAATCATGTCTCGTGTACTGAATTACGCACGATTTACAAAATGGCTAGAGATTTCACATTCTTCGATACCGGTACCATAGATATCCTCGTTTCAGCAACTAATCTATCACTCCTAATTATCCATGTCATACATAATCCAATTGCACACAATTCCTTATTTAGGTCCATATAAATATCGTAATTTAAAACAGTCCTATTTCTTCGACATCGGTATGACAAGAAATTCGCCCGAATTCCCTATCGGCCTTGGCTGTCAGCCAAGAGAAGATTCATCACGCAAATTCACGTGGATTTCTCCAAGTAAAACAGCGGTACCCTACTGTCAAATCCAATGCCTTACATTTAATATAAAGACGTTGAGAAATGCGCTGATTTCAGATTCTAAAATATTTGTAATTGAATATCAAAACACGACTTGATTCGCACCTATTATTAGACGACATTTATACAATGTCGTGTACGTATGGAGGATAAGTCACGCCCCCTCGAATTCCAACTATTCCGCTGAAAATTATGTTTATAAAATACTCTATTGACGGTACATAATAAACTTTATTTTTCAAAAAACTTAATTGTTGAAATATACAGTCACAATACAAAGAATTTGGCGCCTTTTCAATTCGAGCCACAATAATATTTATCGTGGTACCGTTGGTAGAATTAGGTCGAATTAATGTGACAGAAATAAGTGTCTTATAATTATGTGTACATCTAGATACTTCATACTCTTAAGTCAAACAAATAAACGTAAGCCAATATACTATAGGTTGTTATAAAATTGGTTCTTGTAAAAGTTAATATCTTTAAATTTCTGCTTGATGTTTTGAATACATATAAGCACTTGCTTCTAGCTTCAAAATGTTACATCCTCAGACTATATAATTGACCAAGATTAGTATTGGTACAAACCATAGAGGTGTATATATTGTCAATATATACACCTCTATGGTACAAACAACATTTCATGCGGTCAGTGGCTAATGATAAATGTATGTGGCTAATACTTTTTTCATGCATTAGCCACAGTGGCTAATGAATTTTAGAACCTAGCGCTAACACAGTAATTGTGTTCCATATTAAGTGTTTGTGTTTAATAGACAGTTTGGATGGAAACCATTCCATTTGACTCAATTCTAGATCTCATAATCTAAAGCACATGCATTAGTCCTTTTGGCATTCAGCTTCCCAAATCCCTGTTATCAAGTTTTCAGGTAATTTTTGTGAGCCTACCACACTGGATTTAAGTAATTTGTGTTAGCTTACAACATTTGGTTTAGGTAATTTGTGTGCTGTGGTAATTTATGTGAGCATCCAGTACTGTGTAGAGGTAATTTATGTGAAAATACAGCACTAGGTTGAGGTAATCTATGTGAGCATACAGTCCTGGGTATAGGTAATTTTGTGTGAACCTACAGTACTGTGTTTAGGTAATTGATGTGAGAATACAGTACTGGGTATAGGTAATTTATGTGAGCATACAGAATTAGATATAAGTAATTTATGTGTGAACCTACAACATTATATTTAGGTAATTTGTGTGAGCATACAGAACTGGGTATAGGTAATTTTATGTGAACCTACAGTACTGTGTTTAGGTAATTTTATGTGAGCATACAGAACTGGGTATAGGTAATTTTTGTGAGCATACAGTACTGTGTATAGGTAATTTTGTGTGAACCTACAACATTATGGTTAGGTAATTTGTGTGAGCCTTCAACACTAGGTATAGTATAGACAATTTTGTATGAACCTTCAAGATTGGGTTAAAGCAACGAACATTGGGTAGAGGTAATTTGAGTGAGCTGATAACATTACGTTCAAATATATAATAGTTTGAATGGGCGTCCTCGCTAGAGATAAAGGGACATTATTTATACGCGAGGTATTCTCACGTGACCTCATTGTTTACCTTATAGCACAGTTTTCCTGTACATTCATTAAGAACTTGTGTGTTGAAAATTGTTAGTTTTTGTCGTTAATATGGAATTTAATACCGATACGGTTCTCTTACCACCGATAAGGTCACATGGAACCAAGTTTTTACTAGCGACATCTGTGGGAATTCCTATAGCGATGACGCCCATTAGATTGATCAAGGAAACATATTATGCTTGTTGTACTTATGTTTCTTCTCTTGTTTTCTAGATCATGTGGTTAGGGATGACATCCAATGAAAGATTAAATAGTTACAGATATTCTATATTTCACGACAAACAACCAGAAGCTAGTGGTGGTGGTCATAGTCATCAACATTCAGATAGTTGTCATCATGATCAAAAAGGCCCTAAAATAATCAGCCCTTTCCAGTAAGTACCTACCAACACATATATATATTCTATCTCTTGGTATGTTTTAGAGAGAGAGAGAGAGATCCACTGGATACAAACTAGGTCATTTTGGGACTAAGATATGGTTCAATTTTATTTCAATAATCCTCTTGTGTGTAGGGGACTTTAGCAGTGGCAGGAAACCCATGAGGTTGGACAAAACCTACTCCTTGTCACATACAACCAATGAATCTAAACCATGCCAGTTGTCTCAATAGTAAGTGCAGGAGGACCGCACTACACGCAAAACAAAAATCTACAAGATAAACCTGTGGACATGACAGAAAATAGACATTGCAAAAAATAAACAGTTATCAAATCAAGTGAATGGATCCGGGGGCCGGCGTTAGCGTACACTGTGTGCACATGCGGAGAACGCCTAGAACTCACCGTAACAGATTGTTCCATTGACTAATCCCTCACATCAACCAGAACGTCTGTATAACAACTCTTCCAGATCCTAGTGTTGTGAAGACAAGCAAAATGATATTTTGAACTATAAAAAACCAAAAAATAGGATCTGTGTTTTTTTCCGATTGTCATTGGCCATGCAACTAACAACTGACTGGAATATATCTTGAAAAGAACTTTGGGGAAAATTGCTCTTTTTTTGCAAAAAAACCCAATTTGTCTGATCTTGCAATTTGTCTTTTTTACAGACCAAAAAAGCTTTGTTTTGAAACGTTCTATATTGTCATTGTGTTTCCAATTTCTCGTTTCAGTCGAGGGATTTTCCAGAATTTAAACGATGTTTTAAAAATACGAATCTGTGGGATATTGAGACCACTGCAAGTTGATTGGACGACCAAATATGAGTTGAATGAAAGTGATAGCTTACGACACAGAAAACCTTTCAACTCCCCGAGAGAAAACTACCAGTTTGTTTAAACTTGACGATCTTTACCATATTGGCTGAACGTTAGTGATTAACAACTGGACAATCTCGACCAAACTAGATATGAACTCTCGATATTAACAACAGTATGATCTCGACCATACTAGCGGAACTATAGATATTAACAACTGGACAATCTTGACCAAACTAGATGAGCTCTGGATATTAACAACTGGATAATCCCGACCAACTTTGCTCCACTATAGTTATTTACAACTGGATAATCTCAGCTAGCCTTGAATTCCTTTTATATATGTATATATTTTCAGCTTTCTCTTCTCTAGCTGAAAGTTCGATTGTCTCTCTAAAAACCCTTAAACCAACTGATGGTCATTTTAGGGATTTCAATTCCTGACATACAATACTGTCAAAGTTTAATCTCTAACATAAATATCAGTCTTAAAATGATTCAACTATGTTGACTATTTACAGTGGTCTGATGAATTAAAACTGTTTATGAATTTAGGGCTTTATTTTGATAAATTTTAAAAATATAACTTAAAAATTTTGAAATTTCCACTTAAAAATTTGAAATTTCCACTTAAAAATTTGATAATCAATTTGAGTACATTTTGGTGTAGATTAAGCTGTGACGATTATATACTTATATATCTTATTAGGACCTACTTCACTAAGTCTAAATCAAGCCCTGACTGTGTTCACAGAGCATTCTCAGACTTCAGTTGAGAATTTACTTAAATTTGTTCACCTTATTCTAACTAATATACAGCCCTTTTATCAAACTTTTGTTGTTTAAATGTATGAAATACATCAATAAGAAACTATCTGCAATGTTTTGTGTCTCTGCATCATAGATATTTCTCATAAACAGTGATTGAAAGTTGAGCTTTTTCTCAACTTAAGTCTGAAATGCTTAGTGAACTCGGGGGAGGGGGGGGGCCAGATACTAGTCCTTAAGTGGTCTGTTGCCAGAAAAATTTTAACTTTTATGGGGTAAATTATGAAATGAATATGTATGTAAAGTTCTACTATTAAGTTTTTGAAACTTGTGTCTGATCTGTTTAATATGTCATTAAATTATATTTGAATTAAAATTTTAATTTTTAAAATGTAAAAAATGATCATTAGAAATCCAATAAGTTGTTTTGTGAAAAAAACAAATATCCCAACATTTGTGGAAATTTCACAAAACCATCATAAAACTGTTTTATTTTGTGGTAAAATTTAGGATAGCTTTGAATATGGCTTCAAATGTTATAAAAAAATCTATGATTTAACTTGACAAGCCCATAATGGGTGTCCTCGCTGAAGGAAAACCCACCAGCCGTCACCAGTTTCAGGTGACCTTATCAATGGTAAAAGGACCTTGTTTCTAGGTATAGGGATTAAATTCCATATTGAATGTACAGAAAAACAATGCTCTGCCTTATACAATAAGGTCATATGGGACATGCTCTTATATGAAATTATGTCCCTTTATCTCTAGCGAGGACGCCCATTAACCCCAGTGCCATATTGAATAGAACAGAACACCTGTACCATTTATTCATAATTATTGTTGAAATGGACAATCCGTACTGATATTTTGTTTATAAACTTAACAATGATGTTTGACAACCCATCTTCAATTAGCCCAGGTTAGGTGCAGAAGCGTAGGACGTTAAACCCCATTTCATTCATTCGATATCTGACAATGAAGACTATTTAGGCAAAATATTGTCTAAACTTCAAAACATTTGCCTGAAATTTTCAATATACAAATCATCTATTACTAATGATCAGGGCCCTGTTTCTCGAAGTCTTAACTAAAGATAAATCCAAATTTTAGTAGATACTTCAATTTTGATTGGCTAAGCACTAAAATCAATCTAATATTATCCATTACTAAAATTTGGATTTTATCTTAGTTGAAATTATGTGAAACAGGCCTCTGCTCTTTATCTAAGTCCTAAGACTATGTATTATAAATATTTTTAATATTACTTATTATATAATTAAGTATAGTCTCTATCATCCAGAAAAATATTCTTATGTTGAAGACTAGGAGGTTCTGGGTGACCGAGACTAAATTAAGTATTGCTCAATATTTATCTTTTGTAATGTAAAAAAAAACTATTTTAATGATTTATTTAAACAGAACGTCATGTTTCGAAAATAGCCTTAATTAAATTTGAAATGTATCAGGTCAGGTCCTGATTTCACAAAACATTTTCAGACTTAAGTTAAGAATTTAATCAAAATTGTTTGCCTTATTTTAACTAAAAAAAGAGTTTTTTTATAAGAGGTGTGTTGTTTGAATGTATCAAATACATCAATAAGAAACTATGTAATTTTTTGTGTTTCTAGATCAAAGATATTTCTCATAAACAGTAATTGAAAATTGAGTAAATCCTTAAATTAAGTCTGAAAATTCCTTGTGAAACCGGGTCCAGGTCATAATTGACAATGTATCCAAATACCGGTAATTAATCATGCATTCAGATAACATCCACCCATGTTCTATGAATTTTAACTATCATCCGTTTCTTATTATTCTAATATTTACATCTTTGGTCAACCATGACACTTCTCATATGAACCTAGATTTATCTCATTTCAAGTATTATTTATTTAAATGTATTATTGCTGTGTTGTATTCAATTTGCCATGTTTATCTACTGGGTGTTTTGTAATAGGTGGTCGTCAATGACAGGATGAAATAAAAGCCTAAAGCCAGGCTGACACTTCCACGACTTTTGGCCACGATTTTGTCTTGACAATCAGTGTCCACATTGACACGAACTGGCATGACGAGTTAACGCATAGTTTGCGCATTGTTTACGCATTTCCCACATTGGCACGACGAGTTTGTGCAAATCGGACGGTGTCATTCCGACTCGGATCGTGCCAATGTGTGCCACGGATGCGTGCCAAGTGTCAGCCTGGCTTTAGTCTTTAGGGTCTTTTTTCACGAATTCTTAAAACTAAATCATTTTGATAATGCTGCATTTTCCTGGGCCCTGTTTCTCGAAATCTTTAAGATTAAATCCTTATTTTAGTAGATACTTTAATTTTGATTGGCTTTAAGAACTAAAATCATTTTAATATTATCCAATCAACTTACTAAATTTGGGATTTTATTTCAGTAACATTTTGTGAAACAGGCCCCTGGGCTGAGAATTAAACTTAGCATTTAACCAATCAAATGGGAGCATCCTTAAACTATTTTAGCTTTTAACCAATCAAAAGTCGGCATTCTTAAAATAATTTTAGTTTTAAGATTTCATGAATACGGAAAATCCTGGAAAATCCTGGGTCTTGAGTGGAACAGTTAGCGCAATCGTTTTATAACCAAACTTTGTTGTATTTCTAAAAATAAATTTGATGGCAGCACGAAAACCACCTCGTAGTAACCAGAATTGTAATAGGTTTTTTTTAAATATGTAAATAATCTTTTTTCTACTAAAATATCTGTATATTCTCATCAACGAATTATCATCAGGTATTTTATTTGGTAACCATGGTGTCAAAATTTGAAAAAAAAACCCTTCAATTATAAACAATCTGTTCAGGTATGCAGAACAGTAGGACATTAAACTCCATTCCATTTCATTTCATTTGATTTGTTCAGGTATGGTGTGAAGACGATTTCTTAAAATCTGACAGCTGAATTCGATTCACTGTCTGTCAGTTTCAGTTGACAAAAAAAAACATTTTCAGGAACAATAATCTCCTCGCCGAGACAAGCAGCAAACCGGCATATTCTTGTTTATTTTCCCGCCTTCAGTGTAAGCGGACGTTAAATAAAGCTATTTCATACGCACGTCTTTGTCGTTGGACGGTACAACAGCTAAACGAGTTTAACAATGTCCTGAGATATTACGTCTGAAGGGCGTTTTTTCATGTCTAACACTCATGCTTCACACATAATTTGTTTAGTAAATGACCGTTTAATGGAATTCAAAATGGAATCAGGTATTAATTGTGCCAAAATTTGTGACTATTTATAAAGTAGGAAAAACTCTTTTATTTTATTAGAGAAATATTCACACCATTTTAGGACACATACCTTATAATATACATGTACTAAATAGGGGCTATAGATCAATTGTATTGCAGATCAAATATAACAATTAATAGAAACTGACTAAAATACCTTTTATTGCGTGTAGGTCATAAAGTCTGTCATTGACTCAACTGGAGTGGTTTCGAATTCCCGGTTGTACGTGACAAGGAGCAGGGTCACCTGTCCAGCCTTGTGAGTTTTCTCCGTTAACTTTGAACTTGTACCAAGTAGAGACCACAGGTCAAATATAACCATAAACAGGAATTTACTAAAATACCTTTTATTGCGTGGTGGGCAGACATCGGCTTTATTTCAACAGGACGGACAATAAATTTTATTAATTTGTATACAAGACGACGTGTGGTTGTCTTACTTAAAGTAATAATAAAATAAAAACCAAGTACGAACAATCCAAACCATTAGACAAAATTCGAAGTCCTAAAAAAACCGGTATATATGCAAAGTAGTAAGGTATTTTTAACGAATGTTAGTTAAACTTTTGTGTAAACCATGTGTATGGCCCGCATTTTAAGCTTTTCTATCTCGGTGCTTGTTTGACATTCACATTTTTATCAAAATCAATGTAAATTTGTATTCACCTTAAACAATTTTTTGTTGCCACCTCACAAAAATCCCCAAATCATCATCAATACGACTTTAAGACATTTGATTGAACCATAAAAGATATTTTAGTCCAGAACAAAATAAATAAATCGCCTTTGTTTACCAGTTGTTTTAGCAATTATGCATTATTTTGTGTTGTAAAAATAATCCAATTTGATTTATTCTGTGTATATATTTTTTTTTTTGTATTATGTATATATATATATATTGTAGTGTAATTATGGGGCCTGTTTAACGAAATTATAACTAAGATCTGATAAAATCCAAATTTTAGTAGGTACTTCAATTTTGATTGGCTAAGCACTAGAACCAATCTTATATTATCCAATCAAATTGCTAAACTTTATATTTTGTCTTAGTTAAAATCTGGTGAAACAGGCCCCCTTGAAATAATTTTGTATATATCGTAGTGTAATGCTGGATATAATTTTGTATATATTGTAGTGTAATATTGGAAATAACCGTGTTTAATATAAAGAAAGACGCGGTTGTTGTTTTTATACCTGCTTGCTTTAATGTTATAAATATCCTCATTGTTTACCTGTGTACTTTAATGTTATTAATATCCTCTTTAGGCATTGTTTACCTGTTTGCTTTAATGTCACAAATATCCTCTTTAGGCACTGTTTACCTGTCGACGGATTGGGCCCCGTTTATCGAAATCTTAACTAAAGATAAAATCCCAATTTTAGTTGATATTTCAGTTTTGATTGGCTAAGCACTAAAGTCAAGCTAATATTATCCAATCAAATGACTAAAATTTTTGATTTTATCTTAGTTAAATTTCGTGAAACATGCTCCTGGCCCCGAGTTCACAAAGCATTTTCAGACTGTATACCGTTTGAATGGCACTTAGTAATTGAACACATTAAAATAAACACAACAATTCTATGGATAACAACTTTATTTCTGTATTTTAGTAATTGTTATCCATACATTTGTTGTATTTATTCTCAGACTTAAGTTAAGAATTTTTCTCAACTTTCAATCACTGTTGATGAGAAATGTCTTTTATTCAGACAAGCGTGCGGGCTGTATCATAAGTTCTGTCATTGAATCAACTGACGTGGTTTGGATTCACTGGTTGAACGGGATAAGGAGTAGGGTCGCCTGTCCAATTTCGTCTGTTTTCTCCGCGTCCCCCCCCCACACACTGCTATTGTAATAAAATAGAACCACAAGTCACTCCCAAAATGACCACATTTGTGTCGAGTGGGCAATAAAACCCCATTCATCTCCCACTCGCTTTTCTTATTGATACATTAAAACAAGAACAATTTTATAAAGGGCAATATGTTAGTTAAAATAAGGCGAAAAATTTTGAGTAAATTCTTAACTTAAGTCTGAGAATGCTTTGTGAACTGGATACCATATTTATATCATCAATACATCTATTTTGTTTTATTTGCTCATTTAAAACAGCGTTAAATTATTGCTTCACGTCGTGTAGTGTAACTATCACCCTAGCTTTAAGTCATTATTTTATAGAAATTTTACTTTTCACGCATTCAAAGAGGCTTTAGAACTTAAATATAAATATCTGAGCATTGCTCACGACTGTCTAATAAATAGAAATATGATTTAACATCCCACTGTTCTGCACCAACCACGCTAATGATTACAAGACCCATCCGATGAACTGTCGACAATAACGCATGTCACAATAATATGGAATACAAGTTTGAAGAGTTTATTTCAGCGACGTTTCAAAGAGGGTTACCCCGTCTTTATCGAACATAGAACTGTCTACAGCCACTATTTTTTTATACAATGCTTAAATCTGTACGGGGTCTTAAAGTTGGTGCAAGTTTATCTTAACGATTAATTTAATAGATTTGCCTTGAGATTTTCAAGCAATCTAATTAAAACACAGATCCTATTTCCTTTCGGCTTACTTGTCTTCACAACACTAGGATCCGAAAAAGTTGTTATATAACATGTGTCTTGAATAATCTGATGAATTAGTCCAGCTAACGGTCTGTTACGGCGAGTTCTTGGCGTGCTCTGAACGGAACTGTAGGTCTGGCGTCATAGGGTCAAACGCCGCTTGTATGATCCATGACGCGACCTCCCAGTACAACTTTAGTCCCGAAATGACCTAGTTGTGTTGAGTGGACGTTAAACCCCATTCCCCCCCCCCCCAGTACAACTGTTCAGATCTTCATGTAGTAGAGGCCATCGAAAGTATAAAGAAAACGAAACGAAATATAGATTTGTAGTTTATTCAGATTGGCAAGCAATCTTATCCCAAGGTACTTAGTACAACTATACATTCAAATCAAGGTAAATCCCAAAAATATTATTAATTCACCGGCTGACAACAATCTCCAAGGTGCTGATGCCTCTTCAACCATTTGAATGTCTGTTTCTTTGTTTTTAAAAAAATCAAATTAATGTCATAATATTTGAGATAATGCGTAGAATTTGTTTATATATATATATATAGTAATTAATTATTGACTTATCATCCTTGTTTGATTTTAATAAAATTTAATATTAACTTAACCGCCATATTTGTTCTTTTCTTCTTTGATAGGCATTTAGTAATTGAACATAACACAAGGTACAATTTTATGGATAAATAATGACTGTGTTTGCTTGATAAAGACGAGAGTATCCTCGTCGAAACGGCGCTTAGTATCAAACTCGGTAATTGTTTATCCATAAAAGTGAACCTTGTGTTTGTTCTTTTCATTCATTGGTTGCAAAAGAGAGAGAAGAGAAAGAGAGAAGGCATTTTATATACATTGGAAATTGTAGAGAAGACAAGAATTCACTTAAATTATATGGCAAAGGTGGGGGGGGGCATGCTTTCCATACAGAATATCCCTCAATTTTACATTTTAAATCTTATAAAGTCTGTAGTGTAATAAGTGGTTGATCTTGATCTGTACGATCACCCCAGAATCTGGTAGATGAATTGACAACCGAAGGCAGCAGCAGCCACACAGTTTAAGCTAACACAGATTCAATAGACATCTCCAGTTCAAAGGCTTATAATAAATATGATCGGTAGCCCCAAAAGCATCTCTTAACTTTTGGGGATATTGTTCACATTATCGCAAAAAAGTAGCTGTATTATTTTTACACTTGGTCCTGGTGATAATGAGTACGTGAGTAGCAATACTATCAATTTTTGAATATTTTCCTATCCTATCGTATTTTCTAATTGATAGATTTTAAATAAAACAACCGTTTTCATTTTCCACATCTTTCCTTTTCTAATCAATAAATATCCATTTTGAATTTTTTTGATTTTGACCCGAAAGTGGGCGTGTATGTCCACTAGAAGTCCAAGCTAACGGTGGCAAGATTTGTATATTAACCAAAAGTCTGGAAATAAATTCTCCGGGAAAACCTCTGTCATGTGTGGGGTACGTGATTGTTATTGTTTACGTGGGATTCGCACGTGGACATTAAAGATGGGTTCCCAACAAAGTATTAATCGGCTGGTTATTTCCAATAAAAGTATGGCAAATTTGGTATTTATGAAGAGTATAGACACTCAATCTTACTAGAAAAATACTAGATTACGCGAAAATCGCACATGGGGCAAGGACTGGGCAATATTGTCAGGGAATCACCAACTGTCAACCCGACAGGATTTGCTGGCTTATTGTCTGCCAGCTTAGGTCAGGGAGCAGTTGTTATTTCTTGCTCAAATGGTTAGGCGGTTTTGGGAACATTGCGGGTTGTCAGGGTACAAAATACTCTGCAATTAAAAGGTGCAAAAGGAAGTTGACAAAAATATTTAGGAAATTTATTTAGGCCTCAAGAATATGGTTAATGTAAAGTTAAAATGATATGTACATTTTAAAATATGGACCCTCCCAAAATGAAGTTAAGTTGGCAGACATTGCGTTTAACAACAGCTTACTTACAGCTTTAGGTATCCCCGGCGAAATCAGAGTTTTGAATTGAAGCAAATTTTTGATAGATCGGTTACTTTAAATATGTTTTTAGTTCAAATATATCGTCAAATCACAAAGTTTGTACCCGGGAATGCATCTTTAAATAAATTGATTGTTCAACTGCGGCATTAAAAAGTACACCGAGGCGTTTCATTGGATAATAATCATAATACATCTACTCGTGAAAAATCCAAAGAAAACAAATACTTTCATCATGATTTATTCACAGTTCGCTGACAACTTACCAAAAATAAAACGTTGGTGTGAGAAGAGAGAGAGAGAGAGAGAGAGAGAGAGAGAGAGAGAACAACCTTACTCTCCGTTAACGGAGCTTTGAACAAACCGGCCCCTGGAATATATCTCCTGAAAGATGAATTATGTAAGAGAGAGAGAAAGGGAGAGAGAGAGAAAAACGGGGTTTAACGTCAAATCGACACAGACTAGGTCGTTTTTGGACTAACGTATGGTTTAATTTTATTTCAATAATTCGCTTGCGCGTAGGGGTCTTTAGCAGTCGGAGGAAACCGAAGGAACGGAGAAAATCCGGTTTCCTACAAAGACCGTTACGTGCAAACGTATTATTGAAATTTATCACCCAATAATACATTTGACAGTAGATATCGCTTGTGTGTTAAATGTGATATCTACAGTGTGGTGATATCACTTTAGTGATATATACACAGTGTGGTGAGATCACTTTACATAAATTTGATTGGTCAATCAAAAAGGAACTACCTTCTTTTATTTTAAAGAAACCACTTAGTTTAAGTAAAGAGTGACTTTTTATAAAAAAAAAAAAAGAAACTGATTTTATTAAATTGACCTTGAAGGAAAAAACTGGGTCAGTATATACAGGGCTATACAATAGCTAAAACGCTGTCAGAAAATGATGTATCACTACGCTTTAATGCAAATAGGATCGGTAAAAGTGAAATCTTTAGAAAATAATTATATTTATTTATTTGTGCATGTAAGAAAGGATTGGGTGATAAATAAAATCTCCAAATCGTGTTTTTTGATACCAAAAAATATCAACACTCGTTGATAAAGTAAAAAAAACTCGGCAGAGCCTCGTTTGTTTTTACTTTTCAACTTGTGTTGATATTTTTTGATATAAAAAAACACTCGTAGGAGATTCTCTATATAACTGATTGAGAAATGGCGAGGAATATTTTAATTTGTTTAGTAAAGGATTTTCGCTTTAATTGTGATCACGGATGGGTTACCGTAGGCGTCTCTGATGTAAGAAGTGAAAATAACTGCAATATTAGACCCCAACAAGTATTAAAATTGTTCAAAAAATGGGACAATGTATATATTTTAGCTATAAAGCTTTGAATGGACTTACAAGTCATTAAATTACCTGCATACCTTTGTGTACCAGTTTAATGTAGTCGTGTTTATCTATCACACGGAAGCAATTCGTCATATTACTTTCAGTTTCAGTTATTTGTGAAAGGACCTTGAACTACATTCTCTGGTGTTTAGGATGAAATGAACAAATCTGACACGTATTCCCGTACTGCTATACATTTTGAACTGACATTTTCAAACATTCTTAAAGTAAACAGACTACTCCTAACCTGTGATATTGATATTTTTATAGGCCCACATTTTCTTATGGAAGTATTATGATATTTGTCCATCCGTTCACATTGCAGTGACAATACAGTTCACAAGTTTTAATAATATCTGGCATTTAAGCCGAATACATACAAGTACAAATTCGCAGCTTTCGGTAGTTCTTTCGGTGGTGTAGGTTCATTTTGTGCTGCTGCATCGAAAATCGAAATGAAATGGGGTTAAACGTACTACTGCTCCAACTGAGCCAATGAATACGGGGCATCGAAAATCAAGTTTTTTTTTATAGGGTCGAATTGTTTGCATGTGTGCGCTGCCCCATAAAGTATGTCATGCACCATAAGGTATGTCATTATGTCAACTGGTGTACTGTACATGGTTTCAATTTCCCGGTTGTACACATGGTGGCCTGTTCTCCGTGAATTCCCCGGTTGTACGCATGGTTGCCTGTTCTCCGGGAACCCAGTCACTGCTAAAGACGCCTACGCGAATGGTCGCCTTTTCTCCGGGAACCCATTCACTGCTAGAGACGGGGGGAGAAGGTTAAACAATTTTATTTTATTTCATTTAACTAACACTTCGTGTATACAGTATACTATGATAGATGATTGGTATCATGTCGTGATGTCGTGGTGTCGCCCTTCGTGAGCCGACAACCCGACACCACGACATTAATGTCGTATTGTCGAGTACAAATGTCGGGATGTCGGGTTGTCGACTTTATTTATCAATTTTGAAGCTAATCCGAGCCTTCTCTGTCTGTCTGTTTGGTGTTTAACGTCTTAAGTGATATCGCAGACAAGACATAGGAGAGACGAAGCTGCTTCCTGTTTTTTAGAATATGATTTGCAATCTTTCCATTTTGGCCTTAGGCCATTGATTAGGTTTTGTGGGAAGTTCTTTCCTTTATTTAAACATGCATTATGCAAGAGCTAAATCTGCCTAGTGCAGGTCTTTATTTGGGCATGAAATGTTTTCTAAAGTATAAATTAGACATTAATTAACTGATCCAGGCCTTAATCAACTTTGGATGGCATCAGATTGCTCCGATGTTAAACAGATTAAAACGTTTCAGCGATAAATCAAATATGGCGCGGCTAGACGCTTCGAGTCGTAGCTTTGATCATCCAGGACCGTGGTTGAAATTATTGCACAGGTCGGTCAAATCTTTAAATGCCTTTTTCTTCGCTTGCAATAGAGTAATTTGAATGAAATTTTCAAATTATTCATTTTACATCATCTACTTTCGAACTATTATAGCAAGAATGGCTAGTTCTTATCTATATCTTGAATAATGTAACTTTAATATAAATCATATCGTTTGGTAGATGATCTCTTCTGCTTCTGGATTGGTAGATGACATCTTTGTGTTTAGGTGCCAGGCCCGTCTTATCGTGACCTCCCCTTACTCCACTATCCCACTCTGTAAGTTTGGTATCTGTTTTTGGCAGAATAGTGTTTAGATGCCGAGCCCGTCCGAGCCTTTCAAATAGACTACTTTTAATTCATTTTATTTATCGAAGCTCAAGCTATGGTCACCCAGCCAATTTAAGATGAGATAGTGAGGGCTGACGTGATCTCGTTGCCGCTTCAACATTGATAAATACGATGTCGGGTTGTCGGGTTATAATGTCGTCATGTCGGGTTGTCGCATTATAAAGGACGACACCACGACATCACATCATGATACCAATCAGCTACCATAGTACGCATATATACCACTAGACAAAGCCTAGTTAACAAGCCGCCATACGTGTTTGCCACGCATGGGCCGTAGGGTTGGGTAGCTCGCAGAATAACCGTAAAAACCCAAGTGGAAAATTGCATGTGCAGGAAAATAACTCCCTGTGACCCAGGTCAAATCAATATTACAAAATGGGATCGATTCAAAGTAAAAGCAATGATTTTGATACAAGCACTCTAAAGAAAGGGGATATAGTTGTATTTCAACGATGGGCTTATAAACATTATGGTGTCTATGCAGGTAAGCGGAAATATTGTCTACTATCAACAATATTTTTGACTATCAATTAATGAGACAGTACAACTCTTGCTGACTTGACAGGTCCAGAAAAAAATTAGCCTTATTCTAACTACAAGATGTTTTAGTTACCTGTTGTGTAATTTATCCATTACACCCTATTTTACTTGTCCAGAGGGTTCGAAAGTATGTTTAAATCCAAGTTGCATTTGAAAGTGTTTACGTAAAGCTTTTCAAACCATTTTGTTACCATGTAGTTGAATTTTTCCATTTTTTTAAATTCGGTGTGTTAAGATGAAATTTGTATCATCAATTAATTGGAATAGCGTAAAATAGTACAATTTGTTGACCAGAATAATGATTGGGGCATATGATTCAGTTACAACCAAAGTGGTATTGGGGCTTTAAAGTAGCGATGTCCATAACTCAATATCGTCCAAAATCTTCTACATTTTAATTTAAATCAGTAGTGGTGTTGTGATCTTACTTGGAAAAGATGAGCTACTGATATCCAATATTCAAGACAAAGTAAACATTTTACCATTGATACACGAATCGTGTACCATAATGCGTTTCAGCACAATTTATAATAAAGTGATCAAGGAATGATGCTAGACATATTCCACAAGTCATGTCAAACGATGATGCCATATTCTTATTTGGATAGCATGCGCAATAAATACAACCAGACGCTAGAAACTGACTTAAGGTTGCGACTGCTGGCGTATTTCTCCGAACATAACTGGTGACAATTCACAGTAAAACGAAATCGATTGAATGTAAAACAGTTGAGATCAACTCATATTACATTATTATATGTGTTGCGACCCATTTGTGTCAATTTATAGGTCCAAAATATTACCGATTTAGCTCCTTTAACGTTTAAAATTCAAAGTTCGCTATTTAAAATAGTGTGATTCTTATAGGGCAGGATTACGTTGGGAATGAGGCAGAGAAAAATGAAATGAAATTGGGTTTAAGTTCCTACTGTTCTGCTCCGACTTGGCTAATGAGGTATGGACGTATGATGATGTCGCCCGTACTCGTGCGTCCGTTCACGTATCAGGCATATTTTGCCCGCACAGCATGTTCTTATATCGAATTTCAAGTGTACGTACACGCCAATTTGTAAACGGAACCTCGGTTTTTGACTATATGTTGTTCCTTGCTGTTATGCACTTAATGGTTATGCTGCTTTCGTTTAATAAAAATTGAAAAGGTTTAGTTAGTATCTGCTTGAAGAACGGATGTGAACCTAAGCAGGACCGCATTTCAGAATAGAGTAGATAGCCCTCTTGGTGTAGAATCCTGGGTGTACATGAAAAGGAGAAGGGTCGCCTGTCCAACCTCGTGGGTTTCTCCGGTTTCTTCCCACTGCTAAAGAACCCAACGCGCAAGCGAATTATGGAAATAAAAATTGACGATCAGTTCGTCCCGATTGATCTAGTTTATGTCGAGTGGACGTTAAACACCCCCCTCCCTCTTCCGCTTTGTGCGGGAAGGGACTAAGTCCTCTAACCGTTCCTATTACAAAATACCACTTTACCCGGAGTTCGCAATCGCACCTTCTATATCCAGCGCAATTTTTCTTTGTTCGCCAAAAGGAATGATTTATAATAATCCAACCGTATTTTCAAGTGGAATTGTACGATTAAACCCCAAAAAACAGGTTTAAATTGGTCCGCAATTACGGGGCTTGCACTTGCACATATCTTTGTAATTTAACATGAAAATAGTGTTGATTCTGGGGCGGATCTAGAGGGGGGGGGGGTCTATGTAATTTAGAGGCGATGATGACATGTCCTTAACAGGAACCTGTCAAACCCTCTCCTGCTAAAATTCCTGGATCCGCCCCTGTGGGTTATTATTTTAATTTCAGGTAATGACGACGTAATCCATTTAGCCGGGACAACTAAATCGAATGCCGTGGTTAAAAAGGAAAGCGTATGGAAAGCTGCCCAGGGCGGTAAAATCTCTTTAGGGAATAGAGATAACGAACTATGGTAGGAATCGTTTTCACAGTAGCATTAAAGATATACTATGTAAGATTTAAATAACGAGCTAGCCATTCTTGATATAATAGTTCAAATTTTAAAACTAGCTTTTGAAGGTTTGACAAGAACTGCAATAATTGCAACCATCGTACTTGTTTGTTCGACGCCACGTCTCACACCTCCATGTTTAAATTAAGTACAAAACATATGGCCGAACCCTTCTAATCTATTTAATATCAGAGAAATTCGATGCCATCGAGGGTTGATTATGGTCTGGATCAGTTAATTAATGTAAAAGTAATAATTTAGAAAACGTTTCAGTCCTAAAGAAAGACCTGTATTAGGCTGATTTATCTCTTGTATAATGTATGTTTAAAGGGACAATACTACTCTTGCTGGCTTGACAGTGCCAGCAAAAATAGCCTTATTCTAACTACTAGAATGTTTAAGTGTCCTACCTGTTTTTAAAATTAGGTGCGTTAAAATGAAATTTGTATCATTTATTAATTGGAATATTGGAAAATAGTACAATTTTTTGACCAGAATATTGATCGGGACATATTATTCAGTTACACCAAGAGTGGTGTTGGGGCTTTAAATTTAAATGATAAATTCCTAAAATTTATACATTGCTTGATGATTACTATAGAGAAAGCCTATAGTCAAAACGTCGCGCAGTAATACGCAGTAATTGTCAATGGCATTAGAACAATGTATATATTCAAATTTATATAATATACACCAGGCCCACCAAAAATCTGCTCGTTTATATCCCATGAACCCGTTTCCGGGATCTATCCCGTTCACGAGCAATGCTCGCAGCCCCCCGATATCAATATCGTTCCGACGGGTCTGTACATGTACTCATAAAATTTATGTATTTCCGCCGAATCGGAACCACAGACACAACGTCCGGCAAGTAATTTTCATTTTAGTATTTGTTTGGTTTTAAAAAGGTCTTTCCACAATATTCTTCAGCGTGGTACCAAAAAAAGACGTAGTAGAGAGAGCTTTATCCAAGCTGGGCCAAGGTGAATATAGTCTTTTCAAAAGTAACTGTGAACATTTTGCTAAGTAACTGTGAACATTTTGCTAGTTGGTGTCGATATGGAATTGCGGAAAGTGTTCAGGTTCATAAAACATCAATTACTCCATTTATTTAGTTAGCTAATAGCATTTTTAGTTACCCAACCAGCATTTTAAGTTACCCAACTAACATTTATCATGTTATGTTACCAAACTATCATTTATTAAGTTACTCAAATAGCATTTTTAGTCACTCAACTAGCATTTTAGGTTTAACCAACTAACATTTATTATGTAATGTTACCAAACTATCATTTATTAAGTTTCCCAACTAGCATTTTTAGTTTCCCAACTGACATTTATTATGTTACCAAACTATCATGTATTACGTTACCCAACTACCATTTATTAAAGTAGCTACTAAGTCTCTTCTCAATATCATCCAAAATCTTCAACATTGAAAACACGATTTATTTGTCAATTTAAATCAACATTGATGTTGTTATCTTGCCGGAAAAGGGTGGGCTTTTTAAATTCAATATTTAAAACAAAATTAACATTTTAACATTGGTACACGAATCGTGTACCATAATGCGCCTCAGCCCCAGTTGTAACAAGAGACTCGAGGGACGAGACTAGACACATTGCACCAAATCAAACGGCGCATGTAGACTTGGATAACGATATGCTAGGAATTTGCTCTTAATTGAGACTGCTGGCTTTTTTTCGCCGAACATGACTGATTTTAAATTGGAGTTAAAACGGAAACCATTGAAAGTAATCAGTTTATATACATTTATATTAAAGTATTATAATATGCGCTGCGACCCACTTTTGTCAATTTCTAGATCCCAAATGTTAGCCATTTAGCTCCTGTAAGTTACCCACCTGGAATTTATTATGTTACCTAACTAGCATTTATTACGTTACTAAACCAGCATGTATTACGTTACCAAACTAGCATTTATTACCTAACTAGCATTTATTACGTTACCTAACTAGCATTTATTACGTTACCAAACTAGCATTTATTACGTTACCTAACTAGCATTTATTACCTAACTAGCATTTATTACGTTACCTAACTAGCATTAATTACATTACATAACTAGCATTTATTAAGTTACCCAACTCAATTGTATTATGTTACCAAACTACCCAACTAGCATTTTTTGGCATATTTTGAAATAAAATGGCGCGGTTTCGATTGTAATGACAAGGAGTAGGATGGCCTGTCCAAAGTCATGGGTTTCCTCCGTGTCCTCCGATTTCCTCCCACTACTAAAAATCACTACGCGCAAGCGAATTATTGAAATACAATTGAACCATGTGTTAGTCCTGAAATGACCTAGTTTATATCGTGTGGGCGTTAAACCCATCTCTCTCTTTCCCTACATGTATTAAATTGACAATACCACTCTTGCTGGCTTGGCAGCTCCAGAAAATAAATAATAGCCTTATTCTAGATATTAGATGTTTAAGTGTCCTACTTGCTGTGCAAATTATCCATTAAATCCTATTTTACTTGTTCGACAATATTTTAAAATCCAAGTCACATTTATAAGTCTTTAAGGGGATCACGGTGGCTAAGTGGATAAGGCGCTGGTTCGCTAGCCTGGAGGTTGAGTGTTCGATCCCTGCATTGGCCGAGAAAGTTCATCTCGATTTTCCGGCGTGATTTCCCCTTGTGAGTGATGCAGAAGGAGGGCCTGACAAGGACAGCTGCCTAGTCGTTCGGATGGGACGAAAAACCGAGGTCCCGTGTACAAATTGGAGTGCAGTTGGAATTCGATATAAGAGTAGGCCGTAGCGCCGCTGCCCGGGCAAAATTTCCCTCATTGCACACTGTGGCGTATGCCCGTCTTCAATTAGCTCAGGTACGGTGCTTAAGCGTAGGACGTTAAACCCCATTTCATTCATTCATTCATTATAAGTCTTTACGTAAAGAATTAAAAATTATCTGGGCGAGCAATTTCTATCAAGGGAGATAATTAGGCTCAGATTTGATTTGACCAGTCTCTCATAGTGAAATTGGTGACAACACAATCCACCCAACCGATTTTTTCCCCTTTTTTAAACAAAAAATACCGTTGATAAAATCATGTATATACCACTAATGAATGGGGATATTGTGTAATAGTATAATTTGATAACCAGAATGAAGATTTGGACAAATTACTCATTTACAGTCAGGGTGGTATAGTCCCTTTAAGAAGCTGATCAATATATCGGACCATGTTATATTTTACTATTATTTTTCAGGTTATTAATATGGAAACCGGCCTGTCTGTAACGGCAGACACTGTTAATACCACAGCTGTCATAGGCCGTGATATAGTATCCATAGCATCAACATTATTGAAATGAAATGAGGTTTTACATCCTCTACCGTTCTGACCCAACTGGACTGATGAAGACGAGACCAGCCATAGCAAGTGCACGAGCAAGTGTATAATTATTATGTATAAGTCGATAGTTTAAATTTCGTGATATTTTCACATTAATTTTGTATTTTTAGTTGTCTTAATGCAGTGATTCTCAACCTATGTGCCGCGAATTTTTGAACGACACACTAAGAAAATGCGAAAAATGACTACTTACGTCGTTTGAGTACTGTAGCGTATGTGAATTATTTTACTGCAAAAATATCAGAGGGTTAGGGTATAGGCTACTTATGATATAAAAGTGAAATAGAAAAAATATGCAAAATAATCCAGGAATCCAATCATGTCAACAGTTGGGTTGTTGACCAACAGGGTTTTTAATAAAGATGGTGAATAACAAAGGGGATGCGACACTGATATAAAACATAAGAACAAAATACATATGTAACTGATCCCTTTTCACTCGATACACATGCGTTAGCAATCTGATTAAAATACAGGTTCTATTTCGTTTCGTTTTTAAAGTTCAAAATTTCGTTTTACTTGTCTTTATTAAAACATATATCCTATTTCGTTTTTTATAGTTCAAAATTTCGTTTTACTTGATTTCACTACACTAGAATCTGGAAGAGTTGTTATCATTGCTGTTCTGGACTATGTGATAGAATAGCCAATGAAATGGTCTCTTACGGCGAGCTTTAGTCGCTACAACCTAATGTACAGTAGTGTAGGTCAGAGGCGGATCCAGGAAATCCAGTTAGGGGGGGGGGGAGGCTGGTGGTCCCCTGAGAAAATTTTTGAAAAAATCGGGGTGTCAATTGTGATTTGTGGCGCATATCTATTTTTTTATACTGTTTTTTTAGGGATTTAGGGGTGGGGGAACCGAGCACATAGCCCCCCCCCCCCTCGATCCGCCTCTGGTGTAGGTCATCGAAAGTATAATAAAACGAAACGAAATATAGATATGTATGCAGTGTTTGCCAACGAAATGTATTTCTGTATTTTAATTAGATTGATACGTAAGGGATCGGATATGGAGCCAAACCGCGACACCGAATGTGAGGCATTTGGGCCATAAGTGGACCATGTTTCTGAAGCAACTGCCGCGAGTTTTACAACATCTAACACTGGGCAATTCTTGAACTTTTACGCTTGTTGTGTATACACGTGACTAATTAGCATTGTCCAATCAGGGGTCGTGACATTCACACTGTACTCTCGCCGAGATCAATAAGACCACGTACCACACAATACAGGACAACCAACTCAGCATGCAATAAGGACTTCGCTGACCACGTGCTCTGTATAGGCTAATCCGAGCCTTCGATAAAAAAATGAATGGAAAGTAGTCTATTTAGTAACCCATTTAACGAAGGAATCTGATTGGATCACGGTTGGGGCCTATACCCAATCAAATTTAGTGCCGAAAAATGCAGAGTGTTGAGTGAAGAGCTCGATTAGCTGTATGTAGTTAAAGGGACAATCCCGATAAGAACAGAGGCTCAAAAATTAAAGTCCGAGTATTTGTGAAATTTATTGACCAAAATATAAAGGCATGGTGTATTTACATTGTCTGAAAATTTCGGCTGAAAATATTGACTCGTTTGGACGTGAACGTCAACACTGCTTATCCGGACACGTAACCCTTTTAAGATTTCGGGTCACTTTTTTTCATTGGGTGACATGATAATGGATTTACGTTTCTGAGAGGTCTATACAGTGAATGACCCATGTACTGTACTTGATAACAAAAGGTGAATTTCACCTACATATTATTTTTATAGAAAAAAGTCTGGTTTTATCCAGATACTGTTTAATACAAAGGTCTCCATTTCCAGATGCAGACTGTCAGGCTTAAGTTATTAACAAGCGTATCACAAATATCGAGTTAGTTGATCGGCCTTAGATAATGGGTTTTAAATGATTCTAACACAAAATTAAGCAGTTTTATTCCCCAAAAAGTTATCGAGATTGGCCCTTAAAGGCGAGATCAAGCCTTCTATTGAAGATGTGAGTGGACGGGCCCTATCGATATTCAGAGTTCCATCCCCTTTCTTACAAGAGAGTTATCCCCCCTCCCCGTCCGATTTCTTTAAAAAAGACTGTCAAAGGGATAGAGGCTATACTGCTTAATATTGCATACACATGTTGACTGTCTCTTCTCTCTCTCTTCATTGATACTTTCTCTCTATTCACCCTTATATTTGTTCCTTTCTTCTCGTGCTTCATTCTCTCGTTCCGTGATATCAATGGCTGCTATGTTCCGACAAGCTATGACCATTTGAACACCGCTTATGATCGTCTTCACCACAGCTATTGGAACAGCAACAAGCAGAAGTAGAGTCCACAGACCAATGGACAGATTCCACACTGCCACTGAAAGAAAGAGAGAAATGGGGTTTAACGTCCACTCGAAACGAACTAGGTCATTTCGGGACTAACATGTGGTTTAATTCTATTTAAATAATTCGCTTGCGCGTAGGGGTTTTAGCAGTGGGAGAAAGCCGGAGGACCCAGAGAAAACCCTCGAGCATGGACAGGCGACACTACTCCTTGTCACTTACAACTGGGGATTCAAAACCACGCCAGTTGACTCAAAAACAGGCTTTATGATACAGCACGTGCTAACCAATCCCCCCCCCCCACTGCGACTGTACAATGTAAATAAAATGGGGATTAACGTCCTACCGTTCTGTTCATAAACTGGGCTAATGAAGACGGAATTCTAACTGCCAAGGGATTTTTTACGTACACGCCACGGTATACATAGGACTTCTGTTTTTTGTCCTATCCGAACGACTAGACAGCTGTCTTTGCCATAAACTGGGCTAATGAAGACGGAATTCTAACTGTCAAGGGAATTTTAACGTACACGCCACGGTATACATAGGACTTCGGTTTTTTGTCCCACCCGAACGACTAGACAGCTGTCTTTGCCAGGCTACAACGCCAGTAAATATAGAAAAGTATGCAAAACTTACGAACTGGTCCGATGGTGAAATATCGAAGGTATAATAAACAGTAAAATATTTCATTACCTAAACACATTACAGACATAAAATACTGAAATATATAATTAATAATATTAACCATATCAAAGACAATATTATATTCTGAAAAATATAATTATTAATAATATTAAAGGGACAATAACACTGTTGCTGGCTCGACAGGTCCAGAAAAACAACAGTCTCATTAATTTAACTACAAGATGTTTAAGTGTCCCATCTTTTGTGTAAATTATCCATTACAACCTATCTTACTTGTCCAGAGGGTTCAAAAATATGTTTAAATCCAAGTTGCATTTGAAAGTGCTTACGTAAGGCTTTTCAAACCATGAAGTTGGATTTTTTCCATTTTTTTAAATTCTGTGTGTTAAGATGAATCTTGTATCATCAATTAATTGGAATATTGTAAAATAGTACAATTTGTTGACCAGAATAATGATGGGGACGTGAATTTGGCTCGTTGTTCGTTATTCGTTGTTCGTTATTGGCGAATAACGAACAACGAGCTGGTTTGTTGTTCGTTATTGGCGAATAACGAACAACGAGCTTGTTCGTTATTCGTTATTCACCAGATATGGAATTATTACCATAAAAAAGGCACTTTAGAAAGAATATACCGGGAGTGTGTTTTTATGAGTCTAATTGGTTAATAAATCTTCAAAATCTTTCGAAAAAGATTCTAACAGTCTGTTTTTCTCCCCGAACAACTATATATAGCAGTTTCATATTGGTGAATAACGAACAACGAGCTGGTTTGTTGTTCGTTATTGGCGAATAACAAACAACGAGCTGGTTCGTTGTTCGTTATTCACCAGATACGGAATTAATGACACAATAAAGGCGTTTTTAGAGAGAATATGCCGGGAGTGGGTTATTATGAATCTAATTGGTAAATAAATCTTCAAGATTCTGACAGTCTGTGTTACTAATTCCTTATCTGGTGAATAACGAACAACGAGCTGGTTTGTTGTCTTTTATTGGCGAATAACGAACAACGAGCTGGTTCGTTGTTCGTTATTCACCAGATATGGAATGAGTAACATAATAAAGGCCCTTTTAGAGAGAATATGCCGGATGTGGGTTTTTACACGCCTAATTGGTTAATAAATTTTCAAAATCTTGGGAAAAAGATTCGAACAGTCTGTTTTTCTACCCGAACAACTATTAGTTTCATATTTGTGAATAACGAACAACGAGCTGGTTCGTTGTTCGTTATTCACCAGATAAGGAATTAGTAACATAATAAAGGCACTTTAAGAGAGAATATGCCGGGAGTGGGTTTTTATGAGTCTAATTGGTTAATAAATCTCAAAATCTTGGGGAAAAGATTCTAACAGTCTGTTTTTCTACACGAACAACTAGCAGTTTCATATTGGTGAATAACGAACAACGAGCTGGTTTGTTGTTCGTTATTGGCGAATAACGAACAACGAGCTGGTTCGTTGTTCGTTATTCACCAGATATGGAATAAGTAACATAATAAAGGCACTTTTAGAGAGAATATGCCGGGAGTGGGTTTTTACACGCCTAATTGGTTAATAAATCTTCGAAATCTTGGGTAAAAGATTCGAACAGTCTGTTTTTCTACCCGAACAACTAGCAGTTTCATATTGGTGAATAACGAACAACGAACAACGAGCTGGTTCGTTGTTCGTTATTCGCCAGATATGAAACTGCTAGTTGTCGGATAGAAAAACAGACTGTTAGAATCTTTTTCCCAAGATTTTGAAGATTTATTAACCAATTAGACTCATACCCCCCCTTCATATTCTCTCTAAAAGTGCCTTTGTTATGTTACTAATTCCATATCTGGTGAATGACGAACAACCAACCAGCTCGTTGTTCGTTATTCACCAATATGAAACTGCTAGTTGTTCGGGTAGAAAAACAGACTGTTTGAATCTTTTTCCCAAGATTTTGAAGAATTATTAACCAATTAGGCGTGTAAAAACCCACTCCCGGCATATTCTCTCTAAAAGTGCCTTTATTATGTTACTGATACCATATCTGGTGAATTACGAACAACGAACCAGCTCGTTGTTCGTTGTTCGTTATTCGCCAATAACGAACAACAAACCAGCTCGTTGCTCGTTATTCACCAATATGAAACTACTAGTTGTTCGGGTAGAAAAACAGACTGTTAGAATCTTTTTCCCAAGATTTTGAAGATTTATTAAACAATTCGACTCATAAAAACCCACTCCCGGCATATTCTCTCTAAAGATGCCTTTATTATGTTACTAATTCCATATCTGGTGAATAACGAACAACAAACCAGCTCGTTGTTCGTTATTCACCAATATGAAACTGCTAGTTGTCGGGTAGAAAAACAGACTGTTAGAATCTTTTTCCCAAGATTTTGAAGATTTATTAACCAATTAGACTCATAAAAACCGACTCCCGGCATATTCTCTCTAAAAGTGCCGTTATTATGTTACTAATTCCATATCTGGTGAATAACGAACAACAAACCAGCTCGTTGTTCGTTATTCATCAATATGAAACTACTAGTTGTCGGGTAGAAAAACAGACTGTTAGAATCTTTTTCCCAAGATTTTGAAAAATTATTAACCAATTAGGCGTCTAAAAACCCACTCCCGGCATATTCTCTCTAAAAGTGCCTTTATTATGTTACTAATTCCATATCTGGTGAATAACGAACAACGAACCAGCTCGTTGTTCGTTGTTCGTTATTCGCCAATAACGAACAACAAACCAGCTCGTTGCTCGTTATTCACCAATATGAAACTACTAGTTGTTCGGGTAGAAAAACAGACTGTTAGAATCTTTTTCCCAAGATTTTGAAGATTTATTAAACAATTCGACTCATAAAAACCCACTCCCGACATATTCTCTCTAAAGGTGCCTTTATTATGTTACTAATTCCATATATGGTCAATAACGAACAACAAACCAGCTCGTTGTTCGTTATTCACCAATATGAAACTGCTAGTTGTCGGGTAGAAAAACAGACTGTTAGAATCTTTTTCCCAAGATTTTGAAGATTTATTAACCAATTACATGTAGACTCATAAAACCCCACTCCCGGCATATTCTCTCTAAAAGTGCCTTTATTATGTTACTAATTCCATATCTGGTGAATAACGAACAACAAACCAGCTCGTTGTTCGTTATTCACCAATATGAAACTGCTAGTTGTCAGGTAGAAAAACAGACTGTTAGAATCTTTTTCTCAAGATTTTGAAAGAATTATTAACCAATAAGGCGTCTAAAAACCCACTCCCGGCATATTCTCTCTAACAGTGCCTTTATTATGTTACTAATTCCATATCTGGTAAATAACGAACAACGAACCAGCTCGTTGTTCGTTGTTCGTTATTCGCCAATAACGAACAACAAACCAGCTCGTTGTTCGTTATTCACCAATATGAAACTACAAGTTGTTCGGGTAAAAAACAGACTGTTAGAATCTTTTTCCCAAGATTTTGAAGATGTATTAACCAATTCGACTCATAAAAACCCACTCCCGGCATATTCTCTCTAAAGGTGCCTTTATTATGTTACTAATTCCATATCTGGTGAATAACGAACAGCGAACCAGCTCGTTGTTCGTTGTTCGTTATTCGCCAATAACGAACAACAAACCAGCTCGTTGTTCGTTATTCACCAATATGAAACTGCTAGTTGTCGGGTAGAAAAACAGACTGTTAGAATCTTTTTCCCAAGATTTTGAAGATTTATTAACCAATTAGAGCCATGAAAACCCACTCCCGGCATATTCTCTCTAAAAGTGTCTTTATTATGTTACTAACTCCATATCTGGTGAATAACGAACAACGAACCAGCTCGTTGTTCGTTATTCACCAATATTAAACTGCTAGTTGTCGGGTAGAAAAACAGACTGTTAGAATCTTTTTCCCAAGATTTTGAAGATTTATTAACCAATTAGACTCATAAAAACCCACCCCCGGCATATTCTCTCTAAAAGTGCCTTTATTATGTTACTAATTCCATATCTGGTGAATAACGAACAACAAACCAGCTCGTTGTTCGTTATTCACCAATATGAAACTGCTAGTTGTCGGGTAGAAAAACAGACTGTTAGAATCTTTTCCCAAGATTTTGAAGAATTATTAACCAATTAGGCGTCTAAAAACCCACTCCCGGCATATTCTCTCTAAAAGTGCCTTTATTATGTTACTAATTCCAGACCAGCTCGTTGTTCGTTATTCACCAATATGAAACTACTAGTTGTTCGGGTAGAAAAACAGACTGTTAGAATCTTTTTCCCAAGATTTTGAAGATTTATTAAACAATTCGACTAAAAAAAAACCACTCCCGGCATATTCTCTCTAAAGGTGCCTTTATTATGTTACTAATTCCATATCTGATGAATAACGAACAACGAACCAGCTCGTTGTTCGTTGTTCGTTATTCGCCAATAACGAACAACAAACCAGCTCTTTGTTCGTTATTCACCAACATGAAACTGCTAGTTGTCGGGTAGAAAAACAGACTGTTAGAATCTTTTTCCCAAAATTTTGAAGATTTATTAACCAATTAGAGTCATAAAAACCCACTCCCGGCATATTCTCTCTAAAAGTGTCTTTATTATGTTACTAATTCCATATCTGGTGAATAACGAACAACGAACCAGCTCGTTGTTCGTTGTTCGTTATTCACCAATAACGAACAACAAACCAGCTCGTTGTTCGTTATTCACCAATATGAAACTGCTAGTTGTCGGGTAGAAAAACAGACTGTAAGAATCTTTTTCCCAAGATTTTGAAGATTTATTAACCAATTAGACTCATAAAAACCCACTCCCGGCATATTCTCTCTAAAAGTGCTTTTATTATGTTACTAATTAATTCCATATCTGGTTAATAACGAACAACAAATCAGCTCGTTGTTCGTTATTCACCAATATGAAACTGCTAGTTGTTCGCGTAGAAAACAGACTGTTAGAATCTTTTCCCTAAGATTTTGAGATTTATAAACCCATTAGACTCATAAAAACCCACTCCCGGCAAATTCTCTCTAAAAGTGCCTTTATTATGTTACTAATTCCATATCTGGTGAATAACGAACAACGAACCAGCTCGTTGTTCGTTATTCGCCAATAACGAACAACAAACCAGCTCGTTGTTCGTTATTCGCGAATAACGAACAACGAATAACGAACAACAAGCTACCTTCACGTCCCCAATAATGATTGGGGCATATTATTCAGTTACAACAAGAGTTTTTTGGGGCTTTAAAGACATCCCAGTCATTTTATTCTAAAATATCAGGTGTCTCAAGATGAAATGATATGGGGTTTAACGTCCGACTGGGCTAATGAAGTTACCAAAATGGCGCCAACCAGGCTGCACATGACATGTAATGGCTGGCTATTTTTTTTTTGATAATATTTCATTAAACGGATTAAAATTTGGATTGATAATTGGTTGAGACCTTCATAATATTATAGCGGTCGGATTTCGCTACATTTTGTGTCAAGTGTGTGATTTGTTTTGAATATATTGAAACTTTTTAATGTCATAATATCGTTAATATATTCATTGTAAATTTTACATTATTGGTACTTGACTATTTAGGCTAAATCTTGTCAAAACTTCAAACACCGTTTACTTCGCTGAGAATAATAATAATAATAATAATAATAATAATGAGTACATTTATAATGCGCTATATCCACAAACCAAGTTTATGCTCAAAGCGCTACACAATTACTATCCCGGTCTCTAGGATTCAGGTAAGCCTGATTACCACCCTTTACAACTCTTAGAAAGAGCTCCAACATATGCAGCTTCAACTTGAAGTTTCAAGGAGCGCAACAGTTTTTTGTGTCAAATACACCATCCTACCGGTACCCATTTACAGCTGGGTAGACTGGAATGCAGGGATGAAGTGTCTTTTTCAAGGACACAAGAGCTCGGCGCACAATTCGGGTCTCGAACCTGCAATCCTACTCTCTAACCGTTGCGCAAAATCCCTCCCTATATTCATACATTTTCACTATATTCATTTTATTATCCGTTTGTATAGTACACTATGCAACTTAAAAATGTCAGAATTCAAACCCCTATTTCAAGTTTGATAACGTTAAATGTTTACAGATGAACAAGAATCTAATATTATAATTTAACAGACGATGCCGTCATAATTAATCAGGTATTCTACAGGAATAAATACGTCAAACTAGTCTTAGTCGTTGCGATGGGGGGGGGGCACATGATATGATAGTCATTTTGGATCGTTTCAAGGAGACAAAGGAATGGGGTTTAACGTCCACTCGACACAAACTAGATCATCATGTTGATATGCACGGACACAGTTACATGTTTGCTAGTTTATAGACCAAAGACGTTAGTGGTGGCGAGTCCAACGAAAGGTCGGGGGAACCGCATCTTCAATAGAAGGCTTAAACTTGCCTTAACTACGTAGATCTTATCAAGCCCTTCATGTAACCCTCTGCATATTTCGGCACTAATTTTGATTGGGTATAGGCCCAGCCTATGACCAATCAGATTCCCTGGTCGTCGCGAATACCAAGTTACGCGCTTTTAAGCAAAAATGTTGTCTGTGATAATCGAGTTTCAAAGTTCAAAGTTAATCCAATGTAAAGGTTTTCGTGGAGGTCGCGATGACACAATCTCTGATTGGATGCTACTGTTGACGTGTCTGCAGATAATGTAGCTATAATGTCGGAAATGGTACAGTATTGAGGCAACGGTTAGATGTTGTAAATCTCGCGGCCGTTGCATTCAAGTCCATGGGAGGTCTGCATCCATAAGCGTAATTACCTCCCTTTACCCGTTTAAGTACATTAGTACATAATTTCACTAACCTCGTTTGTATAATAATGACGTAGAATAAAATGTTCTGTCAATTCAACGTGTTTATGGCTGTCTTTGCCAATCATCAATGAACTGGAAAATAAATTATTTATAAAAGAGGTCGCAAGACTATGGAAGACAATTACCGGTTTAAGAGCAACGCTTTGACTAGGCTTCTTAGAATAAACTAGGGGTTAACGCACTACTGTTTTGCAGGCGCGGGCTAATGAAGACGGGCATACGCCAGACGGTGTGTTATGAGGGTTATTTTGCCCGGACAACGGCACTAAATTCCACTGTCAAGTATTATTTTATGTGTACAGCAATATGTTCACGGGGCCTCGGTGTTTTGTCCTATCCGAAGTACTAAATGCTATCCTTATGACCCGCCACGCAGGAAATTCCCGATTAACGTTCTCAGCCAACAAAGGGATCGAAAACGGGATCCCCGAGCTGGCGAGCCAGCGTTTTACTCACTGAGCCACCGCTACCCTTCTTTGTTAAAGGACACTATTGGTGTTAGTCATGAACACATATGTTAAAGGACAGCTTAAACACGTTCCAACTATAATTTTGACACAGAGATCATTGCTACGATAGTTGCGTAACAAAGATTTCAAGAAAGAAACGGAAGTGACGAACACGAAGGAAAACAGGAGTAATCATTTAAATAAGATGGCTGTTTTGTTTTTAATCATTGGTTTAAAAGTAGATCAGACGCGATTGTTGTAAATCTCTCTAGCTTTAAGAGGGAGTCGGAGGACCCGGCGAAAACCCACGGTGTTAGGAAAGCGACCCTCCCCACCCTTCCCGCTCCCAAATGAATAACAAAAACACAATGACACGTCACTGATTCAAATTATTTGAAATGAACAAATTTACCTGTGTAAATACATCCAGTGACTGAAGATATCAAGTGCCATACTGAACTGGAAGAAGAGAATATACGATGGGTAGAGATGACACAGTACCGCACACATACACATCGTTATTATACGATCCGTCAGCTGATCCAACATGGCACCCAGTTTACTAGCTGAAATAGTCCCCATTATAAATAGAAAATTAAATAAAACGAGAGAGAGAAAGAGAAATGGGGATTAACACCCACTCAACACAACTAGGGCATTTCGGGACTAACATGTGGTTTAATTTTATTGCGCGTAGGGGTCTTTAGCAGTGGGAGGAAATAAAATTAAACCATACGTTAGTCCCGAAATTACCTAGTTTGTGTCGAGTGGACGTTAAACCCCATTTCTCTCTCTCTCTCTTTCTCTCTCTCTCCCTTACACAATTCATCTTTCAGGAGATATATTCCAGGCCGACAAAAAAAACCAAACCCAAAAACTTAAATATTTTTGTCATTTTTTCTTTCTTATCAAATAAATTTGTTTTTGTAATGATCGTCTAAACACAAATGGACATGCCTGCTGTTAATTTGTTACATGAAGTTCTTTTTTTAAGAATTTAGAATATGCACTCATTTCGTCGCGTTAGGATTACTTCAATAGCACAGCCCCTTTAATGACTAGATGCAATAAAACACCGATACCATGGTAACTGGTCGATTTAATTTCATTCATTTATTTTATTTATTTATTGATTGCAGTAATTTATTTCTTTTATTCATTTATTTATCTATTATTATCGATGGATTTAATTTTATTTATGTATCTATTTATTTATCTGATGTAGACTAAAAAATAATCTTGACTGCTTGTTAAAGCTGAACTTCGATTACAAAACAACAGAAATAATTAAATAAAAAAATAACCGCCATACTTGTTTTCAATTTATAGAAAAAGCATGGCGATTGTACGGCGTACGAAAACAGAGACATGCCACGCCCATTACCAACCACACTGTCCACATCCGGCTAGCAATATTTCAACCTTCTGACTGATTGAGGGTTTTTCACTATCAGTTTGCTGAAAATACAATTGCTACACAATTATTATGTCTGGTTGCGCGTAGGGGTCTTTAGCAATTGGGGGAAACCGGAGGAACCGAAGAAAACCCACGAGGTTGGACAGGCGACCCTTTACCCTGCAAGCACCCTCGAGCCCGGACCAGCAGCACCGACTTGACTGAAACCACAACGGAAACCATTAAACTGCGATTGTGCCTGATATTTTTGACATACTTACTTTGTTTTAGGAGTCTAGCAAGGCGGCCATCGATTTCATCTAGAAAACTACTTAATAAATATAAACATGCTGCCTTATAATGGTCTGTGGGCATATAGTAGAACGACAGGAACGCCAAGATGACTCGACAATAGTCTGAAACAATGATAAAATAAAGAGAAAGGGAGAGAAATGGCCCTTACGCAAATGAAGTGATGACGCCACCTATATGAAGTATGGGTGACACATAACCGACACGTGCTTGAAGTGAAAAATTTGATATCTGAAGTGTTCATTTCTACCACACTTCCATAACAACACTTCAAATTTTCAATGAAATAAAGAAGGCAGAAATGCTATTGAAGTGAGGAAGAAGCCATGCCAAATATGCAAATTAGGCTTCCATGAAGTGTTCACTTCATTAAGTGTTTTTCTCACTTCAAGCCGGTGTTCATCAGGTGTACTTCTCACTTCCAAGCCAGTGTTTATCGAGTGTTTTCCCCACTTCAAGTCGGTGTTTATCGAGTGTTTTGCTCACTTCCAAGCCAGTGTTTATCGAGTGTTTTTCCAACTTCAAGTCGGTGCTTATCGAGTGTATTGATCACTTCCAACTCGATGCTTATCGGGTGTATAGATCACTTCAAGTCGGTGTTTATTGAGTGTTTTGCTCACTTCAACCCAGTGCGTATTGAGTGTTTTGCTCACTTCAACCCAGTGCTTATCAGGTGTATTGATCACTTCAAGTCGGTGCGTATCGAGTGTTTTGCTCACTTCAACCAAGTGCTAATTGAGTGTATTTATCACTTCAAGTCGGTACTTTGTCGAGTGTTTTGCTCACTTCAACCCAGTGCTTATTGAGTGTTTTGATCACTTCAACCAAGTGCTTATCGAGTGTTTTGATCACTTCAACCCAGTGCTTATCGAGTGTTTTGATCACTTCAACCCAGTGCTTATCGAGTGTTTTGATCACTTCAACCCAGTGCTTATAAGGTCTTTTATTCACTTCAACCAAGTGCTTATAAGGTCTTTTGCTCACTTCAACCAAGTGCTTATAAGGTCTTTTGCTCACTTCAACCCAGTGCTTATAAGGTCTTTTGCTCACTTCAATCCAGTGCTTATTAGGTCTTTTGCTCACTTCAACCCAGTGCTTATTAGGTGTTATGCTCACTTTAACCCAGTGCTTATACGGTCTTTTGCTCACTTCATTAATTCCTGCTCTGCGCTTGATCTTCAAATGTGACCTTTTTGGCTATACACGAAACAAATTAACACTTTAATAATATTCTTTATTACTATGTTCATGATATTGCAATACAATAACACAAAGATAGTAAGCTGGCACTGCCAGGCAGGATACGCCCACATTTTCGAGAGATGGATAGAGAACAAGGAAAACCGAAAGTGATTTTTCCTACAATCAAAGGCTATAATTCATTAAATTACAATTTGATATGCGCAAATATCGAAAAGAATCAAGATCTTTAGGTTATAAACATGCATTTCAAGTTTCAACAAAATCGAATTAAAATTGTGACCTATACTGGGTCCACAAAATTGATATACCATATTTTAACACTATAAGCGTACAAACGGCGGCCACTTTGTCTGGCAATTATGGTCCGATTCCCCTGAAATTCAAACAACCTTCCTTATGGTGTAAAGGTGATAGAGTGGAGCATTTTTTTAAATCGGATATTAATCGTGACCTCCAGAGGGACCATAGGCGATTTTTTGGACAATCAGGGGCCATAATTCAGGAAGTTATGATCTGATATGTGCAAATAACGAAAGGAACCAAGATCTTTGGGTTATAACCATGCATTTCAAGTTTCATCAAAATTGAATCAAAATATTGACCTATACACTGGGTCAACAACCTTGATATACCATTTTATAACAGTATTCGGTACACACGGCGGCCATTTTGTATGGCAATTTTGTTCCGAATTTTTGCGAAATTCGAACTCAACCTTCCTTAGGGTGTAACGGTGATATAATCAAACGATTTTTTAAATCGGATAATAATTGTGACCTCCAGAGGGACCACAAGACAAACAAAGACGATTTTGCGTATAATCAGGGGCCATAATTCAGGAAGTTACGATCCGATATGCGCAAATATCGAAAGGAACCGAGATCTTTGGGTTATAACCATGCATTTCAAGTTTCATCAAAATCGAATTGAAATTGTGACCTCTACAGGGTCCACAACCTTGATATACCATTTTTTAACAGTATTCGTGTACGAATGGCGGCCATTTTGTATGGCAATTTTGGTCCAATTTTTCCGAACTTGGAACTCAACCTTCCTTAGGGCGTAACAGTGATATAATGAAACGATTTTTTTAATCAGATAATAATTGTGACCTCCAGAGGGACCACAAGCTAAACAAAGGCGATTTTGCGTATAATCAGGGGCCATAATTCAGAAAGTTACGATCCAATATGCGCAAATATTGAAAGGAACCAAGATCTTTGGGTTATAACCATGCATTTCAAGTTTCATCAAAATCGAAATTAAAATTGTGACCTCTACAGGGTCCACAACCTTGATATACCATTTTTTAACCATATTCGCGTACGAATGTTGGCCATTTTGTATGGCAATTTTGGTCCAATTTTTCCGAAATTCGAACTCAACCTTCCTTAGGGTGTAACGGTGATATAAACAAACGATTTTTTAAATCGGATAATTATTGTAACCTCCAGAGGGACCACAAGCTAAACAAAGGTGATTTTGCGTATAATCAGGGGCCATAATTCAGGAAGTTACGATCCGATATGCGCAAATATCGAAAGGAACCAAGATCTTTAGGTTATAACCATGCATTTCAAGTTTCATCAAAATCGAATTAAAATTGTGATCTCTACAGGGTCCACAACCTTGATATACCATTTTTTAACAGTATTCGCGAACGAACGGCGGCCATTTTGTATGGTAATTTTGGTCCGATTGTCCCGAAATTTGAACTCAACCCTCCTTAGGGTGTAACGGTGATATAATCGAACGGTTTTTCAAATCGGATAATAATTGTGACCTTCAGAGGTACCACGAGCTAAAATAGGTGATTTTTCGGACAATCATGGGCCATAATTCAGGAAATTACGTTCCGATAGGCGCAAATATCGAAAGGAACCAAGATCTTTGGGTTATAAACATGCATGTCAAGTTTCATCAAAATCGGTTCAAAATTATGACCTCTATAGGGTCCACAAGCTAAAAACGTGATTTTTCGTACAATCAGGGGCCATAATCCATGAAGTTTTGATCCGATACATGCCAATATCGAAAGCAGCCGAGATCTTTTGGAAATAAACCTATATTTCAAGTTTCGTTAAAATCCGACAAGAATTGTGACCTGTAGAGAGTCCACAAACAATTGTGGACGGACGGACGGACGGACGGACAGACAGGGGCGACGACATAATACGTCCACATGAAAATGTGGGCGTATAAAAACAAAATTCAAATAATTTGGATGCTACATTAAATCAAGGTTTATTACACACTCAAAATATTCACAATGTTAATCATAGTCATCTAGGGCATATACATATCATGTCTTCCCAATGTTGTTCTAGTTTTTAACACATCCCCAAAGTTAATCTAGTTAACACATCCCAACTTTTATTCTAGTTTTTAACACATTCAAAATGTTATTCTAGATTTTAATGTTATTCTAGTTTTTAACACATCCCCAACATTATTCTACATTTGTAACACATTCCCGATATGATTCTAATATTTAACATATATACAGTGGTATTTTTTTAAAATATGCTCTTGTTTTGTCCCCCCGCCTGTTCCCAAACAAATATTAACTAGCCACAGTACCCTTGTCCTTGGCTTTGTATCTGTAAGTTGATATCTCGTTTTGGGCGGCAGCTTTTAATTTGCAGTCCGAGTTTTTTTTCTCTTGCTTGGTGTAATCTGAAAGTAAAATTCACGGTCATTTAGGGAGAATAAAATAATTTGATTAGACTCGAAATAAGAGAGTTTGAAGGAAAATCAGATACAAAAAAAGAATGATATTTTATGATCTACACAATACAAAAAAAACCACTTCCAATAACAAGCTCGATCATCTGGAACAATAAAAACAAATATTTCTTAAGTTGCAGATGGTTCTTCGGCTATACTTATTCACTATTTATTATGAAACGTGGTTAAACTAGATACAATTTGATTTGTGCTAGTTCATATACTTTAAAGGGGCTAAATCGCTAACATTTGGGGCCTAGAAATTGACCCTAATGGGTCGCAACTTGCAAGGCATATAATAATATAATCTTATTGTATATAAACTAGTTTACATTAAATTGTTTCGGTTTTGACTCTTATTTCAAATCAGTTATGTCTTAACTAGGGAGGGAGGAAATTATAGTGTCTGGTTATTCCAGTCTACTGTGCATGCCCACCAGAAAAGATATGGCCTCGCTGTTTGACAAGATTGTTGAATATGTCTAGCCTCGCTCTTTCTGGTCACTTGTTACAATGGTAAACTGTTTATTTGGTTTTAATTATTGTATATCAGAGGCCCACCGTTTCCAGGTAAGATCACAACATCAATTTTGATTTAAATTGACCAATAATTCGTGTTTTCAGGTATTAACAGGGATTATCTCATTAATCTTATGTAAAATATTTTACTCACTTATTTTATGCAATTTAAACATTTTTTTAAATAATTTCATGACTGGTTTCCGAAACCATATGTATGCAACATATTTTAAATACTCTCGTCATTCAAATATCATGGTCGATCAGCCAAAAATCTGGTCTGAATCAGCCAAGAATGTGAAGCACCTTTTCTGTGATTAAGCTTATTGGTATTAAAGTAATCAATGACTAATTACATTATTTGTCATTTCTGTCATATTATTAAACAATTCAAATAATGGTCCGAATGAACCTTGTCATCCGAATCGGCCAAAAGTCTGGGCCGAATCAATCAAGAACCTGGTCCATATCATTCAGGTCCAAATCGGCCGATTACTTTTCATATTCTAATTCAATCCATATCTTGTAATTCTTCTGTTTACAGTAATTATTTTGTATCTCAACACTATAGACAACAATTACTAAAATGTACATAAATACCTGACAATTTCTTGGTCGGTATCTTCTTTTTGGACACAAGTACTGGTGTATATGATTTGGCTGTAATAAATTGAAAATTGATGTTATGTGAAGTAAACTCACGAATCAAAGTACTTTCTAGGATCCAAGTGTACACCTCATAATATAAATGATATGTGATCTAAATTGGGGTTTCTCCTTAATATATGTATTGGTTCAAAGGTTATGTTTAATTATTAAGACCACATGATTAGAAAATGATGCAAGTATCATGATTTGGAATTAACATTGTTATGTTATCAGAAATTTGGTTATGAGGTTTCTCCTCACAGCCAGAATATTGACTGAATAATTATATACTAGGTTAGTCTAAAAATGCATATGTTTTGTATTGAATTGACATAGTTGGTATCTTCAATAATTGTCCATCCACTTAGCACTGTCAAATGAGTTGCATTAGCTAACCATTTGGTGTCCTTTGTGGCTTTCGAAGCAGAACAATGCATTATGGTACACAGAAATATATGTAACGTGCTTACAGACTGCCTCATCCTGATTCACCTGGGAATCTAAAATTATCATCTTCATCTTCACTATCTTCGACTGAAATTTAAACATAGAATAATTTGAATTACTCTGCTGAAATGTAGGTTAGCATACTAAACATTATTATTGTCAATTGGCAAGTACATAATCTAAACCATGCATTTCAAGTTTCATCAAAATCGAAATTAAAATTGTGACCTCTACAGGGTCCACAACCTTGATATACCATTTTTTAACCATATTCGCGTACGAATGTTGGCCATTTTGTATGGCAATTTTGGTCCAATTTTTCCGAAATTCGAACTCAACCTTCCTTAGGGTGTAACGGTGATATAAACAAACGATTTTTTAAATCGGATAATTATTGTAACCTCCAGAGGGACCACAAGCTAAACAAAGGTGATTTTGCGTATAATCAGGGGCCATAATTCAGGAAGTTACGATCCGATATGCGCAAATATCGAAAGGAACCAAGATCTTTAGGTTATAACCATGCATTTCAAGTTTCATCAAAATCGAATTAAAATTGTGATCTCTACAGGGTCCACAACCTTGATATACCATTTTTTAACAGTATTCGCGAACGAACGGCGGCCATTTTGTATGGTAATTTTGGTCCGATTGTCCCGAAATTTGAACTCAACCCTCCTTAGGGTGTAACGGTGATATAATCGAACGGTTTTTCAAATCGGATAATAATTGTGACCTTCAGAGGTACCACGAGCTAAAATAGGTGATTTTTCGGACAATCATGGGCCATAATTCAGGAAATTACGTTCCGATAGGCGCAAATATCGAAAGGAACCAAGATCTTTGGGTTATAAACATGCATGTCAAGTTTCATCAAAATCGGTTCAAAATTATGACCTCTATAGGGTCCACAAGCTAAAAACGTGATTTTTCGTACAATCAGGGGCCATAATCCATGAAGTTTTGATCCGATACATGCCAATATCGAAAGCAGCCGAGATCTTTTGGAAATAAACCTATATTTCAAGTTTCGTTAAAATCCGACAAGAATTGTGACCTGTAGAGAGTCCACAAACAATTGTGGACGGACGGACGGACGGACGGACAGACAGGGGCGACGACATAATACGTCCACATGAAAATGTGGGCGTATAAAAACAAAATTCAAATAATTTGGATGCTACATTAAATCAAGGTTTATTACACACTCAAAATATTCACAATGTTAATCATAGTCATCTAGGGCATATACATATCATGTCTTCCCAATGTTGTTCTAGTTTTTAACACATCCCCAAAGTTAATCTAGTTAACACATCCCAACTTTTATTCTAGTTTTTAACACATTCAAAATGTTATTCTAGATTTTAATGTTATTCTAGTTTTTAACACATCCCCAACATTATTCTACATTTGTAACACATTCCCGATATGATTCTAATATTTAACATATATACAGTGGTATTTTTTTAAAATATGCTCTTGTTTTGTCCCCCCGCCTGTTCCCAAACAAATATTAACTAGCCACAGTACCCTTGTCCTTGGCTTTGTATCTGTAAGTTGATATCTCGTTTTGGGCGGCAGCTTTTAATTTGCAGTCCGAGTTTTTTTTCTCTTGCTTGGTGTAATCTGAAAGTAAAATTCACGGTCATTTAGGGAGAATAAAATAATTTGATTAGACTCGAAATAAGAGAGTTTGAAGGAAAATCAGATACAAAAAAAGAATGATATTTTATGATCTACACAATACAAAAAAAACCACTTCCAATAACAAGCTCGATCATCTGGAACAATAAAAACAAATATTTCTTAAGTTGCAGATGGTTCTTCGGCTATACTTATTCACTATTTATTATGAAACGTGGTTAAACTAGATACAATTTGATTTGTGCTAGTTCATATACTTTAAAGGGGCTAAATCGCTAACATTTGGGGCCTAGAAATTGACCCTAATGGGTCGCAACTTGCAAGGCATATAATAATATAATCTTATTGTATATAAACTAGTTTACATTAAATTGTTTCGGTTTTGACTCTTATTTCAAATCAGTTATGTCTTAACTAGGGAGGGAGGAAATTATAGTGTCTGGTTATTCCAGTCTACTGTGCATGCCCACCAGAAAAGATATGGCCTCGCTGTTTGACAAGATTGTTGAATATGTCTAGCCTCGCTCTTTCTGGTCACTTGTTACAATGGTAAACTGTTTATTTGGTTTTAATTATTGTATATCAGAGGCCCACCGTTTCCAGGTAAGATCACAACATCAATTTTGATTTAAATTGACCAATAATTCGTGTTTTCGATGTCGGAAGATTTTGGAGTATTGAGTTACGGACTGAGGTCCTTTAATTGACAAAATCAAAACATTTAATAATTGTTTCTGTAAACCTCGTAACGATTCCAATTATTTTTTTTATGCAACCCCCTTTTAAAAAACTTACTAAAGTGGATTGCTAAATTATTTCATAAACAGACATGCAAATTTATACCCTACATATATTTATTATTTACTCCATAATCTGTGGCAATGGCTTTCAAAACTTTCCCCGGTCTCGGTAGAGCTTGATTGTTTGTATCTATAAAAGATGTACACAAACATATAGTATTGGCTATTGCTTACATTTTGCTTCCATGCACAACAATATTTGATTGATTATTAGAAACTGATTTCAATATTGAATTAAATTTAAAAGGGTTTTATCTATAAGCTATATGTGCTTTTATGTACGTCAATTTATGTTTTATGTTCCATTTGGTTATGTAACAGCGACTTTATTAACAGGGATTATCTCATTAATCTTATGTAAAATATTTTACTCACTTATTTTATGCAATTTAAACATTTTTTTAAATAATTTCATGACTGGTTTCCGAAACCATATGTATGCAACATATTTTAAATACTCTCGTCATTCAAATATCATGGTCGATCAGCCAAAAATCTGGTCTGAATCAGCCAAGAATGTGAAGCACCTTTTCTGTGATTAAGCTTATTGGTATTAAAGTAATCAATGACTAATTACATTATTTGTCATTTCTGTCATATTATTAAACAATTCAAATAATGGTCCGAATGAACCTTGTCATCCGAATCGGCCAAAAGTCTGGGCCGAATCAATCAAGAACCTGGTCCATATCATTCAGGTCCAAATCGGCCGATTACTTTTCATATTCTAATTCAATCCATATCTTGTAATTCTTCTGTTTACAGTAATTATTTTGTATCTCAACACTATAGACAACAATTACTAAAATGTACATAAATACCTGACAATTTCTTGGTCGGTATCTTCTTTTTGGACACAAGTACTGGTGTATATGATTTGGCTGTAATAAATTGAAAATTGATGTTATGTGAAGTAAACTCACGAATCAAAGTACTTTCTAGGATCCAAGTGTACACCTCATAATATAAATGATATGTGATCTAAATTGGGGTTTCTCCTTAATATATGTATTGGTTCAAAGGTTATGTTTAATTATTAAGACCACATGATTAGAAAATGATGCAAGTATCATGATTTGGAATTAACATTGTTATGTTATCAGAAATTTGGTTATGAGGTTTCTCCTCACAGCCAGAATATTGACTGAATAATTATATACTAGGTTAGTCTAAAAATGCATATGTTTTGTATTGAATTGACATAGTTGGTATCTTCAATAATTGTCCATCCACTTAGCACTGTCAAATGAGTTGCATTAGCTAACCATTTGGTGTCCTTTGTGGCTTTCGAAGCAGAACAATGCATTATGGTACACAGAAATATATGTAACGTGCTTACAGACTGCCTCATCCTGATTCACCTGGGAATCTAAAATTATCATCTTCATCTTCACTATCTTCGACTGAAATTTAAACATAGAATAATTTGAATTACTCTGCTGAAATGTAGGTTAGCATACTAAACATTATTATTGTCAATTGGCAAGTACATAATCTAAATCAATCACATTTTCTAAATGTGATTGATCCAGAACGCTTGTTCTCAATCTTTTTTTCAAAGGCACACCTTCGAACACATGAAAAATATGAATTTTGCAAAATAAAAACATGATAAGTTAGACAGCATACACACATAGTCATAGACACATAGAATGTATCAAACTAAATAAAGAAATTAACTTTCAGTAGACACCAGTGTGTAGTCAATTGGGGTCACGTGGGGTTTCACATTTTCTTTAGTGTGTCATTAAATATTTTGTGACACACTTATGAAGATCTCGCGGCACACTGGTTGAGAATCACTAATCTACACCAGCCCAATACTTTTTTTCAGATGAACAAAGTAATCATTGACATGAAAAGGTTGCAATGCTAATATTTCATTGAATATCTGTAATTAAATAGGGGAATATGCAGCTGGAAATTGGTGGGCTTTCATATTTTATAGATCATATTAATCATACCCGCTATCGTTGCCTGAATGGTCTGTTTAGCCTTTTCTCGTGTTTGTTGCATTACTTGCTGTTGCAAGAAAAAAAGGAGAATTGTCCTATTCATTATCTGTTCCAAATCATTTTGCAGCAGCAATGATATTACCAGGTTTCAGCTTTAAATGAAAAGTATTCAAGCTTCGTAAATAAAATTGAATAAACAAATAACAGTGATGGAATAAAAGCAGTGCTGAGCCGAGGCATACATTTAGTCTATGCTTCTTGTACACTATCCGCATAAATTATACATAAAAAGCATTTATTGGCCACCCTAGACCATGACGGGGCACCATTTTGTACCAATCGCATGACCGTCTTGTGGTACTTATAACCGCTCCCAGTGTTATATAAGAGTCGAAATTGCAACGGCGTTATTATCCACTTAAAAACAGTTTAACCATACCAGAGTTATTGACATTTTTCTGATGCAGTTGAACATTCTTTCTTGGCACACGGGGTTCTGGAACAGCTTCTGTTTAAATAAAAGAGGAAAAGGTTATACCAACCCTGTAATGTGGCCGCTAGTGCAAAAAGAGCATTTAGTATTGGTTGCTAAATGAATTTGAATTTATACATGTCTAAATGGCACACCTACCTTCCTCATCAGTTGATATGGCAACCTCTCAGCTAACCTTTCTTCTAAACAAATTCTATCCTCTGAAAAAAAAAGAAGAGATATTTATAATTTGGCAAGATTGCATAGGTCAGTTTAATTCATTTATACGCACAATATTTAGAGCATCCCTGTCATCTCAGGTTTACGATATCAGTCACATTTGCAGCGAGGTCCGGGGCTAATTGATTTAATGCAAAAAAACATTAATGGCACTTATTTTTTAACCCAGAAGTCTCAATAAACTAAACGCAAAACTATAACGGCCATACCGAGTCAATATTTAACAAAGGATTTATCAAGTTTTAAAATTCAAAATTTAGTTTCAAAATTCTTCAAAATTTAAAATTTAGTTTCAAAATTCTTCAAAATTTAAAATTTAGTTTCAAAATTCTTCAAAATTTAAAATTTAGTTTCAAAATTCTTCAAAATTTAAAATTTAGTCTCAAAATTCTTCAAAATTTAAAATTTAGTTTCAAAATTCTTCAAAATTTAGTTTCAAAATTCTTCAAAATTGAAAAAATTTAGTTTCAAAATTTCAAAATTTAAAATCTAGTCTCAAAATTTAAAATCTAGTTCCAAAATTTCAAAATTTAAAATCTAGTTCCAAAATTTCAAAATTTAAAATCTAGTTTCAAAATTTAAAATCTAGTTTCAAAATTTAAAATTTAGTTTTAAGATTTAAAATTTAGTTTCAAAATTTAAAATTTAGTTTCAAAATTTAAAATTTAGTTTCAAAATTTAAAATTTAGTTTCAAAATTTAAAATTTAGTTTCAAAATTTAAAATTTAGTTTCAAAATTTAAAATTTAGTTTCAAAATTTAAAATTTAGTTTCAAAATTTAAAATTTAGTTTCAAAATTTAAAATTTAGTTTCAAAATTTAAAATTTAGTTTCAAAATTTAAAATTTAGTTTCAAAATTTAAAATTTAGTTTCAAAATTTAAAATTTAGTTTCAAAATTTAAAATTTAGTTTCAAAATTTAGTTTTAAAATTTAGTTTCAAAATTTAAAATTTAGTTTCAAAATTTAAAATTTAGTTTCAAAATTTAAAATTTAGTTTCAAAATTTAAAATTTAGTTTCAAAAATCAAAATTAAGTTTCGCTACGTGTAAGTTTTACAAATTGGCGACAAGACCGTAATACGATTTACTATCAAATACCAAAACATACTACCATAAAGGTGAGAGAAAAAAACTCTTAGATAATATCAAACAATTTAATTCCAAAATTGGTAAAAATCCTACAAAAAACAAAATGCCTATACAGTCAAAATTTAAAATTTAGTTTCAAAATTTAAAATTTAGCTTAAAATTTAAAATATTGGCTTAAAATTTAAAATTTAGCTTAAAATTTAAAATTTAGCTTCAAAATTTAAAATTTAGTTTCAAAATTTAAAATTTATTTTCAAAATTTAAAATTTAGTTTCAAAATTTAAAATTTAGTTTCAAAATTTTAAATTTAGTTTCAAAATTTTAAATTTAGTTTCAAAATTTTAAATTTAGTTTCAAAATTTTAAATTTAGTTTCAAAATTTTAAATTTAGTTTCAAAATTTTAAATTTAGTTTCAAAATTTTAAATTTAGTTTCAAAATTTTAAATTTAGTTTCAAAATTTTAAATTTAGTTTCAAAATTTTAAATTTAGTTTCAAAATTTTAAATTTAGTAAGAAACATAAACGGCAGATATGAACTCGCCATTAGTTGATGTTGTCACTCAGTATCAGCTCAACACCTGCCATTGTAGAATTTCTAAATATTTATACCACCAACAGTAATTTGTAGTGATAAGATTAAAATAAAAATAAGGGTCTTAATACAAAATTTCAGATATCTTATAACGGATCACTGAAAATCACGTTCATTGCTCCTTTCAAATATGTAAATTGTTTTCTGACGCATGTATATTTATTTACTTTGAAAAACAATCAATGTTGGATGGTACTAAAATCCAACATGGCGCCGGCCTGTATATAGGTCATATATTTGGTACGTTGTATAAATCAGCTCAACGACCGCCATTTCGGAAATAATTTGTAGTGATAAATTCAGCAATTCAATATTCAGTTACATTTTCGAATTCCATTTTTGAGAAGAAACATTAAGTTTTCTTAATAACTAGTTCTAAACTCGCTATTAATCGACAAACGTTTTGATGTTGACGTCTAATTTGTCATGATTCATGTATTAATGCCATTATTTAAACACATTTTTACATTGACCAAACCCACTGCTTTTGGACTTAAAATAATACTCATAAAAGCTGCTTTTAAAAAAAATATATTCACCGGCAACAAAACGAATGGTTAATCAAATACTACACTTACAGTTTTCGTAAAATATCCTGTCACTTCTAACCGCCATTGCTAACATTTCCATTCGGCTGATGCAGACAAGCAGATTATTGTTAATTGCGCATGCGTTCTGAGCCAGTGGTATATTTCAGTAAGCTTTTCACAATTGTTTGGGGTTTTTAAATATTTTTTAAAGTAGCCGAAAGCTTGATTTTTTATTGGTTACGGTAGTTGACCCCTCCAAATAAATAAATTAGACATCAGCCACAAAATTGCCATTTTATTTATTACCGCACTTTATATTTTACGACTACAATGATATTTGATAAATAGTGCAAGGACCAACCAGAATATTGACCTATTTACAGACCACCGCCATCTTGGCGGATAGCTAAACAGCAAAATAGCGACTGCAAATATTATACAATACTTCATTTTGGCTAGTAGCATCCATATTTGATATTTTACTTAAGTTATGAAAATAAAGAGTGACAGAAAGTATTTTCATATTTAAAAACAGCAAATAAAATGATTTTTAGTTAAACTTAACATGGTAATATAATTGAAATATTTATTTGAATTTTGTAATACCCAACTTTGGTCGTTTTTCAGAGTATTTAATGTGGTAAAAGAATACTTTGATAACATTCTTTTTATTTGAAATATTTATTACAGAGGTAACAGGGTATTGTATTAATGTGTTTAAAAAAAATATTTATATGATTTATTTGAAATATGTATTGCAGAAGTAATTTTAGCTTTATTGGCTAAAGAGATGTTATAAAATCGGTCACTGCTCTAAACGAGAATCTTTAAGGCAAATAAAATTTTAAAGGTAAAGTAAACATTGTAATAAGGAGAACAAGTGAGTCTATACGGGTAAACTTACCAGAAATTGATTCGATGACAGCCTTATATAACAGACTCTGGTATCTACAGGTGATGTTTTCTCCGACCTGATATTTCTTCAACAACTCTATTCTTGGACGCACTGCCAATCTATCAAAGCGTACATTCTGATTCAACAATCGAGATAAGTAACCGAAATTTTAAAACACTGAGATATATCCTCTGCACTGCACTATTAAGCAACAAATGAACTAGAATGATTGAATTTGTGTTATTGAAATTTATTGAAACTGCGAAATGAAGTTAGTGCATGTGATTGGTCAGGTTTACTAATCCCTTGATTGATCATTGCGTGGGCACCGTAATGAAAAGACGATAATCCTGAGTGTTTTTTATCGAAATGAACGCTATATATGATTACAACAATAAAACATTCCCTTTTAGCAACAATATGTTCTTTCAATACACCTCCCCCAACCCGACCCTCTATGTTACTTTAGTTGACTTGATTTAAAAAAAACCCCATCTAAATTGAACATTCACTGTATCAATTATATGCCCCCGAAGTTGTATATAATTTTACATTTTCACCGCGGGGGGGGGGGGGGGGGATCTTCTTGTTGCTTTATCACGAAAGTTAAAGTCATGTCATTTTGTTCATTGCTTTATTTCTTCTTTATATTCAGGGGTGGGGGTGGCCTAGTAGTCTAGAGTACCGCGCTTCGACCTCTAGCTAGTCGTCACCTCTGGCTTGCAGCTGTGGTTTCGAGCCCATTTGTGAGCGTATGTGACATGGAGATAGGGGCGCCTTCTCAACTTCGTGGGTTTCCACCGGTTTCTGCTAAAGACCTCTTCGCGCAAGCGAATTATTGGAATAAAAATTGAAAAAAAACATACGTTAGTCCTTAAATGACCTAGTTTGTGTCGAGTGGACGTTAGACCCCGTTTCTCTATCTCTCACTCTCTCTCTCTTTCTTTATATTCACATTACGTGCAAAGTAATGCAAGAACTAGGTTAGACTATATACGGTTTATCATTCTCATACTACAAAGTTTTGTCCTCATAAGTGAATAAAATGTTGTTGAAATGTTTTAAACTGGACATTATTCCAACCAAGATAGACAGAGTGAAATATTAATGAAAATAAGGGTTTGAGAATACAATAGATTAAAATAAGTGAACATTGATCAAACAGGAACATTAGAATGCAGGATATTACGATGTAATTGATTAAGGATAACAAACCAAAATAAATTTTATCTGATTGATCCTTTAGTTTCAATTTATCAAAATTAAACTTATCTTAATATAAAAAGGATTTATGCGCCTTGAAATTAACAAATGGAAAGGTAACAATAGTGGATAACAAGATTAAAATTACAAAGAATAATACTTTTTATTTCAATCTAAATTTGTAAGAGATGGGACGAAATTGGTTCGATAGTTTGAGTGGTGTTGGGGGGGGGGCTCAATAATTAAAACTATCCATACAATTGAGGTTAAAACGTTGTAGTGTGGTTTCGTATTGGCTTATTACCGTCTGTAAAATATAACAGATTGTCATCACAGTTTCTATCAAACATATTTTGCCATTTTCTTGACAACCTTTGTTTTAATTGAAACGTATGCAAAACAACGCTCATATCGCAATATGTAACTTATGTTTTAATCTTTACCTGTTGCTGGCTATGAACAAAGGGCCATGAACGTCAAATTATTCTATATTATTCATAATAACACAACTTTATTGATCCTCTGAATCTTGGTTTATTACATTCAACGTTGCAATACTCTTACGGGTATATTTATCAAAGACTAATCATTAATAAATACAACTATACATGTATTGTACGTCCATGGATAAGATAATTTAACATTAAAACATAACATTTCCCTTTGAATATGAAGCCACTATCTCTCTTAGTTATAGCAGATTTAAAAGACTAACCGAAACCCACCACATAAGCTTAATTCTAATAATACAACCCCACCCGTTTACTACACACATAATTTCTTTGTGTTTTCTTAATAATACGGTACTCTTACTATTTTTTTTATACATTAGGCCTTAGTAATTAGGGTTATCCCGCCACTCCTTCCTTATGATCCTCATAAGATTAAAACTTATAACTAATACATATCCCAATGCATAATAACTCAACATTTCTTCATCATATCATTTTATAAACAATAAATTATAAAGGCGCGCCCACCATTAAGTACTTTTGAAATAGCTCGACCATTGTATTTCTTCATTTAGGTTTATATCGTCAGATTTCTTAAGCTTCCCACAATTTTTTGTTGAAAATGTAATTTGGTTTATTGGGTAACAACTACAATTGCATAGTTTGAAATCAGGACTCATGGGAATAGATAGAATATAAGAAATATAAGTAATTCAATTGAGCATTATTTTTAAATAGTGAATTTACGCAAAACAAAAATTTCGTGATTTCCATGCATGAGTAACTTAAGGGTCTATAGACTGGGTTTTAATCTTTAGATCTATGCCGCCTACCGAGGTTTAAAAAACCAACATTGTTTAAGTCATAAAACTAAGCCTTATCAGTTAGCAATGATTAGGATTAGGCCATAAAACCAATGATCCGCGCAATCAGCGAGTGTTGTCTTATAAGTAATTAGTTATTTAAGTGATGAAATAAAATAGACTCATGAGAAAAATGCTTTCTTTTTAGTTTCAATTTAAAAAAAAACAAAGCTAAACTATGTGACCCAAATGCAGGAAATTACAACTTCGTGAATAAAATGTTGTTTAAAAGTCTTAAACTGGACATTATTCCAACCAAGATGAATTTATAGACAGAGTTAAATATTAATTAAAATAAGGGATGGGAATACAATAGATTAAAATATGTGAACATTGATCAAACAGGAATATTGGAATCCAGGAAATAACGATGTAATTGATTAAGGATAACAAACTAAAATAAATTTTATCTGATTGATCCCTTAGTTTCAATATATCGCAATTTAACGTATCTAAATATAAATGGGATTTAAGCCCCCTTATAGTATATCCCATTGAAATTAACAATCGAAAAGGTATTAATAGTGGACAATATGTGAAAATAGAATACATTTCATTTCAAACTGTGTACGAAAGGAAGACATTGCTTGGGTTGCATGAGTTGGGAGAGGGGATATACTGAAGGACGGGGATACTTTTTTATTGTTTCGTTTTCATTTCAGATTTATAATATTTAATTGAATAATATAGGAAAACATTCTTCATATAAAAACGAATGTGTGTATACATTTTATGAAATTACCGTGAGAATGTAGATGCAATCCAGGTATCGATATTGTCAGGGATTAAAGAATCTCACGACATGGCTTCTTTTGCATTGAATGTGAATTCAGGGTTAGGTAATTTCTAATCCAGCACAAATGGTTTCATATCGGATTATCTAGACATTACTGCCAGTCAGTGTCTAACCAAATATACTGCCAACTGTTCAATTCAAAGTTGTGTATGCAACAAAAACCACTCACTCCATTACATAATTAGTAAATTTTATGCACTAACAATAAACAGCAAAATAAATATTGTAAACATGAATGCAATACCCAGGGTAATACCACACACAGGTAAGCAATGGAATCAAGTAAGGGGTTGCGGCTGGCTACTTGTATGTTATATTATCGCCCTTCTTAAAACTGGGGGCACGTACTTGTATATGGAGTATGAATGGCATGAGCTTGGATATAGATTGTCTCCCAGAAGTTTGAATGACACGTACTTGTATATGAACTATCTCCAAGAAGTGTGAATGGCATGCGCTTGTATATATACCAACTCCCAGCAGTGTTCTTTCTTCTTCTTTTGGTGTTTAACGTCTGCTTCCACTTAAGTGATATCACAGACAAGACATAGGAGAGCCGAAGCTGCTTCCTGATTTTTAGAATATGATTTTGCAATCTTTCCATTTTGGCCTTAGGCCATGGATTAGGTTTTAGTGGGAAGTTCTTCCCTTTATTTAATAAAAACACATCGTTGGTAGATGATCTCTTTTATTTCTGGATTGGTAGATGTCTTCTTTGTGGGATTTGTGTTTTTAGGTGCCAGATCTGTCCCAGCAGTGTGAATGGCACGTACTTATATATGGGCAATCTCCCAGCAGTGTGAATGGCACGTACTTATATATGGGCAATCTCCCAGCAGTGTGAATGGCACGTACTTATATATGGGCAATCTCCCAGCAGTGTGGATGGCACGTATTTGTATATGGACTATCTCCCAGAAGTGTGAATGGCATGTTGTGGAATAAGACAATCTATTTGCAGTGTCAACGAAATGAGCACGTCGGTGTAGTTTTATGTCCACTTCTGGGGCAGCGTCCTAGAAGTGTGTTAGAAATGAAAGCTTCAATAACGTGTTTTATCCACTTCTGGGGAAGCGTCCTAGAAGTGTGTTAGAAATGAACGCTTTAATAACGCGTTTTATTCACTTCAGGGGAAGCGTCCTAGAAGTGTGTTAGAAATGAACGCTTCAATAACGTGTTTTATCCACTTCAGGGGAAGCGTCCTAGAAATGTGTTAGAAATGAACGCTTCAATGAGGTTTTTTATCCACTTCAGGGGAAGCGTCCTAGGAGTGTCTTAGAAATGAACACTTCAGAGGAAGTGAACACTTCATTTCGGTACGGGGGGGTTTAACGTCCACTCGACATAAACTAGGTCATTTCTGAACAAGATAAAATAAAGTTTTAATATAATCCACTGTTCTGCCCAGTTAAGGAAGATGGGTACTCGCTGAACAGTGTGTTATGAAGGACATTTTTTACCCAAGAGCGCCGTTACGGCCTACTCTTATATCAAATCCCCAGTGCCAAGGGATCTTTTATGTGCATGTCAATGTGTACACGGGACCCCGTCTTTTTACACTATCCGAACGACTAGAAAGCCGTACTTGTTAAGCCATCCGTCCTGCTCCACTGACAAGGAAACACTCCATACAGTGTGCTGTGAGGGAAATTTGCCCGGACTGCGACTCTACGACCTACTCTTATATCGAATTTCCAGTACCAACGGATCTGGTACCTGAACACATATGCATGACCTATGTTTGTCGTTGCATCCAAAAGATTTCAAGAGCTCAATCTGCCTATTATTTAGACATTTATATTCACATTTCATGATCAGCCCATATTCAACCCTGTAGAACATCGGATGGCTGTGATTATCAATTGACGTAAACACAATTGGCATTCATTAATTTAACTTAAAGTTGGGTTCCCAACAAAGTATTTATCGGGTGGTTATTTCCAATAAAAGTATGTCAAATTTGGTATATATGGAAAGTATAGAAACCCAATCTTACTAGAAAAATACTGGATTACGCGAAAAACACCCATGGGGCAAGCACTGGGCAATATTGTCAGGGAATCACTAACTAGCAACCCAACAGGTTCTGCTGGCTTATTGTCTGCTAGCTAAGGTCAGGGAGCAGTTGTTATTTCTTGCTCAAATGGTTAGGCGGTTTGGGGACATTGAGTGTTGTCAACGTACAAAAGACTCTGCGATTAAAAGGTCTAAAAAGAAGTAGACAGAAATAACTAAGAATTTACTTAGGCCTCAGTAAGTATGGTAAATGTACAGTAAGTATAAAGGATACATTCTGAAAAATGGACCCTCCCACATTGAAGTTAAGTTGGCAGACATTGGGTCTAACAACAGCTTACTTATAGCTATGGGTATCCACGACGAAAGCAAAGTTTTGAAAGGGAATTGAAGCAAATTTTTGATAGATTTGTTACTTTGAATATGTTTTTAGTCCACATATATCGTCAATTCACAACGTTTGTACCCGGGAAGGCATCTTTAAGAATAGATAGTCTTGACTTTGTTTAGTATCGTTGCAATAGTTCCCGGAGAATTGAGACTATAATAATATTGCCAAATTATCTCTGGCATAACGTCCCAGTAAACCTAATTTTACAGCTGTATCATAAAGGTATGTCATTGAGTCAGCTGCCGTAGTTTAGAATCTCGGCATGTTAAATGAACTCGTTGTTTTATCGATCCGTTCTACATCAATCAACCTTGCACTTATTTTTCATATCTCTAATAGTTAATGCGCATTACAAAGTATAATCGCCTTATAATAGTATGTCTAAATAGTTCCAGTTGAGTTATTGTTCCGCTCCATTTAATGGAAGTGGCGCTGTGTTATTGCATACAGATATAAAATTAACTAGATCTGCTACTGTCCCAAGCAGATATGATAGCTTTCATATTCATCACCACGTGCCATCGATTATACCAAATATCTTAATGAAAATAACAAGAAAAAAAATATTAAAATTGGTCGAAAACTATAAATATAGTTTGAAACCGTAAATTAGCTTTAAAAAAACACACAACGGCAGGTGCCAAGAACAAACGACTTGAACAAGTATCACCTTGAAAATTTCAGAGTACCTAGGCCTCTTCGTCTCTTGGCCTTAAACACTGTTTATAAATTTAAAGTCAATCGGATGTTAACTTTAGCCACAAGAGCGTTCACAATATTTTTTGAGGTGATCAAGGGCCAGTAATTACTGAAAATCAATGGGCTTCTTCGTCTCGTGACCTTAAACACTGTGTTTAAATTTAAAGTCAATCGGATATTAACTTTAGCCGCTAGAGCGTTCAGAAGTTTTTTTTGAAGAGATCAAGGGCAGTAACTATCGGATATCCTTGAAAATCCATATGTTTCTTTGTTTCATGACCTCCAACACTGTGCATAAATTTAAAGTCATTCGGGTATTTACTTTAGCCTCTAGAGAGTTCACAAGAAATTGTGGACGACGAACGGGCGGACCGACGGCCGGCCGGTCGGGGCGACGACAATATACGACCACATTTCCATATGCTTCTTCGTCCCATGACCTTGAACACTGTGCATAAATTTAAAGTCAATCGGGTATTAACTATAACCTCTAGAGCGTTCACAAGAAATTGTGAACGACGAACGGACGGACTGACGGACGGTCGGTCGGGGGCGACGGCAATATACGACCACATTTCCATGTGGGCGTATAATTAAAATATACGAAAATCATTATTATTATTATGAACTGTAGCGTTAGGCACGAAGCGCCGAGTGTTTGAGTTCGTTTGAGTGTCTAGAGTCAACAATTGCAAATGGCGCCGAACGGCAAAATTTTATCTCTCGTGGGAAGCTTAAGGTCGGTAAAATGAATAGTTATTGGTCGATTTAGCTGAAATTTGGTGTGAGGTCATTGCTAGCCCATCTCCTATCCCCCTGAAAATTTCAGTGACTTCCGTTACTGAAATAGAACCGATTTTTCACCATTGTTCATTTTCAATTCAAAATGGCGTCCAGCAGTTGACCTAAATCAAAATTCGATTCCTGAAAGTTTTTTGGCTTTCCTAAAAGGATTCGGAAAATATAATTGCCTTGTTTGTAAGTAAAATATCAACAAAGCCTAATCGGTTTGCACATTTCAAGATGGTTGGACTGCCGGTTTGGGCTACAAACTCAATTTTTTGTGTACGAATCAGTAGTGTCGTAGCTATTACAAAAAACAATGTCAAGGCAATTTGATCTATATTTCGTCGATTTTTTTGAAAATTTTGATCCTTAATTTCTCCAAGGGGAGATAATTTAGAAATTTTCTAATGACATTTTTCCAGTCGTGTCGATAAGATCTACTCACATACTTAATTTCATGAAAATCGTGCAACTATTAAAGAAGTTGTCAAGTTGGTCTCAACTTTTGGTTTCGAAATAACATCGACGAATTTTCGAAATTCGAAAATCCGAAATTGCAGATGTAAAGTTAATGTTTCGAGGTATTCAAAGAAAAAAGAATAAATAAAATAGGTAAAAAGTCACAAAGTTACAGCAATGTTATTTAAATGCATTCGACTTGTTATCAGTTTCAATTCAAAATGGCGTCCATCATTTGCCAAAAATCAAAATTCTATTCCCGGCAGTTTTTCGGCTTTTTTAAAAGGATTCGGAAAATATAATTGTCTTGTCTGTAAGTAAAATATCAACAAAGGGGTATTGATTTTCACATTTCAAGATGGCTGCACTTCCGGTTTGGGCTACAAACTCAATTTTTTGGGTACGAATCAGTAGTGTCCTAGCTAGTAAAAAAAAATTCAAGGCAATCTGTCCTATATTTCGTCGATTTTTTTGAAAAATTTGATCCTTAATATCACCAAGGGGAGATAATTTAGAAAATTTTCTAAAGACTTTTTTAAAGTCACATAAGCGAGATCTACTTACATTCTAAATTTCATAAAAATCGTCCAACTATTAAAGAAGTTGTTATTTTGATTTTAAATTCCGGCTCGAAATCACAGCGACGAATTTTCGAAATTCGAAAATCCGAAATTGCAGATTTGACGAAAAGAAGTCAAGGTATTCAAAGAAAAAAGAATTAGTAAAATAGGTGAAATAGTCACAAAGTTACAGCAGAGTAGGTCAAATGCACTTGTTCGTAAAACTCGGTGATTTCGAATGCGAAAAACGTTTTGAAAATATATTTACCCAACAGGGGGGGGGGGGGGGAGTGGGGGAGGTAGGTAAAAGTTTCAGAAAGATCCTATGAGTAGATTCTGAGAAATCCGATTTGTCAATAAAACTCACACACAAAAAAAAAATAATAATAGGAAGAATAATAATGTTAACAGAAACAATAAGCTTTCATATAATATGCATATATGAAAGCTTAAATAGTATTTAACTACCAAGTGTAACAGCTTCCCCTCATAGCGGACTCCAACCTCGTGGGTTTTCTCCGGGTCCTCCGGTTTCCGCCTACTACTAAATACCCCTACGCGCAAGCGAATTATTGAAATAAAATTAAAAAACATATGTTAGTCCCGAAATGACCTATTTTATAGCGGACGTTAAAGTAGCTAAGTCATTTAAATCAGTATCACCCACAGTCTTCGACATCGCGAGCAACTCTTATTTGCCAATTTGTCAATTTAAATCAACATTGATGTTGTTATTTTACCGTGAAAAGTTCAGCTTTTGGTATCTAATATTCGCGTACTAGGATGCTTTCGAGTGCCATTTGTAATGAAGCTCCTGGATGAACGAGGCTTAACATATCCCACAAGGGAAGACTGGAGTAACAAAACGCAAAAGAATGCCATTCGCGTATTTCGTCGAACATACCTGATTGGAAATTATAGTAAAAACGGAAACGATTGAATGTAAATAAGTTTATATACATTCATATTACATCATTTTTCACAAAACTCATCATATGGGTTTAAATATGGGCTTAATATACATTTATATGCAGACGATAAAGTTACATAAATCACATAATCTTTTTTGTCTTTCTATATTTTTGTACCTACCACTTTCTACATGTATTCTATATGCAGATAGTCTAATTTTTGCACTATTTTTAATATATTTAAAATGTAAAGGTTTACGTTATTAATACTGAAGAGTAAAATTAAAAATACAGTGCGGATACAAGTAGCCTTTGGGAGATGAACAGATTTTTTTTTCAAAACGATTTTGCTTGGAAATATCGAAAACTCTACTCTTAATAATATAGAAAACTGCTGCTTGCGGAACAGATTATTTTCCCAGATATAACCAGAGAGAGAGAGAGAGAAAGAGAGAGAGAGAGAAATGGGGTTTAACGTCCACTCAACACAACTAGGTCCTTTCGGGACTAACACATTTTATTTCAACAATTCGCTTGCGCGTAGGGGTCTTTAGTAGTGGGAGTGCCCGGAGGAAACCCTCGAGGTTGAGAAGGCGCCCCTATCCCCATACAGCATACGCTCACACCAGGGGTCGAAACCACATCCGCAAGCCAGAGGTGTCTTTTCGGGACTAACAGATATAACCAAGACCCATACTAAACAAATCATTTTTTTTATATTTACAATCCGTGTACGGACTGTACAATTATTATTTATTAATTCATTTAAACATGATTCTAACAATACATTAAATTGTAGTTAAAGCTAACTTAATAAATAATTGAATATTCTAACTTTTCTAATAATATATAGTGGATAACGACCAAGTTCATAATACACCATACAGTTATTTGTGGATGGGCTAACATTTATGAGTTTTTTGCAAAATGAACTGTGAATTTTTTCTACGTCTGACGATTTATGGACGCCACAGATGTCTGATCCGTAGATTAAAACACTGTTCACGTATGTGTCAAATACAAAGACTTTAGTTTCAATGTTAAAGTAGTTCTTGTTACATGTTTTTAAAATGTAATAACAGGCCTAAATAATTAGGGGTTGGGATGGCCTAGTTATCCAGAGTGCCGCCCTTCGACCACTAACTGGCCGGCCACCTCTGGCTTGCGGCTGTGGTTTCGAGCCCTGGTGTGAGCGTATGTGGCATGGAGATAGGGGCGCCTTCTCAACCTCGTGGGTTTCCTCCGGGCACTCCGGTTTCCTCCCACTGCTAAAGACCCCTACGAATTATTGAATATAATTAAAACCATATGTTAGTCCCGAAATGACCTAGTTGTGCTGAGTGGAAGTTAAACCCCATTTCGGTCGATCTCTATCACCAATTTTGTGTAATATTCAAATGAAACATGGAGTTGTCAGATTTGCGGGTCTCCAATCTCCTATCGGGACTAATAGATGGCTCAGTTTTATTTCATAGTGTGCACGGGGGTCTTTAGCAGTGAGAGGAAACTGGAGGACCCGGAGAAAACACATGAAGTTGGACAGGCGACCACACCCCTTGTCCCGTACATGCGGGGAATCGAAGCCACACCACTTAACTCACTAACAGACCTTATGATTCACCGCGCAAGCGTTAACGATACGGTCACCGACTCCCCGAATATACGAAGAGACTCTGTGTGTTTGAAACAGCCCTAGTGTTTTGATATTCACGTTTAAATAATAAAAAAACCCAATAAAGAGCTCTTGAAATGAAATAGGGTTTAACGTCCTACTGCTCTCCACCGACTGGACTAATAATAATAATAATGGGAAGGCCTAGTGGTCTAGAGTGCCGCGTTTTGACCTCTAGCTGGCCGGCCACCTCTGGCTTGCGGCTGTGGTTTCGAGCCCGAGTGTGAGCGTATGTGACATATTGATAGGGGCGCCTTTTCAACCTCGTGGGTTTCCTCCGGGCACTCCGGTTTCCCCCCACTGCTAAAGACCCCTACGCGCAAGCGAATAATTGAAATAAAATTAAAACCATATGTTAGTCCCGAAATGACCTAGTTGTGTTAAACCCAATTTCTCTCTCTCTCTCTCTCTCTCTCTCTCTCTCTCTCTCTCTCTCTCTCTCTCTCTCTCTCCCCCTCTCCACCGACTGGACTAATGCCGAGGGGCATACGCAATATACAGTTTGCTATAATGGAAATTAAAAAAAAAAACAACAACAAACAATATCCCTACAATTGTCTGTCATCCATAATAAAATTGATCACTGTACAAGCATCGTTTATAAAATCGGTTTATATGAAATGGAAAAAATATATAATTTAATTATCTTACCAATAATATTCGGAATAAACAGAAATATGTTATCAGACATGTTGTCAGCCTTTTTAACGCTGTCTGTCTGTCTGTTTGGTGTTTAATGTCTGCTTCCTTTTAAGTGATATCGCAGACAATTTTCAACGCTCTATTCTTATCCCATAAATAGTGTCTGTGTGCGCTCCGTTGTTATTGTTGTCGGCCGTTTATAGAAGCCCGACCCTATTATCCCCGTAATACGCATGCTCGTCGTCGTGGCATATTAACGCGTAAAACCAGCCGGAATCCAGGCACCCGAGAGTAACGTGTGTCTTTACGTCGGTTCGGTTGCTGGATTTCCAACCCTGTGTTGGCTTAAAAAGTTATCTAGATTATCCGACGTGGTTTCACCTTGTTAGCGTGCCGCGCACAGCCAAGTTGAATGAATGAATGAATGAAATTGGGTTTAAAGCTGAACTCCGGCTACAACAATACCGAAATAATTAAATAAAAAAAAATTATCGCCCCCAGCCGCCATACTTGTTTCAAAGTTATGAAAGAAACAAGGCGGAAATGGAGGCTTATGACATGGAAAGGTAAGTCGCTCTCACTTCCTGTGTGTTTGTTGTCCGCAAGTTGTAGACATCCGGTTTTATTCTCACACACATTCACTGATTGCTCTATTTTTCCCCCAACAGTATACGAAATTATTGAATAATTATTTACAGGCTTACCCCATCAGACCTTTTTCAATCTTCAATAATTTCGTATACTGTTGGGAAAAAATAGAGCAATCGTATTTTTGTAACCGGAGTTCAGCATTAACGTCCTACTATTTTGCGCCTAAACTGGGCTAATGGAAGACGGGCATACGCCATACAGTGTGCTATGAGGAAAATGGTGCCCGGGCAGCGGCGCTACGGCCTACTTTTATATCGAATTCCAACTGCAAAGGGACCTTTAGCTGGCCGGCCACCTCTGACTTGCGGCTGTGGTTTCGAGCCCTGGTGTGAGCGTATGTAGCATGGAGATAGGGGTGTCTTCTCAACCTCGTGGGTCTCCTCCGGGCACTTTGGTTTCTTCCCACTGCTAAAGACCCCTACGCGCAAGCGAATTATTGAAATAAAATTAAAAACCATATGCTAGTCCCGAAATGACCTTGTTGTGTTGAGTGGACGTTAAAACCCATCTCTCTCTCTCTATCTCTCTCTCTCTCTCTCTCACGTGAATGCCAATGTGTACACGGGATCTCGGTTTTTCGCCCCATCCGAACGACCAGGCAGCTGTCATTGTACAGAGTTCATGCGACATCCGTCTTTTAGTGGCCAAGCGAATATTCACTGCGGATCAGTGGGGTGATGCCCAATCAGTAAATTTCAGTAATAGCCTGCACCATACTGATCAGCAGTGATTATAAATTAGGAGGCTGCTACCGTCACTGATAGGGATGGCATCGGTGCTGCTTAATGAACTCCCAATAATAACTTTTTAATTTCTGTAAATTTTAATTCTAGTACATTATTTTAAGAATTAGAAAAAAAATAAAGGTGTTTGAAGTATATGTGGGTAAAACGCATGCCCTATTTAGTGTAAATGGGTATGAGTAAAATGCACCATTCTGCCTGAACAAGTAAGGTCTTATGTAAATAATGAACGCCCGCCCCATTAGCCGATGATTGACGACGCGTGATGTGACGTCATATGTTGAAAGCAGTCATCTTTTGCAGAGTAATTATAGAAGACTTTCGTATTCCTGTAAACAGATTGATCTTGTAAGTGTTTTAATTGATAATGCTCGATTCACAGTCCAGAACGTCCCGAATTGACAGAATTGCAATCGAGTGACGCGAATATCAGCCCTGTCACAGTTTTGTCAGTCCCGACAGCCGAGGTGGTGTGAGTAGAATTGTGAGGTATTTTAAATAACAAATATGTTTCAGCTGTCATGAATGGTTGAGATATTTTTGTATGCAGTTAGATTATGGAGGAACTGGTCACACAGCCGAAATTAGATGCGTAGAGTCTGTCGAGGTTTGCCAAGTGTATTTTCGGAATTAAGAGAATTCAATCCCGGAACGTTCAATCGAGTACGCTCATTGTTTCAAGACGCCGTGCAAAAAAGAGTTGTCTCCCTTTATGCGAAGTGTAAGTTATAGTTAAAGATGACGTCCCATGGAAATTTAAGAAAATAATATTGGAATTATTCGGATTGCTTATTTCGGATTGGATTGAACTGTCGGGTTAGCTGTCCATGCAATTATCAATTATCCGCCATCAATTTGTCGACAACTGCCGTAACGAGTAACCCTTCACAACCCTTGAAGATATTGGGAGCCAAGGTGGCCTAGTGAGTAACCGGGAGCTCTTGTGTTTTATCTCTGCGTTGAATGCAAGGCGACTGACAACGTATAGTCCCTCGGGTAATACCAAAAACCTTAAAGATTCCTTGGCAGTTAGAGAAAGGGGTTTAGGTATCGTGTGTCGAACTCTAGCTGGTCAGTCACCCCTTGTTATGGTTTCCTGTTCGGGTGTAAGCGAATGAGGCTTGGAGACAGGGGTTGTTCTCCGGGTACTCTAATTCCCCCCCCCCACACGGGAAACACCCCTAGGATTTCTCTTAATATAATAAACTAAGACTTTTCTGCGATGTTATCCTCGCTTAAATTGGACATTATGTCCCACGACAAGTAACCATTGCACACTGGACTAAGAATAGTATATAGTCTTAAGATGGTCGTGTCCGCGGCCAACTCCGTGGCCGTAAAGTCAATCTCACAACCCACCGCACGGGCTACTACGGGCAGTCTACAGGAGGGGGAGGTGTAGTGAACCCGTACGGAGACTTATGCGTCACTTGTGTGTGTTCGTCACCGTAGACTTTTGGTCCAACCCACCTTTTTCCGGCTGGTCTGCGAGATACCAAACGCTACGACCCTCGCGTGTCAAAACCAGTTTTATGACGCCAATAATGTCATTTAAGTATAACTCAGCCAAATTTAAACATGGATCCACATTATCGCCAGACTGAAAGCCAGCCTTAACAACAAACTTAACAGCGTTATTTTCAAATTCAAAAGATCACGGTGGCTAAGTGGACAAGGCGCTGGTTCGCTAGCCTGGAGGTCGGGTGTTCGATCCCTGCATTGGCCGAGAAAGTTCATCTCGATTTTCCGACGTGATTTCCCCTTGTCAGTGATGCAGAAGGAGGGCCTGACAAGGACAGCTGCCTAGTCGTTCGGATGGGACAAAAAACCGAGGTCCCGATATAAGAGTAGGCCGTAGCGCCGCTGCCCGGGCAAAATTACCCTCATAGCACACTGTATGGCGTATGCCCGTCTTCAATTAGCTCAGGTTAAGTGCATAACAGTAGGACGTTAAACCCCATTTCATTCATTCAAATAAAACCCATTATAATTCGATACCTCCTGCTCCCTGCACGCCTCTTAGTTGTCATTGACAGTTGGAGCGGGTAATAATGGCTGGACGTAGTTCCGCTGTCCGGACAAAATACCCCTCAAAGCACAATGTGACGTATGTTCGTCTTCATTAACCCAACCGGAGGAGATCAATAGGACGTTAAACGATAAAAATGATATGAAATGGGGTTGAACGTCACACTGGTCTGCACCCACTGGGAGAGAGAGTGAGAGAAAAATGGGGTTTAACGTCCACTCAACAAAACTAGATCATTTCGGGACTAACATATCGTTTAATTTTATTTCAATAATTCGCTTGCGCGTAGGGGTCTTTAGCAGTGGGAGGAAACCGGAGTGCCCGGAGGAAACCAACGAGGTTGAGAAGGCGGCACCGACTGGGCTAATGAAGACAGGTATATACCCCATCTGGTAAGCTATGAGGGAACTATTGTCCCTTAAGCGAGAGAGAGAGAGAAAGAGAGAGAGAGAGAGATGGGGTTTAACGTCCACTCGACACAAACTAGGTCATTTCGGGACTAATGTCCCCAAAGCGTGCACACCAATGTGTACAAGTGACCTCGCGGGTTCCTTACCGGTGTTGGTCGAGAAGGTCATCGAAATGTTCTGGCGTGAGTTCCCCTTGTTAGTGGTGGAGAATGGTGGGCCTGACAAGCACAGTTGTCTAGTCGTTTGGATGGTACGAAAAGTCGAGTTCCCGTGTAATAGATTGGCGTGCACATTGGAGTTCGATATAAGAGTAGACCGTTTCACTGCCCGGATAAAACTTACCCCATAGCAGGCCCGTATCTAGCCCAAAAATGTTAGGGGGGCAAGGGCTGCTGGGGGCGCCGATGGGGCTTCTGGGGGCGCCGGTGTACCTACAGTTGACGGTCCACGGAGAAGGGTCTAGCCCCCCCCCCCGCCCCAGGCGCCCGAAAAGTTTAGAAAATATGGTTTGCACCTGAGGAACTATGAAAATGTCAGAAATTTTAATTTGCGATATTGGCGTATTATGAACATTATAAAAATTTGAAGGAAGGAATACGACTTCAGGCCCAAAGATTTTGTAAAAAGTAAAAAGTTTGGACTTGTCTGATACGATTAAAAACGCATAGACAATGAGTGTTAGGGGGCGGGGTTTAGGCCCAACGAGAATCAACACAGGCCCTGACCTATAACAAAAGCCCTTGAAGGGGCGCCAATCATGCTGTATTGGGCGCCCCATTGACCACGTCATTGTTATTATGTGCGAACCGACAAACATACATTGTCATTATAATGTGCCCCACCAATCATGTCATTATTGGCGCCCCTCCGGGATAAGTAACACCACAGCTCACACATTTTTGGACGCCCCCTCAAGTTAGGTGTTACTCGTGTGATTCATTATGAGGCGCCTCATCATTTGAGTGGTAGGACGCCTCATATATAACGACATGAATAGAAGTGACATTGGTAAGGGGTCCCATAAATCTAGTAGTAGGCGCCTAACCAAAGTCACTCGGCTTTAAAGGGCGCCCATACTGAATATGGACTCGTTAGTCGCTGGCTTCGTATTGCGTCCAATAGAAAGGGCGTCCATTACATTTTTCTCGCAATGGATAAAGGCATTATGCATTATGTGCGGCCATAAACAATCATATATTGTCATAATAAGGCGCCCCACCAATCATGTCATTATGGAAGGTCCCCTGGGATAAGGTGCACACAGATCACACCGTTTCTGAGGCCCCATCAAGTTGTGCTGGTCATCGTGTGACTCATTGTGAGGCGCTCCACCATTTGAGGGGCGCCTCATGTATAACGACATGATTGATGACGCCTCCATAAAACCAAGTGACATTGGTTGGACGCCCTGTCACTCTTCTTTATGGGGCGCCCATACTGATATGGGCATGTAAATCGATGGCCTCGTATTGTGTTCAATGTAAAGGGCGCCTTCGGCGCCAATTAGGGGCGCCTCCTTTTTGAGGTGGGGCGCCGATTTTTCCCAGGGAGGGCAGCTGCCCCCCTTGCCCCCCCGCTAAATACGGGCCTGCATAGCACACTATATGACATATGCCCGTGTCCATAGCCCAGTCGAAGCAGAACAGAAGGACGTTAACTACCTTCCCTTCCATTTTCATTCTGCTCCGACTGGGCCAATGAAGACGGAGTCACACCATACAGTGTATAAATAATAAACGACATGGCGGCTCATTTATTCCATTCTCTCTCAAGATAATTGTCTACGTTGTCATCTTATATACTCGTCATCTTCTAAAAGCCCCCCATTATTATATATATATCACACGGCCGTCTAATAATTATAGATCTTTTTATCATCAATAATGGAAAACTAAGATGGCGACACGGAAGATGTTTTTCGAGAAATCCAATTACTTTCAATTTCCTATCGTTTTTCATAAAGCCAGAGTTTTCTTTTCATCCGACATTTTCTTGTTATTTCTTAACAGAATAAGTAGTGGCGTTTTATTTCGTTATCATGGTGATCCTTTCAATTTAATTTCGATGTAAAGAATTATGACAACCTTTTTCTATTTCCGTAGTCTAAATTCTATTTTTGCTTAAACAGACAATCCCATTATTATTACAAGTTTCTTTGAAGTCTCGTTGCGTCATTTTAGCGCATTAGGTAAATGAAATGTGGTTAAAGGTCCAACTGTTAAACTGGGCTAATGAAGAGGTGTGCTATGAGAGAAATTTGGCCAGGGCAGCGGTACTATACCTACTCTATCATATAATTCCAATTGTCATGAGATAATATACGTGCACACAATGTGTACACGGGACCTCGGGTTTTCGTACCACCCGAACGACTGGATAGCTGTCCAGGCCAGGTCTGGCAAGGGGAAACCGAGAGGGAGAGAAATGGGGTTTAACCTCCACTTGACACAAACTAGGTAATTTCGGGAATAAGGCATGGTTTTCAATTTTTATGTCAATAATTCGCTTGCGTGTAGGGGTCTTTAGCAGTGGGAGGAAACCGGAGTGCCCGGAGGAAACTCACGGGGTCGAGAGTGCCGCGCTTCGACCTTTTGCTGGCCGGTCACCTCTGGCTGGCGGCTGTGGTTTCGAGCCCTGGTGTGAGCGGATGTGGCATGGAGATAGGGGCGCCTTCTCAACATCGTGAGTAGACGTTAAACCCCATTCCCCCCTCTCTCTCTCTTATTTCTATAAAATATCACTTACATGACCATTACTTAAACCGGTCAGGTAGAGGTCGAAGCGCGGCACTCTAGACCACTAGGCCATCCCAACCCCCATCTGGGTTCAGTGTGATTCAATCTGCTTGACAATTTCAACATTTTCTGTTTTCATTATTGATTTTTGTTTAACTATTATAGCGAGAACAGCTCTCCATAATGCCCCTTCAAACAATCCTTTTAACCTGAGCATACAATCGAATGAGTAATTTTCCACTTTATTTCCAGCTGTCGAGAAATAATTCATGTGGATAATCAACACTACCTTCAAATATGTCCAGAGCTTTGAAGTGACACTTTAAAAAGAATTCTAATCAAAACTATTTATAGTTGGTTGCAGTTTATAAATGAAGTTCTGTACTCACAAGTTATCGTAAAGGGCTTGACCTTGGGAAATTCTAGAGTACAGAACATACTGTACAATGACACACTCTCCTTTAAGAGAGAGAGAGAGAGAGTGAGAGAGGGAGAGAAGAGAGAGTGAGAGATAAATGAATGGGATTTAATGTTCACTCGACACAAACTAGGTCATTTCGGCACCAGCATATGGTTTAATTTTCTTTCAATAATTCGCTTGTGCGTAGGGGTTTTTAGTAGTGGGAGGAAACCGGAGGACCCGAGGAAAACCCACGAGGTTGGACAGGTGACCCTACTCCTTGTCACGTACAGCCTCGAAATCGAAACCACTGAATCGAACAGACTGTATCACCAAGGCAGAATACAATTAAAACCTACATTATGCAAGAGCTAAATCTGCCTATTGCAGGTCTTTCATTAGCCCTGAAATGTTATCTAAATTATCAATTAGACGTTAATTAATTTATCTAGACCACAATGAACCCTCGATGTCAACGCTAGCTTTCCTATTGACTCGATTATAATCCTTTATGCTGATTGAAGCTCATTGATAATTAAATTGAAAAGTGGAAAATCGAGACTATGCTTTTTACCGTACTGACTTCATGAGTAATGATGGTCGAGGCTAGGCGGAAATTTCAATAGCTTAATTTTCGGTTCAGAGTGGATCAAATTGCCTTTACATTATCTAGTCTTTTAACTATGATAGTCCAGTCTGAGCAGAACAGAAGGACGTTAACCCCTTTCCCTTCCATTTTCATTCTGCTCCGACTGGGCCAATGGAGACGGACTTACACCATACAGTGTATAAATAATAAACGACTTAGCGGCTCATTTATTCCATTCTCTCCCAAGATAATTGTCTACGTTGTCATCTACTATACTCGTCAACTTCTAAAAGCCCCCCCCCCCCCATTATTATTGAATATATCATACGACCGTCTAATAATTATCGATCTTTTCATCATCAATAATGGAAAACTTTTATGGCGACATGGAAGATGTGTTTTGAGAAATCCAATTACTTTCAATTTCCTATCGTTTTTCATAAAGCCAGAGTTTTCTTTTCATCCGATATTTTCTTGTTATTCCTTAAATGAATAGAGTAGTGGAGTTTTATGTCGTTATTATGGTGATCCTTTCAATTTAATTTCGATGTAAAGAATTATGACAACCTTTTCTATTTCCGTAGTCTGAATTCTATTTTTGCTTAAACAGACAATCCCATTACTATTACAAGTTTCTTTGAAGTCTCGTTGCGTCATTCTAGCGCATTAGGTAAAAGAAATGTGGTTAAACGTCGTACTGTTAAACTGGGCTAACGAAGAGGTGTGCTATGAGAGAAATTTGGCCAGGGCAGCGGTACTATGCCTACTCTACTATATAATCCAACCGCCAAGAGATAATATACGTGAACACAATGTGTACACGGGACCTCGGGTTTTCGTACCGGTCTGGCAAGGGGAAACCGAGAGGGAGAGAAATGGGGTTTAACCTCCACTTGACACAAACTAAGTAATTTCGGAAATAAGGCATGGTTTTCAATTTTTATGTCAATAATTCGCATGCGCGTAGGGGTCTTTAGCAGTGGGAGGAAACCGGAGTGCCCGGAGGAACTCACGGGGTTGACAATGCGCCACTATCTCCCTATCACATACCCTCACACTAGGGCTCGAAACCACAGTCGCAAGCCAGAGGTGACCGGCCAGCTTGAGGTCGAAGCGCGGCACTCTAGACCACTAGCCCCCCCCCCATTGGGAAACCACGTCGGAAAAGATACAATAACAATCCCATGCAAACTACAATATTACACAGGTCAGAATTCTATGGAATACAATAACTACTTATAACTGAGCGACGTTTCGACAAGGCTTCTTTCGGAATTATTAAGCAATGATAACATTTGAAAATATGACAAGGCAATATATACATGTACAAAACATTACTTAGTTAATGCTGGCCAACCATTAATTACATGTACATAAAGGGAATCTAATTTAATTAAGGATTATAAAGCTAGTGCTAATAACAACTTTCAATTTTTCTTTCGTGGAGCACATTCAAAATCATGCTCAAAGATATTGTATGAATTGTTATTTCTAACACCACAGCCGCAAGCCAGAGGTGGCCGGTCAGCTAGAGGTCGAAGCGCGGCTCTCTAGACCACTAGGCCATCCCAACCCCCATCTGGGTTCAGTGTGATTCAATCTGCTTGACAATTTCTTCATTTTCTGTTTTCATTATTGTTTTTTTTTAACTATTATTTTTTTTAACTATGTCAGCTCTACATAATGCCCCTTTAAACAATCCTTTTAACCTGAACATGCAATCGAATGAGTAATTTTCCACTTTATTTCCAGCTGTCGAAGAATAATTCATGTGGATAATCGACACTACCTTCAAATATGTCCAGAACTTTGAAGTGACACTTTATAAAAAAATCTAATCAAAACTTTCTATAGTTGGCTGCAGTTTATAAATGAAGTTCTGTACTCACAAGTTATCGTAAAGGGCTTGACCTTGGGAAATTCTAGAGTACAGAACAGACTGTACAATGACACACTCTCCTTTAAGAGAGAGCGAGAGGCAGAGAGAAGAGTGAGAGAGAGTGAGAGAGAGAGTGAGAGATAAATGAATGGGGTTTAATGTTCACTCGACACAAACTAGGTCATTTCGGCACCAACAATTTTCTTTCAATAATTCGCTTGCGCGTAGGGGTCTTAAGCAGTAGGAAGAAACCGGATGACCCAGAGAAAACCCACGAGGCATGACAGGCGACCCTACTCCTTGTCACGTACAACCGGGTATTCGAATCCACGCCATTTGACTCAATAGAAAGCTTTATGATAAAGCGCGCGTGTTAACCATTCGACCCCCCCCCCCCCGCCTTAAAGGGTTGGTGTGTTTTAGATCACTAGCTCTAGTATCGATCGTAAACTTGTACGTGCAGGGAGTTGGCTCAATTATTGTTTGTTTCGCCTGCTATATTTTTCCCTATTTTATCATGTATTTAAAAAAAAAAATGGTTTATTTTCCATACTGCGATTTGAAAACAAGATTAAAGTAGGTTACGAATAGGATCAGTCATTATCATAATATTTTTCATTGGATTTATGTTACCCACACAAGATCATTTCACACATACAGTGTTTTCGTCGTGGGCCTCGTTACAACCCCTATTGTAATAAATCTAATAATTGTAATACTATTTCAATCAAACCCTATTGTAATATCAACCCCTATTGTAATAAATGCATTTTACCATACAATAAATTCGACATCTAAATCAAAAAGTCTATGAAATTTGATAACCACCTGAGTATCAATATCTAGAAGTAATGACATGCGTTTACACTGCATAGAATATTATTAAACACCACAACCGAAAACATGATTAAAGGCCGTGCTTTATTTATCGCATGGTACGTCTGGTCACGACCACTGGTTGAACTAAATGTCTTTCGCTTGAAGATGGTTCGACTATAGTACGAAAATCCGTGCAAACGTCTTACCCACTGAGCTATCGTGTCTCCCCAGGTTAGATATTATTCACAGACAAATCGACATGGAAACCATTGTAACAAGTTATTCTAAACACTCACGACCAAATCAACACAGGAATTTTATCACTTCAATCACAACAACAAATACAAAACTTCAACCACAATAACAAATACAAAACCTTAACCACAAAAAAAAACTTTAACCACAATAACAAATACAGAACTTTAACCACAAAAACAAATACAGAACTTTAACCACAAAAACAAATACAGAACTTTAACCACAATAACAAATACAGAACTTTAACCACAAAAACAAATACAGAACTTTAACCACAATAACAAATACAGAACTTTAACCACGATAACAAATACAGAACTTTAACCACGATAACAAATACAAAGCTATGCTTTTTTATCGTACTGACTTCATGAGTAATGATGGTCGAGGCTAGGCGGAAATTTCAATAGCTTATTTTTCGGTTCAGAGTGGACCAAATTGCCTTTACATTGTCTAGTCTTTTAACTATGCTAGTGAGAACTGCCAACTCGTTATCTAATCTCCCTTAATGTATCTGTTGGTAAATCGAAACATTTCACTACATTAGACAAACTCATCTTTAAGGACACCGAAACCTTAATACAGAACATGTTATATGAATTACAAGAAAACGAATACAGCAAAATCTGAGTACCGACAACGACATCGCCCTACACTACCAAAAATACATAAAAATTCAGAAACGGAATGGTTTATGCCTACTAAATTACGCAAATGATGCCCAATAGTCTTAGACCGTGACAGCGAATCACACAAAATATCGCAATATATCGACCATTTCTTATTACCCCTAACATGCCAACACGCATCCTACGTTACAGAAACCAACGATTTTATTCACAAAATCAATTCAAACAGTTAAAGAATTCCTGAGCACGCCAACAGCTGAGCATGTAAGCAATCATCAACAATGACATGGGGGGAGAGGAGAAAAGAGAGGGATGGGGGTTAACGTCCACTCGACACAAACTAAATCATTTCGGGATTAACATATGGTTTAATTTTAATTTTATTTCAATAATTCGCTTGCGCGTAGGGGTCTTTAGCAGTGGGAGGAAACCGGAGAAAACCCACGAGTGTGGACAGAGCATGTAAGAAAACATCGACAATGCCACGGGAGTTAAAGAAGTAAGGAAGGCATTTTGTTTTTAGAAACCCACAAGCATCCAGGCCGGACAAAGAAAACCTCAAATTACTCGACATGTTTTCGGGGAGTAATTCCGCCACTTTCAACGGCCAAGTATACCCTCTGTCTTCCGGAAATGCGATGAGAAACGACTTGTCCCGAGTGGAAGTTTATGAATATTTTTTAGATGACGTGTTCCTAAAGCGGACAAGGGAGTTGGATGGCCGAATGGGTGGCACATGCGCGCTGTATCATAAAGCCTGTCATTGAGTCAACTGGCGGGTGGTTTCAAATCCTCGGCTGTACGTGACAAGAAGTAGGGTCGCCTATCCTGCCTCGTGGGTTTTCCCCGGGTGCTCCCACTGCTAAAGACCCGTACGCGCAAGAGAATTATCGAAATAAAATTAAATCATGTTAGTCCGGAAATGTCCTAGTTTGTGTCGATTGAGCGTCAAACCCCCTTTTCTCCCCCTCTCTCATAGAGTGGACGTACAAACTCGACGCATTTTGGACGTCTTTCAACATTCTGAATAATCATCACCCGACTGTCAAACGCAAATGTAAGTCGCCAAAACCCCGTTTTTAAAAGTAGCAGTACAAAAAAAACACTGGCTAATTTTCAAAGAAACCGACACACATCAATTACTGTAAAACTAAAACATTCTCTGTCATCATGAAATCTGAGATTGTCGGATGTGATAGGATATGGTATTTAGCAAACTACAAGAAAGGGGGTACTTTAAACGTCATCTTCGTTGTATAAAAGCACATGCTCTAATTGTACTTGCCGCCAAAGAAACAAACAATATGCAATAAGCAATTAAATAAAAAAAACAAAACATGCAAAATCCTAAACATATCCGACGAATTCCATAACAAAACATCGGACTAACACAATATTAGACCAACTTGCATGCAGCAGTTCCAACAAAATTTGTTTAATTTTCTGTAGACAATGTGTAAAACTATACGTAAGAGAGACCCAAAAAGCAATTAGGGGACGATTTAAAGTTTAACGGTCAGACATAGTTACCAAAAATAATAAATCGATCTCCAATCACTTCAACGAGCCAAATCAACAGAGAAGACTTTGAGCGATATCGAAACTCGAGAAGAAATCAAAATGTTTAGGCTAATAAGAAAACAATCGGGGATTGGCAAATTTAAATATTCATACTGCTAGCGCTATAGCCTCCTTTGTAGTCCCATTTAGCTCCAACCGCGGGAATATTACAAGAAAAAGGATTTGATTAACAATCATTAAATGTTTTGAAAAAAGTGCTACTCAATCAAATCAATCTGAAAATTGATTAGCCGTTTCTCTTAATGGAATACCGTCTTCAATTAGCTCAGGTTAAGTGCATAACAGTCGGACATTAAACCCCATTTCATTCATTCATTCCTAATTGAATAACTCATAACTTTATTTTACTGTGTTGTATGGAATGTTGTATAAAGGCCATACTATCGACCGATTTATACAACTTATGTTTATTTGTGTATGGGAGTTTTATATGTTGATTTATGCTATGAATATCCCGGATTGGTACTGAAGTGGAACCGAGCAATAGAATTAGATTCGGGAATAATTACTGAGTCCAACTCAGGCAGCGATAACAGTGACAACTTACTTTGATACTTGTAAACATAAACTAGACCGTATTTTGGTGGCGATGGTGTATTTATACCACTTCCTGGTCCTGGTTAACCAGTCCGGCATAAAACGGAAGTGGACACATATCTGTCTGTCTTGTACATCCAGGCACAACAGTACTTTTAATTAGAACTGTTTCACACAGTTACAATATCAGACCCACATGTTTTCTGTTGGGGCATGTACATTAGTCCACCGTTGTCTATCAATAGGTTTAGAGTTAGGATCGGGTTCATTAGTCCACCGATAACTTTCGTTATCTATCATTAGGTTAGGGTTAAGGTAGGGTTCATAAGTCCACCGATATCTATCATTAGGTTTAGAGTTAGGGTAGGGTTCATTAGTCTACCGTTATCTTACATTAGGTTTAGAGTTAGGGTAGGGTTCATTAGTCAACCGTTATCTATCATTAGGTTAGAGTTAAGGTAGGGTTCATTAGTCAACCGTTATCTATCATTAGGTTAGGGTTAAGGTAGGGTTCATTAGTCAACCGTTATCTATCATTAGGTTTAGAGTTCGGGTAGGGTTCATTAGTCCTCTAATATATATCATTAGGTTTAGAGTTCGGGTAGGGTTTATTAGTCCATCGTTATCTATCATTAGGTTTAGAGTTAGGGTAGGGTTCATTAGTTCACCGTTATCTATCATTAGGTTTAGAGTTAGAGTAGGGTTCATTAGTCCACCGTTATCTATCATTAGGTTTAGAGTTAGAGTAGGGTTCATTAGTCCTCCGATATCTATCATTAGGTTTAGAGTTAGGGTAGGGCTCATTAGTCCATCGTTATCTATCATTAGGTTTAGAGTTAGGGTAGGGTTTCATGAGTCCCCCGATATCTATTATTTAGGTTGGGTTAGGGTTAGGTTTATTGATTCCCACATTTATTGCGTCGGACTAGTGAAACCCATTTTTTCAGTGCAGGGGCCTGTTTCACGAAGTTTTAACTAAGATAAAATCCAAATTTTTGTAATTTGATTGGGTCATTTGAAATCGATTTTAGTGCTCAGCCAATCAAAATTGAAGTATCTACTACAATTTGGATTTTTATCATAGTTAAAATTTCGTGAAACAGTCCCTGCACAGAAAGAATGGGTTTTCACTAGTCCGCCGCTGTAAACAGGGACCTAGTGGTTAAATCGCCGAACTTTGAGCTATTAGCTGAACTCTCTATTTCTGTGATTTGCTATTTGTTTGATTTTAAGCATGGGTTTGACTGTAAATTTATTGAATAAACTTCAATAAAAAAATTAATTTATTTCGTCTCTGTCATTTAGTTGTTCTCTGGTTTTAAAAAAACTAAACAATTATTTCAAATACAATTTATTAATTTAACTTCAATAAGAGACATGATTTTTTGTATCCATATCCATCAACTACACTCATCTCTGTCATTTAGCTGTTCTCTACTTATTCATCTTCTTTATTTACCGATTTCCTTCGACATTCAAAATTGGTTAGGTCTCCTATGTGTTATGAAAAAATTGTTAACACAATAGAATCAAAGTGACTGGGGGTCAACACCGTCTAATCTTAAAAACTTCAATCACTCAAGTTTAGTCTGCTCGGCTAAACGATTTCTTCATCTCTAATCACGTTTGATTATACTCATTGCTAAAAATGCCCTCTCTACTTTTGCGTTTGAAAATGGGTATGCCAACAACACAAGTAGAACATGACAGAAATTTGGAAACTTTATTCTTTAATAAGTCAAGAATTTTTTTAAACGACTTGAGACGTTTTAGCCCACATACTTTTAGATCTAAGCATTCAGATTTAATGAAATCTGTATCCACATCTCTATTAGAAAGACGTTGACGTAAATGATTAATAAAAAATATATTTCATCATTTCCATAATTAATTAACTTTAGTTGACTTCTGGATCAAATTGATGAATCAATTAATTTAAGAATTTAAAATGCTTGTTTGTCATTTAAATTTCTAAACCTAGTTCGAACAAACTTTTCTACCGATTGACAGATGATTTTTCTGTCGTCTTCAAATTTTTCGATTTCAGCAGAACTTCAGCATGGAATAGTTTCACCTTTATATTCAATTGCTGAATCTGACATAGCCATGCCAAAAATAGATTTAATGTCAGAATTTATTTATCTTAAAATTAGTTAAAGATGTTTATAGGTGTTCAAGACTTGACATGGTATACACAAGATGGATTCCAGAATTCCGAATACTTAAAGAAAGTTTGGACAATGGTCCAAGAAGTTGAGAGAAGAAAAGAAGATTAACCAGAAATTAAAAAAAAAATGGAAGTTTTTAAAGCAACCTTGCATTTTAGCCGGGGTCACAGTTTTTTTTTACTGAAGAATCTGAAGTGAGAAAATAACTGGAAAGGATTTGGTCCGATAATTACATGCTGCGCGTTTGTACTGAAGTCATCTCGTACCCGTGGCTTTGTTGGGTTTACTTATTATTTCACCCAATTCTCTTAGTTCTCTCAAATGTTTTGGTTTGGTATTTAGCATTGAAAAGTCAAATCATGTATGTGTCGTCATTATGATGCCATAATGCCAAAACCCAAAATCTTATATAACTTTATATCTATACCACTTTGAAAAAAGTGTTATTATGACATCAAAATAACCTATATGTTACAATTTGTTTTATGTATATTATTTCTATATTTACCAGTTTGTAATTACATCACGCGCCTACACTCGGTGTTATATATCTTGTTGATATTAATAAGCACATTATAACATCGTTTAAAGAACAATAACTAGTGTCAGAAATAGATATTTAATTATCACCACAGTTTGTTCTACTTATTCTACTTATTACCATCATCATTATATCGTTCTTTATACTTTTCTCAACAAGGTCATCGATTTCCCAGTTGCATGGGGGGTTGGGATGGCCTAGTGGTCTAGAGTGCCGCGCTTCGACCTCTAGCTGGCCGGCTACCTCTGGCTTGGTGCTGTGGTTTCGACCAGTGGTGTGAGCGTATGTGGCATGGAGATATGGGCGCCTTCTCAACCTCGTGGGTTTCCTCCGGGCACTCCGGTTTCCTCCCACTGCTAAAGACCCCTACGCGCAAGCGAATTATTGAAATAAAATTATAAACCATATGTTAGTCTCGAAATGACCTAATTGTGTTGAGTGGACGTTAAACCCCATTTCTCTCTCTTTCTTTCTAGGTCCAAAATGTTAGCGACGTAGCTCCTTTAAGTTTTTATACGAAACACAGTTAATGATCTTTTAATTATTCAAGGACAAGCTCGCAATTTAGAGTTATAGGTCATGGAAACATCCTAATTCGATTCTGGATTTGATTGGGAGCCAATGAAGTTCTTTCAAAATTGGAGTGGTATTCTCAGAGGGCTTGGATCTAACAACTATCATGGCAGCTTTATTTGGTAGTTTCTGAAAACCGCTAATTATAGGAGTGGCATGTATCGTAGTCAATTCTGGATGTTACAAGGGAGTTAACTAGCATCTTGGCTTTTGACTGGTCAATAAAATTGCGTATTTTACCCATATTGTGAAGATGAAATTTGACTGACTTTCACACAGACGTATTGTTATCAGACATATCACACAGAGAACTAAATTGTACTCATCATAGATTTCGTGCATAGTTAGTGTTCGCTTCAACTACAGTGTTACGAATTATCAAAGAATTGCTTTTTGATTTGCTGACATGGTATTTGCTTCCAAGTTTAAAGTAGCTAAGTCTCGAACGTAATACCATCCAAATTCTTCGACATTGAAAACACGAAGTATTTGTCAATCAACATTGATGTTGTGATCTTACCGGGAAAAAAATGGGCTTCTGATATCCAATATTTAAGATAAAATAAACATTTTACAATTGGCACAGTAATAGTGTGTACCATTCGATTATGACTTCTGGGGTATTTCGCTGAACATGACTGATTATATATTAAAGTAAAAAAAGACACCATTGAATGTAAATCATTTATTATATGAGTTAGGATCCATTTGTGTCAATTTCTCAGTCCCAAATTTTAGCGTTTCAGCTCCTTTAAGTACATTTTTGCCGTCAGTGTTTAATGTTACGTGTTTAGCCTAGTAGAAGGATCGTCCACTCAACCCATCTGATTTTCTCCGTGTCCCTTGAGTTTCCCCTATTGAGAAAATACTCCTCAAAATTAAACTAGTCCCGAAATGACCTAGTTTGTGTCGATAGGACGTTAAACTCCATTTCTCAACCCCTTTTATCTCCCATTCTATTGCATGTCCAGCTTTTTAAAAGCAAAGTTTGATTGAAATCTTCCACTTGTGTGGATTGTTTAGACATCTTCCACCTGCGTAGATTGTTTACAAATCTTCCAGAAGGTTTAACCATGTTCAGAACTAACGAGAATACACCATGCAGTATGCTATGAGGAAACCGAGGTGTCCAGGTGTCCTAGTGACTTTGTGTAGCTAACCTAGAGGTATCGTTTTAGTCGAGAAAGAACATTGGGATTTTCCGGCCTGGTTCCTTCTTGTCAGTGGTGTACTGGGGGGCCTGGCAAAGGACAGCTGTCTAGTCGTTCGGGTGTTACGGAAAGTCGAGGTTCCGTGTACACATTGGCGTACATGTTCAAGATCCCTTGGCAGTTGGATTTCGATATACGATTAGGCCATGGCGCTGCTGTTCGGGAAACATTCTCTTATAGCACACTGCATGGTATAGGTCGTACTTCATTAGCCCAGTAGGAGCAGAATAGTACGCCGACGTTAACCCCAATTTCATTTCAATTGCCATTTGGATAAAGGTACATCGAATTTTTGTTTGACTGCGATGACGTCATATTCGTTTCCAAGTTCATATACAGTAAGCTCGTACTTGTAAAAAAATAATTGTCTGCGATATCAATTTTATGGAAGTAGACGTTAAAAACTGAGGTATTACAACTATGGGCGTGAATGGGGTCGATTATGCGTTTTTCTTGAAACGGAAACAACAAATTGAATTGTTTGAATCGAAAAACAGATCAGACAATAGACCAGTACCAACGATCAACGGCAAACCTTCACGTAAAACATTTCTTTATCTTCTATCGATTTTATTTTCTATATTTTGTTATTCCTGGATAAATTGGTTCATTTCAATCAATATTTTACCAACTTACAAATTTCACAGTAGTGTTTACAACCCAATTGATTCTAGCTGGCTGAACTTTGTTGATTGTCAAAGTCTAGTTTTTCTTTCCAAATGAAATCTTGTATCTGAGATTGAAATATCTTTCCAAGTATTGATTCGATTAGTTCGGAGTGTTTTTGATGGTCAACAGGAACTGTCACACACACAAGTCTGATCTATTTGTTTTTTTATTGAAAGGAGGTTTTGGTGCCGTGTCATTGATGTCGAACTGTCACACACCGGTCTGATCTATTTGTTTTTTTTATTGAAAGGAAGTTTTGGTGCCGTGTCAATGATGTCAAACACCAGACATCCAGTCTGGGTCTTTCAAATCATTTTCAGATGAATCTCAGTGAAAGACTTCTTTATTTGGACACAACCAGTCTGGGTCTTTGGAATCATATTGAGATGAACCACGGCAAAAGACTTCTTTTATATGGACGACGAACCAGCTTATTATAAGGTTTTTACTTGTGTGTTTCACGACTCGGGAGCCACGGTGGCTAAGTGGGTAAGACGGTGGCTCGCTGGCCTGGAGGTCGAGTCGTCGACTTCTTTTATATGGACGACGAATCCGTTTATTATTGGGTTCTTTGTTTTGTGTTTAACGACTTGGGAGCCCCGATGGGTAGAGAGAGAGGAATGGGGTTTAACGTCCACTCGACACAGACTAGGTCATTTCGGGACTAACATATTGTTTAATTTTATCTGAATAATTCGCTGGTGCCTAGGGGTCTTTAGCAGTGGGTTGAAACCGGAGAATACTAACGTGGTTGGAACACTGTGGGTAAGACACTGGCTAGCTAGCCTGTTCGATCCTTGCATTGGCCGAGGAAGTTCATCGGAATTTTCCGATGTATTTTCCCGTGTCAGGGATACGGGACAGAGGACCGGACAATGAAAACTGTCTAGGATAAACAGCCGAGGTCCCGTGTATAATTTGGCATGCACCTCAAAGATCCCTTGGCAGTGGGAATTCCATATAAGAGTTGGCCACAGTTCCGCTGCCCGGGCAAAATTTCCCTCATAGCACACTGTATGGCGTATGTCGTCTTCATTAGCCCAGTCAGAGCAGAGAAATAGGACGTTAAACATTATTTCAGTTCATTTCGTTTGCGAATACTTTTGTATGGAAGACCATGTGGCCCATTATCAAGAGTAGGTTGTCAACTAAAGGTTTCTTGTATGGCAGATCAAAGAGCCTAAAAAGCATGAGTAATTCTCGGTTTTTGGCCCTAAAGTGCAATTCGCAGTTGAACAACCATTGATTATCGACTGTTTTGTATGGAAGACGAACCCCCACATTATTAAAAGTAAGTTCCTAGTTTTGGTCCTAAAGTGCAGTTCTCACTCTCAATCGATCAATATTTTGATTATCGACTTCTTTTGCATGACATACAAACCGGCCCATTATTAACAGTTCTTAGTTTTGGTTCCTAAACTTCTCCCCTCACTCGATCAACATTTGTTTCACTTTAATAACAAATTGTCAGATATGCTCCCACAGCCTTATATAACAACTTTGGGTTTCCGAAGGAATTGTTAGTGAAGAGAAATTCGCCCGTGTATCTGTGTTAAAGTTATATTTAAGAAAGCGTTTAACCAGTTCTAACACCAATAGTGTCCGTACCGGAGGTCATAGAACGTAAATTCCCACCATAACGAATAAATGAATGAAATGGGGTTTAACGTCCTACTCTTATGTACCTAACCTGAGCTAATTGAAGACGGGCATACGCCATACAGTGTGCCATGAGGGAAATTTTCCCCGGGCAGCGGCTCTACGGCCTACTCTTATATCGAATTCGAACTGCCAAGGGATCTTTTACGTGCACCCCATGTGTACACGGGACCTCTGTTTTTCGTACCATCCGAACGACTAGGCAACTGTCCTTTTCAGGCCCCCTTCTGCATCCCTGACAAGGGTAAATCACGTCGGAAAATCGAGATGAACTTTCTCGGCCAATGCAGGGATCGAACACCCGACCTTCAGGCTAGCGAACCAGCGCCTTATCCACTTAGCCACCGTGATCCCCACCATAACGTGTTAGATCTACATTTAGTGTAGGCCACCGAAAGAATAAAATACGAAACGAAATATAGATCTGTATTTTAATTAGATTGGCTTTGAGACAAACTAGCTAATCCCTTGCAGAGATACGGGCGTTTATTGGAACTAAAGACTTAGCTACGAGGACGTGTTTTAACACAATAACCCACATTGAGACTAGATATATACACAGTTTACCTATCCAGTGTTTGCTCTCATTTTGACGGTTCACATGTTTATTATGAAAGAAGTAAAAACAATCGTATTCTTTCTTTTATCAGCAACATCTCGGAATTGTTCTTTATCTGTCATTTTAGTTCAAAATTTCGTTTTGTTTTTATAGTTCAAAATTTCGTTTCTTTTTATAGTTCAAAATTTAGTTACGTTTTTATAGTTCAAAATTTCGTTTCGTTTTTATAGGAGCATCCTTTACATGACCATCCCGATTTTAAAAGAGTCCCAAATATAAATGGCCGTGTACGTATTACATTTGAGAGCCGGAATATAGACTTATTGTGTATTTAGCTTCTCTCAAAATTTAAGTATAGCTCAAAATATTGAGTCACAGCCGCTTATCCGGACAAGTAACCCTTTTAAAATTTCTGGTCAATTTTTTCAATGGATATACAGTACATGACCCACGTGCTGTACGTGAAAACGAAAGGTAAATTTCACCTACACATAATTTTTATAAATAAAAGTCTGGTTTTATCTAGACACCGTGTAATACATCGTGGGACACCGGTCTCGATTTCTCGATGAAGACTGCGGCAGTTAAATCAAGGAAATATTAGAATCTTAATTCCAAGAAACTTTCTCGGTGAACGTGTTAGTCCCGAAATGACTTAGTTTGTGTCGAGTGGACGTTAAACCCATCTCCCGCTCTCTCTCTCTCTCTCTCTCTTCCTGATGCCAGTTGGAGTAGGAAGTTAAACCCCAATTCATTCGTACATTCATTTATTCCGACTATAACTTCGCCTCCCTCCGGATTTGAGCAGAAAAATAAATGTTAAACCACAGCTCCCTTTCTCTCTTTCATCCTAGACTGTTGTTTTAACCTGCACCTGATTCTTTTAATTTACGTTTCAAATCGAAGTTATATAAAGCTTAGAGCGGTAAGTGATTCTTCAATCTCCTAAATGTCTGTGGGTATTTGTATTGAAACCATGTCGTCGTCTGACCTTAATAAAACAACCGATTTCATCCATAACCTTTCCTCTAGCATTAAGCGATATTGACAATTTATAAATCCTATAGCCTAGTCCTCGTTAAAAAACACCGGTCAAGTCGTTTTGATTCGTCAATATTACGGATGTTATCCCTTATTGCTATTGGTAGACATACCATCAAGATCCGGGGGATTTATCCTTCTAAAGAGCACGTGTCAGATATGTCACAGAAGGTGAGCCGTATATTTGATTTTCTCTCAATTTACGGCTCGTTGAAACAAATTCCACGAATCAGCGTCGCTCGGCTTTCCTTACTAATGTTCCATCATTTGATTAATTCACAAGACTTGAATTACTGTTTTTTAGGTTAAGAGACAATAAGGCGAAGCGGAACTTGAAAACCGCCATTCCAATCTTTGAGTGGGCGTTTGATAGAATTATAGAAAATGGTTGGAATGCGAGTCTCTGGGTCAATTTATGATTAGATAGTCTGATATACCTTAAAATATTCTCAATTTAAATATGATTTTTTCGTAATGTCAGCGTAATTAACTTCGCTGAGTTTTGATGAGCTGGCATGAAATCCAATCACGCCCGCTTCTACACCACAGCCATTCCATTTTAAGCGTAACACACTAACCTTGGACAATCTTTAAAAAATCATTCATTCTTTACCTTTAAAGAACCTAAGTCCGTTACTCAAAATCCTCCAAAAACGTCTACATCGAAAACACGAATTGTTGGTCAATTTATATCAACATCGATGATGTAAACTTACCGGGAAAAGATGAGCTTCTGATATCCGATATTTAAGATAATTTTTTAACATCGGTACCGGTATAAAAATCGTTTACCATAATGCGCCTCAGTCTCAGTTCTAGCAAGAGACTCGGTGAATGCGGCTAGACAGATTGCACCAAATCAGACGGCGTATGTAGACTGAAATAACCAGAAGCTAGAAATGTGAATTCGATTGGAACTGCTGGCTTATTTCGTGGGACATAACTGATTTGAAATTAAAGTATTATATCCGTTGCGATCCTCTTCTGCCAATTTCTAGATCCCAAATGTTAGCGATTTAGCTCCTTTAAATATGCATTTTTTCGTAATGTCAGCGTTATTAACGCCACTTCCACACCCCCGCTATATTTAATTATATTATTAGCAGAACACAGTAACCTTAGACAATTCAAAAATGATTTATTCGGTGTCAGTGCCTTTAATTAGTACAGAAACATCTTCATATCCAAATATACATTTTTAGTAATGTCATCTTAATTAAAGTTACATTATTCAAGATATAGATAAGAACTAGCCATTCGTGCTATAATAGTTCGAAAGTAGGTGATGTAAAATGAATAATTTGAAAATTTCATTCAAATTACTCTATTGTAAGCGAAGATATTGGCATTTAAAGATTTGGCCGACTTGTGTAATAATTTCAACCACGGACCTGATTGATCAGAGCTAAGACTCGAAGCGTATTGGACCGCCATATTTGATTTATCACTTAAACGTTTTAATCTGTTTAATATCGGAGCAATGTGATGCCATCCAAAGTTGATTAAGGCCTGGATCAGTTAATTAATGTCTAATTAATACTTTAGAAAACATTTCATGCCCAAATAAAGACCTGCACTAGGCAGATTTAGCTCTTAAATAATGCATGTTTAATTAACGGTACTGATTTTTGATTAAATAAAATGTAATCACATCACACTACCGCCATGTTTAAATCTATTATTAGCGTAACACACTAATCTTGTATGACACACAGACACATATTAATTCAAGTTCTAATTAAGTTCAAAAAGGTATATAAAAATATGAGATACAAAGTAGGGGTATTGAGCAGTGGGAGGGAAATGGACAATCCAGAGAAAACCCACGAGGTTGAGGAAGCGATCCTACTCTTTGTCAACCGACCCGAAGCTACGCCAGTTGACTCAATAACAGACCTTATGATACAACGCACACGTGCTAACCATTCCGCCATCTCAATCCCCACTTCTCATAATTTTAACGGCCAAGAGTATTTTAATGCCTTTGTAAACTTAATAAGAACTGGAATTAATATGTGTCTGTGTGTCAGTGCTCTAGATATGTTAGTCACGTGGTTATTCAATAGACCCGCTAAAAGGATAATGGATATTTTAATTTACGCCATTCAGCTCCTCGTCATCGCTCTCCACATTAACACGCCATTACGGTCATTAGAGCAATAACATGCGTCGTTCATTCAATTACAGAAATCTAAAGTAAGAAGATATTGCGCATTAATGAACGTTGAATGAGGTAGACCTACTTACAACATGATTTCCGTGTTTTCTAAAACCATCACGTCTTTTGATAATTAATTCATTATAACTCCATTAAAACTTAATAACGTGTTTTCCTAGCACAATTTTCGTCCTGAGTTTCACGCCATTCTGTCAACTTCATCTCCGAGTAAGTACTGTCATGAACGCTCTTTACGGACACACGCGAAATTGTCTCCTCTGGGGTAATAAACAACCCTTTACAAGGGTCGATGGAGTTTAACGTCCACTCGACACAAATTAGGTCATTTCGGGACTAACATACATGTACAGTTTATTGTTATTTCAATAATTCGCTTGGGCATGGTGGTCTTTAGCAGTGGGCGGAAACCGGCGGACCCGTAGAAAACCCACGAGGCTAGACAGGCGATCCTACTCCTTGTCACGTTAAACCGGGGATTCGAAACCACGCTAGTTGACGCAATGACAGGCTTTGTGATACAGCGCGCACGTGCTAACCATTTAGTAAATTTTAAGGTCCCAAATGTTAGCGATCTAGCTCCTCTAAATATGCATTTTTTCGGAATGTCAGCGTAATTAATTAACGTCACTGAATTTTGATGAACTGACATGTAATCAAGTCACACCCACTTCCACACACCCGCTATATTTAATTCTATTATTAGCAGAAACATCTTCATATTCAAATATAAAATTTAATAATGTCATCTTAATTAACGGCACTGAATTTTAATGAACCCAAATGTAATCAAATCACACCACCGCCATATTTAAATCTATTATTAGCGTAACACACTAACCTTTATGACACACAGACACATATTAATTTAGTTAATTAAGTTCTAAAATACCGGCGGAAAATCCCGATGAACGTTTTCGGACAATTCAGGGATCGAGCTTGGGGCCTCGAGGTCAGCGAGCCAACGTCCTACTCACTTAGCCACCGTGACTCCCGAATTTTAGCCGTGTTTCTGTTTTGTTGATAATGTATTTCAGCATGGCATAATGTCCTTGAAACCTGCCTGAAACCTTTTCAAATATTCATTAAACATGTACACGTTATTCGTCTATCGAGAGCAAGAATCGTTATTTTAATGCGCTATATGTAAATAAAGTTATTAGAGCTGGCTGGTCCATATATGTATAGGATATTAACCTATTCGAGCTTGCTATGTTATATAGCCCGCGGGCACAGCTCAAGGGTGATATAATATATCAACTGAGGGCAGAGGCGCCGGAACGACGCAAGGGCCAGTGTACCAAAAGATAGTGTGTGGAGAGGGGGGGGGGGTATTTGTAAATTCCGAGAACACGTTTTTCACCACCTCTAATATTCCAACATAAAACCCTTTAAAAAACATGATAATGAAAGAGACAAAAGCCTGATTATTCAAAATTTTAGTATCAGGAACAAGGTTAAAACTTACATCATTAAGGCATGGGTATACAGGGCAGGGTACCACTTGTATATCCTGGTACCCGGGTTCTGGCGCCCCTGACTGAGGGATAATGGGTTTATATCTGAAATATACAACGCCCACCCTTACATTAAATGGACTCTTCCATTAAAGGCCAACAACGATTGGCTATACCTACTCGGTAGTTTCCGTCAAATAACGAACATTACCGAATTAATCACATGCAATTACGTGGTTGTTTATACGGCGTCATTTTAAAGAATTGAATAGCAAAAGCACAAACAAATTGGATAGGAATACGAAGTTAGACGAATAATCAACCCCTTTAGCCAACAAATTGACGATGGAATTGATGTGGATGCAACTATCGATGAGGATCTATTCGAACTTAAAGAAAATTTGGATCAAAAAGCGTGAAGATTGAAGGTTTTCACTAAGTTTAGGGAAGGATTTTACCGACCGTACCCAAAAATACTTAGACGAATAATCAACCCCTTTAGCCAACAAATTGACGATGGAATAAATAATAATAATAATAATAATCACGTCATTTTACAAGGGTAGCAAATTAGGCCTGAGGCCTTTTTCCAATTTGGCCCTTGGCACAGATCGTGCGAATGATTTCGATCATTACTGCAGGAAGAAACCGAAGAACTCGGGGGAAACCTGCCTGATCGGACGGGAGACCGAAAATCCCTCTCACTTACAACGATAAAGTTTATGCCCAGAGCTGGGATTGAACCCTCGTTGCATTGGTGAGAAGCCGCTGATGTGGATGCAACTATCGATGAGGATCTATTCGAACTTAAAGAAAATTTGGATCAAAAAGCGTGAAGATTGAAGGTATTCACTAAGTTTAGGGAAGGATTTTACCGACCGTACCCAAAAATACTTTATAATGGAAATCTTGTGCGATAAATACTTTCAAGTCTAGGAGTGTGTGGACGGAAAGAAGATTCCGAAAGAATCTTTGACATGGTCGAGTATGGATAACCGATTTAAATATGCCGTATGTACGCCGTCTATTTCGGTTTTGAATGTTACAAATTGTACCAGAATAATTTTTAATTGTCAAAAGAATAAAATCTATTTTTGTGTTTTTTGTATTATTTCGATCATCAGCGGTTGATATGAGTCGAATACATTGACCTGAGATGACGTCACTAGCGGATAATATGAACACAATATCAACCTATGATGACGTCATGACAGGTTGTTATGAGATATAGCTGCTATACACATCAAAGAGAAAAATACCGCCAGTTGTATTGATATACACATACGATCTCTCTGGAGAAATAAATGGATATTTGATGACAACATGATGTCAACATTGTATCGGTCACAGACTCCATGGGAAAATTAATTTTACATTATACATCTGCAGTGCCGTAACTAGGGATAAATTTCTGGGGGGTATCCAAATGCCGATTTTACCGACGGGTCGATCAATAGAAAAATGTGCTATTTTACATAGCTTTTTAAAAGCGGGTTAGATATAATGACTTCACTTTCCAGGGGCGGATCCAGGAAATTACGAAATGGGGGCGTACTTTGAGGGCGAAGCTCGAATTATGAGCGCAGCAGGTGCGTAGCAGCTGAGGGGGGTCTGGGGGTCCTCCCCCTTAATTTTTTTTAAGATAAGACTCCATATATGCGATTTCCTGGCATCTGATCTTCAAATATTAAACACAACTCCCACCCTATTTTCAGTGTTTTTTGTCGATACAATTTTTTTTTACATTTTACAGCTTGCCGCCCCCCCCCCCCCCGTGAATCCGCGCCTGCTTTCAAGGATTCTAGTTCATATAAGATTTATTTAGAATTCAGAGCAGTTCCATACAGGGGTGTTTTGGTGAATTTAGACATCGGAAGTTCGGTATTGAAAGAAACAGTGTAATACCGAAGAATCTGGTCGGTAAATCATGATTCAAATATTTGCTATATAACTCTTGAGATTTACCGACTGATGGTTTCGAAATTTCTGCAACGAAACAGTGTAATACCGAAGAATCTGGTCGGTAAATCATGATACAAATATTTTCTATATAACTCTTGAAATTTTTCGACTAACGGTTTCGAAATTCCTGTAATATAATTATAGAACACTGTAATACCGAAGAATCTGGTCGGTAAATCATGAAACAAATATTTGCTATATAACTCTTGAAATTTACCGACTGACGGTTTTGAAATTTCTGTAACGAAGCAGTGTAATACCGAAGAATCTGTTCGGTAAATCATGATACAAATATTTTCTATATCACTCTTGAAATTTCCCGACTGACGGTTTCGAAATTCCTGTAATATAATTATAGAACACTGTAATACCAAAGAATCTGGTCGGTAAATCATGATACAAATATTTGCTTTATAACTCTTGAAATTTACCGACTGACGGTTTCGAAATTTCTGTAACGAAACAGTGTAATACCGAAGAATCTGGTCGGTAAATCAAGATACAAATATTTTCTATATAACTCTTGAAATTTTCCGACTGACGGTTTCGAAATTCCTGTAATATAATTATAGAACACTGTAATACCGAAGAATCTGGTCGGTAAATCATGATACAAATATTTGCTATATAACTCTTGAAATTTACCGACTGACGGTTTCGAAATTTCTGTAACGAAACAGTGTAATACCGAAGAATCTGGTCGGTAAATCAAGATACAAATATTTTCTATATAACTCTTGAAATTTTCCGACTGACGGTTTCTAAATTCCTGTAATATAATTATAGAACACTGTAATACCGAAGAATCTGGTCGGTAAATCATGATACAAATATTTGCTATATAACTCTTGAAATTTACCGACTGACGGTTTCGAAATTTCTGTAACGAAACAGTGTAATACCGAAGAATCTGGTCGGTAAATCATGATAAAAACATTTGCTATATAACTTTTTAAATTTACCGACTGACATTTTCAATTTACCGACAAACACGAGAATTTACCGACTGAATGCAAAATAGTGGGGGGGGGTACATACCCCCCATACCCCCCCGGTAGTTACGCCTCTGTACATCTGATACACGTCGTAACATTGTCCAATAACTCAGATATAGTAGGTCCTTGCATTCTTGTATTACGGTAAATATCAGACAATTACCTTCCACAGGGATTTAATTACTGTCTCCATATATGAGTCGGTATTACATCATTGGGTAATTTCAGCACTAAATTATGACAAATCACCAATTAATTCGTTTAGAGAGAGGGCAAGGAAGAGAGGGAGTCGTTGCATTAAAGGGACTATTCCGATATATTCAGGGTCTCAAAAAATAAAAGTCCGTGTTAGTGTGGAATTTAAGCGCCAAAATATTGAGTCGTTTGGACGTGAAAGTCAAAAACTCTTATTATGTAACCCTTTTCAGATTGCGGGTCAATTTTTCGTTGGGTGACCTGATAATCAATTCCAATTCCTTTAGATGTCTATACAGCGAAAATTTCATGTGCTGTACTTGGTAACGAAAGGTAAATATCACCTACACATTAATTTTATAAAATGAAAGTTTGTTTCTATCCAGACACCGCATAATACAACATGGGACATCAGTCTCCAGATGAAGACTGGCGGGTTTAAGTTGTTTGAAAACGTACAACTAATATTGAGTGAGTTGATCGGTCCCAAGGTAGAGGATTTTAAGCGATTTTAATATTAAATTAAGCAATTTTATTCTCCAATGTATATTTTCGGGATTTGCCCTGTAAGGTGAATAAATCAGACAATTACTCTCTCGAGAAGGATTATATTTTAATTACTGTCTCGATCTATCCGTTTATTTAATAAGCCGGTATCACGTCACATTATTGGGCAATTTCAGCACTCAAATTTGACAAATCACAAATTAATTTGTTTAGAGTGAGAGAGGGAAAGAGGGGGATAGACCAGTAGTTACCTCACCGGTCTCCTCCCACAGCTATGCTAAAGCCAATTTATAAAATAATCATAACCTTATGTAAGTCCCGGAGCACCCGAGTTTATGTCGAATGGACGGTCGCACCACTATCAAGGTGAACCACGCCGGAAGGCTTCTTGGGCTAGATGAAGCGGGGGGGGGGGGGGTAACACCTGTTAGCAAGCCATTATCTAATACACTGAACCACTTATAGGAGATAAGATCCACCATTCAATACCGACGATAACCTCTTACAGCGTGTAAATCAACGCGACAATAAAAACCATTCATTTGACTGAGCAAATAACGTTCAAGAATCAGAAACCCTACACGCGGTAAACCAACAGAAAATAGTTCCAGGAATAAAACCTTGTCCAAATATACAAGTTAAATTTTATTGAATCTTGTGGTAAATAAACAAGATTGTAAGAAGATGGAAATACACTGGGTATCAGATCGTGACTGTTTGCAAGGATGGTATCGATGTTGTAATGTATGGAAGACCAAATGGGACAATATTCATTATTCTTTTTTCTACATTTCAGTTTGAACCTTTTAGACACGAACGCAACATTCTAAACTACTGATTCTTGTTTCTACATTATTATGTCAACATTTCATGCACAAAATCAACATAAGTTTAGAATGTTCAAACTGGAATGTAGAAACAAAGAGTCATGAATATTGTCCCATTCGGTCTTCCATAGCAATGAGATCTAGTGTTTGGTTTATAGTGATATCGTATCAACAAGGTAAACACTACATTATAAAGTTTATAGATCTATTTGACAAACCGGGAAATATTGGTGTTAAAATGAACCTTTCCCTTCAAAAATATTTACAGAACGACGGATATACCTTACAGTTTGTAACGATAGTGGGGACCTTCAGTCAATATACGCCCACGTGATCCTATATAGTCAATCGACGTCATCAGCATGGTTATAATTGACTAACCTATAAACTGTATTTATCACACCAATAGGTGCAGTTCACAGAAATAAAATGTTTATTCATATAAATATATCCTAAAACTGCCTGTATGGTAAATATCGAAATCGAGCCACAAGCCACAAGCAACAGCCTTCAGAGAGCTGGACAAAAGGTGCCACGACTACGTAATCCAATTTCAGTCAGGCGGGGACATCCAGTTCCGGTCAGGTGGGGACATCCAGTTCTGGTTGGGCAGAAGCATCCAGTTCCGATTGGGGGGAACATCCAGTTCCGGTCAGGCGGGGCGAGGATATCCAGTTCCGGTCGGGCGGGGGCATCAAATCAAAAGGTGAAATTAATTAATAAACAAGCCCACTTGAACCAATGCATCATGTTAGGTCTAATTGATAAGGTCAAGATTCGAGAGATGTAAACCGGGCTAACGCAAAACCCCTCCCTAAACATCGACTTAGTCTTAATGCTTACCTTAACGCTTACCTTAACAAAATCAACATTAGTTTAGAATGTTCAAACTGGAATGTAGAAACAAGAATCATGAATATTGTCCCATTTGGTCTTCCATAGTAATGGTATCGATGTTGTAATGGAGGTGTAGTGTTTGGTTTATAGTGATATCGTATCATCAAGGTAAACACTACATTATAAAGTTTTATAGATCTATTTGACAAACCGGGAAATATTGGTGTTAAAATTAACCTTTCCCTTCACAAATATTTAAAGAACGACGGATATATCCTACACTTTGTAACGATAGTCAATATACGCCCATGTGATCCTATATAGTCAATTGACGTCATCAGCATGATTACGATGAGCTTTTTCTTGATAATTTACTAACCTGTTAACTGTATTTATCACACCAATATGTGCAGTTCACAGCGATAAAACGTTTATTCATATAAATAAATCATCAAACTGTCTGAACGTAAATATCGAAATCGAGCCACAAGCAGCAGCCTTCAGAGAGCTGGACAAAAGGTGCCACAAATACGTACATCCAATTCCAGTCAGGTGGGGACATCCAGTTCCGGTTAGGCGGGAGCATCCAGTTCCGGGTGGGCAGGAACATCTTGTTCCGGTCAGCCGGGGCGGGTATATCCAGTTCCGGTCGGGCGGGGCGGGGATATACAGTTCCGGGTGGGCGGGAACATCTTGTTCCGGTCAGGCGGGGCGAGGATACCCAGTTCCGGTCGGGCGGGGGCATCAAATCAAAAAGTGAAATTAACCAATAAACAAGTCAACTTGAACCAATGCATCAGGTTGGATCTAATTGATAAGGTCAAGGTTCACGGGATGTAAACCTGGCTAACGTTAATCCCTAAACATCGACTTAGTCTTAATGTTAACCTTAACCCTTACCTACAATCACGTGCCCTGACGTCATTTACATCCTGGTGACCTTAAAGAACATTGGGCTGACCTTTAACACATGGATTTAGCCGATGCATCATTAAAGATGTAGCGTATATTTTTAAAGCAGCGGTTCTTGACAACTCTCGATTATCCATTTCATCTTTGATGTTTCAACTCCATCGCGGCCATCCGATGGACTAGAGAGTTGATTATAAACTTGGCATGTAAATGAATGTCTAAATAATCATTTATATTATTTCAAGCCAGAAAAAAAGACTCGAAATAGGCAGATTTAGCTCTTTTGGAATCCATCTTTAACAAAATCAATCTGTTCGACTGACGGGATCGGAAAAACACACAAATCTATTAAGGCGATGTCAAGTTTCCATTCAATTTCGCAAGAAAGTCTGATTATATGAACACAAATACTTGTCAGACAAATCTATTTGTCAGACATTCAATACGACTGTTCTAGTTTAGTGTGGGTTTAAATTAAAGTGTCTATTTATTATGTTGTCTTATTTGGTCTGCGTCCAATCATAAGGACATCTTTTATGTTCCACTAACGTGAGATAAATCCCAAATGAGTAAATGAAATGAAATGAATTGGGGTGTAAGAGTCCTACTGTTCTGCTCCGAACTGGGCTATTGAAGACGTGAAACGCCATACGTTGTGTTCTGAGGGACATTTTGCCCGGGCATCGGCACTATGGCCTACTCTTGTATCGAGTTCCAACTGCCAATGGATCTTTTACGTGCACGCCAATGTATACCTTTGATTTTTTTCTCTTGTAAAAAGGTTTATTCAAGAACTAATCATTAAACACTGTACATACATTTTAATCATGGAGAACACAGAACAATCTTAGTCAATTAAATAATTAAAAGCATTAAATTTTTTAAAATTATTAGTTGTTTTTATTTTAAATCAAGAAACAGGAAAATAAAACAAATACATTCATGAATCAAAATAAAAAAAACATTGACATATTAACACAGCGTATTACCCACTTAGCCACGGTAATCCCTAGATGTTAGAGATACCCACCCGACCCCCGGTATAGCAAGCCAGCGTATTATCAACTACCAACTTAGCCACGGTAACCCCTGGATGTCTGAGATAGTTGTATTGATGCATGTCGCCCGTCAATACAGACATAATTTAATTAAAAATGTTAATATAAACATTAAGTCAATATAAACATAATTTAATTCGGATGTGTTTAAAGTTAAATTAGATGTAAAAATAAACATTAAGTTAAACGAACTCAATCTAACGCTGATATAGACAGGCAGTTGTATTTATATAAGCTTATAAAATGTCTACAGTCGTTCATTATCCCTTCCATGATGGTTTTCTATGACTGGAATCTAATCAATGAATACAATTTAAACTTCTAATATCTGATATTAAATTCCGATACCATTACATTAGAGTATCTTACAAGTTAGTCACCATGCTGATCTCCAGAATCTAACCTATATAAACTCAGTAGTTCTGTAGACAACAATAGCTTATTGACCAGGTGTTATAAATAATAACCGGCTTATTAACCAGGTGATATAAATAATAACCCGCTTATAACGCACGTAATAGAAATAATAACCGGCTCATAACGCACGTAATAGAAATAATAACCGGCTTATTTCCCGGGTGATATAAATAATAACCGGCTCATAACGCACGTAATAGAAATAATAACCGGCTTATTTCCCGGGTGATATAAATAAAAACCGGCTCATAACGCACGTAATAAAAATAATAACCGGATCACAATCAATAACTGACAATGGTTTCGTACCATCCGGACTACTAGACAATGTTTCGTACCTGGTCCTCGGTTCTGTACAATTCATAAGAAACAGATAGAGAAATGGGGTTTATCGTCTACTCGACACAAACTAGGTCATTTTTGGACTAATGTATGGTTTTCAATTTGTATCTCAATAATTCGCTTTCGCATAAGTGTCTTTAGCAGTGGGAGGAAACCGGAGTGCCCGGAGGAAACCCACGAGGTTTAGAAGGCGCCCTTATCTCAATGTCAGATACACTTACACTAGTGCTCGAAACTACTAGACCCCCCCCCCCCACAATTGATAAAGAGGAAAATACACTCGAGACTGATTGATTGGCTAACACTGAGCCTCACTTAAACACCGGACACTGGCAACACACGTTATACCACGGTCATTATCTGAACAAAAACATCAATAGATAATTAATTGGCACTTTCAGCTTTTTTTTAAATAAATAGATTAGAACAAGACGACAAGACTAGAAGGCCTTTTAACATTTTATTATCTTTGTGCATGTGTCAATCATTCTCCAAGTAAAACAGATTCTAACCTTTCGAGATAAATATTTTACCATTTCACTGCAGAAAGATGGTCGATTTTGAGAAGAAATTTAATCGGATTTCTGAAGCGATTTCAATTTTATGTTCGTCCAGAAATATGTACGTTAAGAACCGTATCTATTTTGCAGCTATAGCAAAGAAGTGGTTGAAGTTTTTATCTTTATTTAACATCGCGCGGCACGTCATATAATTATAAGTTATCTTTTATTACAATGTCACCCTTGAGTATTAAACTAAGCCGTTTACTACAAAATATATTTAACTATATATAGACTTCCTCGGGGATATGTAGGTTTGACTATATATAGACTTCCTCCTCGGGGATATTCAGGCTAGATTATGTATAGCTTTTAGACAATCTAATTAAAACACAGATCCAATTTCGTTTCGTTTTTATAGTTCAAAATTTTGTTTCGTCTTTATAGGACCATCATTTATATCACCATCCAGATTTTAAAAGAGTCTCAAAAATAAATGGCCGTTTACGTACGGCATTTAAGCGCCGGGATATAGATTTATTTGGTGTATACCTTCTCAAAAAATTGAGTCACAGCCGCATATCCGGACACGTAACCCTCTCAAGATTTCGGGTCAATTTTTTCGTTGGGTGACCTGATAATCTATCGCCGTCCCTTTAAAGGTCTATACAGTGCATGACCCATGTGCTGTAACTTATAACGAAAGGTCAATTTCACCTACTCATATTTTTAATAACATAAAAGTCTGATTTTATCTAGACACTGCATAATACAGCATGGGACACAGGTCGCCATTTGGAGATGAAGACTAGCGGGTTTAAGTTGTTTGAAAACGTATCACTCATCCCTAAGGTAGACCACGATAAAGGCTTTTAACACACAATTAAACAATATAATCGATATATATTATTATCTAACCACAGTTAAATCAAGGAAATATTAGAATCTTAGCCCATGTGAACATGTTAAATAAAATAAAAACCAAGAACGAACAATCCAAATCATAAGACAGAATTCGAAGTCCTAAAAACGTTATAGGCAAAATAGTGTATTCAAGCAAAATGGTGTTAAACCCATCTCTCTCTCTCTCTTTCTCTCTTCATAATGCCAGTTGGAGTAGGAAGTTAAATCCCAATTCATTACTTCATTCGTACCTTTATTTATTCCGATCGACTATAACTTCGCCTCCCTCCAGATTTGAGCTGAACAGTAGGATGTTAAACCCTAGTTCCCTCTCTCTTCTTCACCCTAGAGATTTGTGTTAATCTGCACCCAATTCTTGTAATTTACGTTTCAAATAGAGTTTATATAAATCTTAGAGCGGTGAGTGATGCTCCAATCACCTAAAAATCTGTGGATATTTGTATTAAAACCATGTCGTCGTCTGACCTTAATAAAACACCCGATTTCATCCATAACCTTTCCTGTAGCATTAAGCGATATTGGCAATTTATAAATCCTATAGTCTGGTCCTCGTTAAAAAACACCAGTAAAGTCGTTTTGATTCTGTCAATGTTACGGATATTATCCCTTATTGCTATTGGTAGACATCCTATCAAGATCCGGGGGATTTATCCTTCTAAAGAGCACGTGTCAGAGATGTCACAGAAGGTGAGCCGTATATTTGATTTTCTCTCAATTTACGGCTCGTTGAAACAAATTTCACGAATAAACGTCGCCCGGCTTTCCTTACTAATGTTCCATCATTTGATTTATTCACATGACTTGAATTGTTGTTTATTACGTTAAGAGACAATTAGGCGAAGCGGAACTTGAAAACCACCATTCCAATCTTTGTCCGGACGTTTAATAAAATTATAGAAACTGATTGGAATGCGAGTCTCCAGGTCAATTTATGATTAGATAGGTCTGATACACCTAAAAATATTTACACTTCTACACCAACGCGAAGGGCCTGACAAGGACAGCTGCCTAGTCGTTCCGATTGGACGAAAAACGATGTCCCATGTACACATTAGCGTGCACGTAAAAGATCCCTTTGTAGTTGGGATCCAGTTGCTATCCAAGCAACATTCCCATCATAGCACACTGTATGTAGCCTGCCTGGCTTCATAAACCAAGTGTGAGCAGAACAATAGAACATTAGGGGAGAGAGAAAGAAATGGGGTTTAACGTCCACTCGACACAAACTAGGTCATTTTGGGACTAACGTATGGTTTAATTTTATTTCAATAATTCGCTTGCGCGTAGGGGTCTTTGGCAGTGGGAGGAAACCAGAGTGCCCGGAGGAAACACACGAGGTTGAGAAGGCGCCCCTATGTCCATGTCACATACGCTCACACTGGGGCTCGAAACCACAGCCGCAAGCCAGAGGTGACCGGCCAGCTAGAGGTCGAAGCCCGGCACTAGGCCATTCCAATCCCCCCAATAGAACATTAAACCCCACATTATTTATTACATACCGATTAATTATATAGTGTCTTATTATGTAAGATTTAGACAAAAAGCGGATAGTTCACAAATAGATAATGCAAAATGAATATATTGCAATTTTCATTCAAAGTACTATATTCTGAGCAAAGTTAATACTGTTTGTAGTTTTGATGAAATGTGTGCATTACTTGTTTATTATCCGCCACGGTACCGATATCACTGTTTGTAGTTTTTGATGATATGTGCTTACTGGTTGTTAATTATCGTAGTCATGGTACTGGTATATTTGAGTCTTCGTCTCGCTTTTCTATTCATTAATTAAATTATTAAATCACCCAATCGTTCTTATCTAGTAAAATATTTTGCATCCGATGATATTGGGTGTTGATTATGGTCTTATTATGTTAATAAATTGTATTGTATTGTATTGTATTGCCGTAAACATAACCTTCATAAGCATTCACAATATATATAATATAACATAGATTCAATCAGTATTTAATTCACATATTATAAGATAATAATACTTATGAATGGTCATAATTACATTAACTTCTTTTTCTTCTGTTACATTAAAAAAACGATATCTACCTAAATTATTTAGAGTTTTGATACTGTTACTTCTTAATGTCTATTTAATAATTCATGTAACTTATGTAGATGGCACAAAGAAAGACCTACAATAGACAGATTTATGTCTGGAATAATATTTCTTTAAATCAAGGACACTAGAAATATTTTTTTTCTTTAACAGACAAGCGAAGGTCCAAGAAGTGGAAATCCACCAGAACATGAATTCGAAAATAAAATAATCATTATTATAAAAAGTAGAATTTAATGATAATATGATAATTATTATCTAATTGTTATGCCACCTGTTACAAATTAAATATGATACCGAAACCTCAAGAGAGTTCAAAATGTTCAAAATTTATGTCACGACACAGTTTGGGAAACAATTACCTCATAATGACAATTGTGTTAAAATTTATGTCGGGGCGGCGTGGGTTTGAGTTGCCGACTGATGACTTGTTTTCCTCTGTCTTGCTTTTCCTTTTTTGTAGACGCGTGGGGCTGGGTGTTTGAATGTGATTGTGTTTGTGTGTGTTTGGGAGGGGGTGTTACCTGTTTGTTTTAAGAAAAGAATGAAATAATATATTTTTTACAAAATGTTTTAATGTAACCAGCACCATGAGTGGATTTATATTTAACTTATATTTAACTTGTTATTAAAAGAAATGTACTTGCCACGGTTTTGATTCACGACTTGCACGTAGCAAGTTGGATCGCCTTTCGAAGTTCGTGTGTTTTATCTGGCTCCTTCGGTTTCCTCCTACTGTTAAGGAGTCCTACACGCAGCTGAATAATTGAAATAAATTTGAACAATATGTTATCTCCGAAATTGCCTAGATGTGTCGAGTGGACGTTGCCCCCCCTCTCTCTCTCTCTCTCTCTCTGTCTCTCTCTGGGACCGGTTGCTCAAAGCTCCGTTATCTTTTAACGATCCGTTAACTTTAACGGAGAGAAAGATTGTTACTGGAAATAAAGGCCCCGAACATTCTGTGGTGAAAATTTTCCTACAGATTTATGCTAATTTTTCTAAAGGAAAATATAAAGTATTCTGTAGTGTTTTCTGTAGTAAATTAACCAAGATATGTCCCTTACCAAGAAATGTCCGTTGGAGTTTAACGGACCGTTAAAAAACTTAGTTTTGAGCAACTGACCCCTGGTGGAAGCTGGTCCCCACCCTCTCTAAAGACTTCCACGCGTCAGTGAAAAATTTCAAGTCGAGTCGACTTTACGAAAAAACCCTCCCCCCTCTCTCTTTCTCTCTCTGGTGGACGTTGGTCCCCACCCCTTCTAAAGACTTCTACGCGCCACTATAATTTAAAGTCGAGTCGACTTTACGTAAATTGTCTGCGATATCACTTCGGTGGAAGCGGACGTAACATAAAGCTATTTCACACACACTTTACAGTTCCCGTGTAGGCCCTACGGATCGGCTTCCACGTTATGGAACCCTTGGCAGTTGGAATTCGATATACGAGTAGGCCTTAGCGCCGCTGTCCAGACAAAACTTTCCTCATAGCACACTGTATGGCGTATGCCCGTCTTCATTAGCCCAGTCGGAGCAGAAGAGTAGGACGTTAAACCCTATTTTATATCATTTCAGATCATAAAGTTATTTCATCGATACAAGTTTGATGATTTCGATCTAACGCTTTTACGTGACACCGGGTTTCGCCACCGGCTTAATTTACCGATTCATGTTAACTATTACCGACAACTGTACACAAGTATTAACACATGTTGTGCACGTGGCAGAATAGACGTACTCTTTCTGGAACACCTTATATCACTTCACATTAAGGCAGTTCGCGTATAACTAACTGCCCACGCAGGTACACTAGATTTGAATAATTTTACACCGGGTGCAAATAGGTCGGTAGCGAATGTTTTCTTTATAAATGAAATCTGAGAGATCAGACAGTGCCACTCTCCGATAGGTTTAGATCTGAACTCTGATCGCATGTAACATCAATAACAAAGATAAATGGCAAATAGAATCAACAATTTAAATTGGAAACTTTAACAATATCTCGTCTTTAAATATGATCTATTCATACTCTCCGTCGATATAACATTCCAAAAGAATCAATTCAGGCAGAATTCATAGATTGGTTCCTTTGGCGCACGTCGGCGGGTTTTAGCAGTAGCGATGGAAGTAGTAGTTGTAGTAGTAGTAGTAGTAGTGGTGCAGTTAGTAGTAGAAGTAGTAGTTGTAGTAATAGTAGGCCTAGACAGTATAGTAGTAAAAGGAAATAGACAATATTAGTAGCAATAGAGAAAGAGACAGAAATGGGGCTTAACGTCCACTCGACACAAACTAGGTCATTTTGGGACTAACGTGTGGTTTTCATTTTTTTAAATTTTTTTTTTATAAACAATATTTTATTCAGGATGTCTGAATGGGATTGGGGAACAGACCTAGCCTATGTAAAACCCCTCTCCTTAAATAGTATACATATATAATGGTTAAAAACAAGGGAACAAAATGGGTGTATATACTGTATATACACAGTTAAAATAGCAAAAACATACACAAATATGAGACAGATGGCAATGTACATTATATATTAAATGTTGCATAATTAGTTATAATGGCTAATTGTAAATTTAAACTGCTAGTGAGCAAGATTAGAATCTTTTTGACATGTTAATGTTTTTATGATCGTATTTTAGTTTATCTATGGTTTTCTTTCGTGCATTTGATTGTAAAGAGCATTGCAAGAGATCGTGATCTGGATCTTCAAAAATGTGACCACAGAGGCATGCGGGGCTGTCAGCAACATGTCTGAGGTATTTGACCCTGTAGGTCAGAGCATCGTAGTCTAAGTTTACTATGGATTATCTGGAGTTTCCGCTGACCGTTGTAGTAAAAAGATGGAATTTTTAAATCTGATTTGGAGAGATGGTCGGAGAGTATTTTAATAGTTCATGAGTTTCTTACAGGGGGCTGAGTTTATTCCACTCTCTTATACTGGATGGCATAAATGATTTAGAAAATATTTCAGTACGACATCGAAATTCTTTAATTTTTTCTTGGTTTCGAAATGAATATGTATTTGTTGGTTCCAGATTTATGATATTCTTAAGATAGGGAGGGGTCAGGTTATTTATGATTTTGTATAGTAATTTTAATTTGTGTCGACTTCGTCGTTCTTTGAGTGGAATAACCCCAGTTTCCGCGTAGAGGGAAGCGTGGCTAATGCCTTTAACTGCCCCACAAATGGTGCGTAGTGCACCAAGTTGAAGTGATTCGAGATTATTAGATAAGTAGTCGATGCACCCGTCCAAAATAACATCGGCATGATCAAAGTGTGGCTGAATAAATGAAGAATATAAGGTGTTTAGCTAATTTCTGTTCAAGAGATACTTCAATGAGTGTAGGCAGTTTACTAATTTTGAGACTTTACTGTTTATACTATCAATGTGGTTGTTCCATTTACAATTGGTTTGAAAAATAAGGCCGAGATGTTTTTTGTAAATACACCATGCTTTTATATTTTGGTCCATAAATCTCACAAATATTCGGACTTTAATTTTTGGGACTCTGTTCTTATCGGGATTGTCCCTTTAATTTACGTTTCAAATAGAGTTCATAAAAATCCTAGTGTGGTCGGTGATTCTCCAATCTCTTAAAAATTAATGGATATTTGTATTTAAACCATGTCGTCGTCTGACCTTAATAAAACACCCGATTTCATCCAAAACCTTTCCTCTAGAATTAAGCGATATTGACAATTTATTAAACACATAGCCTAGTCCTCGTTAAAAAACACTGGTAAAGTCGTTTTGATTCTGTCAATGTTACGGATGTTATCCCTTATTGCTATTGGTAGACATACCATCAAGATCCGGGGATTTATTCTTCTAAAGACCACGTGTAAGATACGTCACAGAAGGTGAGCCGTATATTTGATTTTCTCTCAATTTACGGCTCGTTGAAACAAATTTCACGAATAAACGTCGCCCAGCTTTCCTTCCTAATGTTCCATCATTTGATTTAATCACAAGACTTGAATTACTGTTTATTAAGTTAAGAGACAATCAGGCGAAGCGGAACTTGAAAACCGCCATTCCAATCTTTGAGTGGGCGTTTGATAGAATTATAGAATATGATTGGAATGCGAGTCTTCGGGTCAATTTATGATTAAATAGTCTGATATACCTAAAAATATTCTCAATTTAAATATACATTTTTCTTAATGTCAGCGTAATTAACTTCGCTGAATTTTGATGAGCTGGCATGTAATCCAATCACGCCCACTTCTACACCACCGCCATTCCATTTTTAGCGTAACACACTAACCTTGGACAATCTTTATTAAACATCATTCATTCTTTGCCTTTAAAGGACCTAATTCCGTTACCCAAAATCCTCCAAAATCATCGACATCGAAACCACGAATTATTGGTCAATTTAAATCATCATCGATGATGTAAACTTACCGAGAAAAGATGAGCTCCTGGAATCCGATATTTAAGATAAATTTTTTTTTTAACATTGCTACCGGTACACGAATCGTTTACCATAATGCGCTTCAGTCTCAGTTCTAGCAAGAGACTGGGGGAACGCGGCTAGACACATTGCACCAAATCAGACGGCTAATGTAGACTGAAATAACCGGAAGCTAGAAATGTGAATTCGATTGGAACTGATGGCTTATTTCGTGGGACATAACTGATTTGAAATTAAAGTATTATATTCGTTGCGATCCTTTTCTGCCAATTTCGAGATCCCAAATGTTAGCGATTTAGCTCCTTTAAATATGCATTTTTTTTCGTAATGTCAGCGTTATTAACGTCACTTCCACACCCGCCATATTTAATTATATTATTAGCAGAACACAGTAACCGTGGACAATTAAAAAATGATTTATTCGGTGTCAGTGCCTTTAATTAATACCGAAACATCTTCATATTCAAATATACATTTTTAGTAATGTCATCTTAATTAACGGTACTGATTTTTGATTAAATGAAATGTAATCACATCACACTACCGCCATGTTTAAATCTATTATTAGCGTAACACACTAACCTTGTATGACACACAGACACATATTTATTCAAGTTCTTATTAAGTTCTAAAATACCTTGTATGACACAGACACACACACACACATATTAATTCAAGTTCTAATTAAGTTCAAAAAGGTATATAAAAATATGAGATACAAAGTAGGGGTATTGAGCAGTTGGAGGGAAATGGACAATCCAGAGAAAACCCACGAGGTTGAGGAGGCGACCCTAATCTTTGTCAACCAAACCGAAGCTACGTCAGTTGACTCAATAACAGACCTTACGATACAACGCACACGTGCTAACCATTCTGCCATCTAAATCCCGAATTCTCAAGAGAATTTTAATTTTTGAACTTAATTGTAACTGGAATTAATATGTGTCTGTGTGTCAGTGATCTAGATAATGTTAGTCACGTAGATATTCAATAGACCAGCTGAAAGGATAATGGTTATTTTAATTTACGTCATTCAACTCCTCGTCATCGCTCCCTTCATTTACACGCCATTACGGTCATTAGAGCAAACATTTCGTTCGTTAATTCAATTAAAGAAATCTAAATTAATAAGATTTTGCGCATTAATGAAGGTTAAATGAGGTAGACCTACTTACAACATGATTTCCGTGTTTTCTAAAACCATCACGTCTTCTGATAATTAAATCATTATAACTCCATTAAAACTTAATAACTTGTATCTCAGCATACTTTTCGTCCTGAGTTTCACACCATTCTTCCTACTTCCTCCCCGAGCTACCGGTTGGACGATTTACCCAATACTACCCTGTACCACCCAATACTACCCTGTACCACCCACACCATCCAATATCACCTCAATATCACCACATACTACCCAATACTACCCAATACTACCCTGTACCACCCACACCATCCAATATCACCTCAATATCACCACATTCTACCCAATACAAGATACTGATGCAAGATAGGCATATCATTTTATTTTTTTCAAAAATGGAGAGTTATATCGCGGGAAATGTACTTCAAATGCGATTCCGAGTTACTCCTGACACGAACACTCTTACGGACATACCAAATTGTCTCCATGTAATTAATAAACATCCCTTTACAGGGGGTCTATAGGCTTTATCTGGGTATGAAATGAAATGGGGGTTTAACGTCGAACTGGTCTATTCCGAACTGGGCTAATGAAGACGGTCATACGTCATACAATGTACTATGAGGCAGTCTTTCCCGGGCAGCGGCACTATGGTCTAATCTTATATCGTATTCCAACTGCCAAGGACTATTTTACGTGCATTCCAATGTATATATGTCACCTTTGTTTTTCGTACCATCCAAACGACTAGACAAAACCCTCATTCCTGCACCACTGACAAGGGGAACGCACGTCAGAAAACGTCTGCCTCTTGGCAATGATGCCGGACGAAAGCTTTGGCAAGGAACAACCTCTTGAAGTTCAGATAGGGCGAACAGGTGGACCGCACACAAGAATACTTATCAGGTTGACTAAAACGGTTGTAGGCCGAAACTCTGCTGTCAAGGCAAATTTTTCTCATGAAATTGGGTTTAATGTGCTGCTGTTCTGCTCCGATTAGGCTAATAAAGACGGGCATACACCATGCAGGGGGCTATCTATGAAGGCAATCAATTTTGCCTAGACAGCGGCGCTAGATTTTTCGTTCTATCCGAACGACTAGACGTTTGTCATTATCAGGCCTTTCAACCTATACCACTGACAAATGTGTACCACACTAATAAATCCCGAAGAATGTTCTAAAACAATTCGGGTATCGAGCGTTGGACCTCCAGGTAAGCGAGCCAACGTCCTACTCAACTAGCCACCGTGGCTGCCGAATTTTAGCCGTGTCTCTGCTTTGTTCATTATGTATTTCAGCATGGCATAATGTCCTTTGAAACCTGCCCGAAACCTTTTCAAATATTCATTAAACCTCTACACGTTATTCGTTTTTTTAATGTGCCATATGTAAATAAAGTTATTAGAACGGACTGGTCCATATATACACACGATCTCTCCGGAGAAAATAAGTAATAAATGGATATTTGATGACAACATGATGGCAACATTGTATCGGTCACAGACTCCATGGGAAAATTAGTTTTACATTAAACTTCTGATACACGTCGTTACATTGTCCAATAACTGAGATAGAGATGGTCCTTGATACACGTCGTTACATTGTCCAATAACTGAGATAGAGATAGTCGGATACACGTCGTTACATTGTCCAATAACTGAGATAGAGATGGTCCTTGATACACGTCGTTACATTGTCCAATAACTGAGATAGAGATAGTCTGATACACGTCGTTACATTGTCCAATAACTCAGATAGAGATGGTCTGATACACGTCGTTACGTTGTCCAATAACTGAGATATAGATGGTCTGATACACGTCGTTACATTGTCAAATAACTCAGATAGAGATGGTCCTTGCATCCTTACATTAAGGTGAATATCAGACAATTATCTTCCGTAGGGATTAGTTTTTAATTACTGTCTCGATATATGAGTTTTATTTAATAAGTCGGTATCACATCATTGGGTAATTCCAGCACTAAATTATGACACATCCCCAATTCATTCGGTATTAAATACATCATTGGGAAATATCAGTACTAAATTATGATAAATCCACAATTCATTCGTTTAGAGAGAGGGAGAGGGAGAGGGAGAGGGAGAGTCGTTGCATTAAAGGGACTATTCCGATATGTTCAGGGTCTCAAAATATAAAAGTCCGTGTTAGTATGGAATGTAAGCGCCAAGATATAGAGGAATTGTGTATTTACCTTGTCCCCAAAGTTCAGCTCAAACTATTGAGTCGTTTGGACGTGAAAGTCGAAAACTCTTATTATGTAACCCTTTTCAGATTGCGGGTTAATTTTTCGTTGGGTGACCTGATAATCAATTCCAATTCCTTTAGATGTCTATACAGTGAATGACCCATGTGCTGTACTTGATAAGATGAAATTTTGTTTTATCCAGACACGGCATAATACAACATGGGGCACTGGTCTCCAGATGAAGACTGACGGGTTTAAGTTGTTTGAAAAAGTATCACTAATATTGAGTGGGTTGTTCGGTCTTAGGTAGAGGATTTTAAGCGATTTTAATATTAAATTAAGCAATTTTATTCTCCAATGTATATTTTCGGGATTTGCCCTTAAAGGTGAATATCAGACAATTGCTCTCTCGAGAAGGATTAGATTTTAATTACTGTCTCGATCTGTGCGTGTATTATTTAATAAGCCGGTATCACATCACATCATTGGGCAATTTCAGCACTAAATAATGACAAATCATCAATTCATTCGTTTAGAGAGAGAGAGAGAGGGAAAGAGAGGGATAGACCGTTGGAATATGAGTAGTATTCTAGGTCGGCCCCGCGCCTCAGACCAGTAGTTACCTCACCGGTTTTCTCCCAATGCTATGCTAAAGCCAATTTATGAAATAAAACATAACCTTATGTAAGCCCCGGAACACCCAAGTTTATGTCGAAAGGACGGTCGCACCACTAACAAGGTGAATCGCGCCGGAAAAATCTCGAAAGGTTCCTTGGGCTAGATGAAGGGGGGGGGGGGTAACACCTGTTAGCAAGCCATCATCTAATAAACTGAACCACTTAGGAGAAAAGATCCACCATTCAATAACGACGATAACCTCTTACACCGTGTAAATCAACGCGAAAATAAACATCATTCATTTGACTGAGCAAACAACGTTAAAGAATCAGAAACCCTACACGCGGTAAATCAACAGAAAATAGTTCCAGGAATAAAACCTTGTCTAAATATACAAGTCGAATTTTATTGAATCTTGTGGTAAATAAACAAGATTGTAAGAAGATGGAAATACACTGGTCAACAGATCGTGACTGTTTGCATGGATGGTATCGTTGTTATAAGGTACGGAAGACCAAGCGGGACAATATTTATTATTCTTTTTTCTACATTCCAGTTTGAACATTTTATACACCAACGCAACATTCTAAACTAAAAATTCTTGTTTCGACATTCGTATGTCAACATTTCATGCACAAAATCAACATTAGTATTGATTGTTAAAACTGGAATGTAGAAACAAAGAGTCACGAATATTGTCCCATTTGGTCTTCCATAGTAATGGTATCGATGTTGTAATGGGGGTATAGTGTTTGGTTTATAGTGATATCGTATCAACAAGGTAAACACTACATAATACAGTTTATAGATCTATTTGACAAACCGGAAAATATTGGCGTTAAAATTAACCTTTCCCTTCACAAATATTTACAGAACGACGGATATATCTTACAGTTTGTATTGATAGTGGGGGCCTTCAGTCAATATACGCCCACGTGATCCTATATAGTCAATTGACGTCAACAGCATGGCTATAATTGACTAACCTATAAACTGTATTTATCACACCAATATGTGCAGTTCACAGAAATAAAATGTTTATTCAAATAAATAAATCCTCAAACTACCTGAACGGTAAATTTCGAAATCGAGCCACAAGCAGCAGTCTTCAGAGATCCGGTCGGGTGAGGGGGGGGGCATCCAGTTCCCCGGTCGGGGGCATCCAGTTACAATCAAAAAGGAAAATTAACCAATAAGCCAACTTGAACCAATGCATCATTTTAGATCTACGGGGTTGGGATGGCCTAGTGGTCTAGAGTGCCGCGCTTTGATCTCTAGCTGGCCGGTCAATTCTGGCTTTCGGCTGTGGTTTCGAGCCCTGGTGTGAGCGTACGTGGCATGGAGATAGGGGCGCCTTCTCAACCTCATGGGTTTCCTCCGGACAACCCGGTTTCCTCCCACTGCTAAAGACCCCTACGCGCAAGCGAATTTTTGAAATAAAATAAAACCATATGTTAGTCCCTTAATGTTAACCTTAACCCTTACCTACAATAACGTGACCTAACGTCATTTACATCCCAGTGACCTTAAAGAACATTAAGCTGACCTTTAACACATGGATTTAGCCAATGCATCATTAAAGATGTAACGTATATTTTTAACGCAACGGTTCTTGATAACTGTTGATTATCCATTTTATCGTTCATATTTCATATCCATTATTATCGCGGCCATCCGATCAGAGAGTTGATTATAACATTGGAATGTAAATAAATGTCTAAATAATCATTTATATTATTTCAAGCCAGACAAAATACTCGCAATAGGCAGATTTAGCTCTTTTGGAATCGATCTTTAACGAATCAATCTGTTCGACTGACGGGATTGTAAAAATATATTAAGGCGATGTCAAGTTTCCATTACGGTTCCACAAGAAAGTCTGATTATATGAACACAAATATTTGTCAGACATTCAATACGACTGTTCCAGTTTAGTTTGGGTTCAAATTGAAGTGTCTATTTATTATGCTGTCTTGTTTGGTCTGCGTTCAATTATAAGGACATTTTTTATGTTCCACTAACGTCAGATAAATCACAAATGAGTAAATGAAATGAAATGAATTGGGGTGTAAGAGTCCTACTGTTCTGCTCCGAACTGGGCTATTGAAGACGTGCATACGCCATACGTTGTGTTCTGAGGGACATTTTGCCCGGGCATCGGCATTATGGCCTACTCTTGTATCGAGTTCCAACTGCCAATGGATCTTTTACGTGCACGCCAATTTATACACGGGACCTCGGATTTTTTTCTCTTGTAAAAAGGTTTATTCAAGAAATAATCATTATACACTGTACATACATTTTAATCATGGAACAGCATGAAACATTCTTAGTTAATTAAAAGCATTATTTGTTAATTTTATTTAAAAACAAGAAACAGGAAAAAGAAAAGAAATACACTCAAGCATCAAAACACACAACCATAGACACATTAACACAGCGTATTACTCACTTAGGTACGGTAGCACCTGGATGTCTGAGATAGTTTTGTTGGTGCATGTCGCCCGTTCAATACAGACATAATGTAGTTGGGATGTATTAAACGAACTCAAGCTAAAGCTGATATAGACAGGCGTATTGAAATAATTCTAGAGTCTTATTTTATATATGCTTAAAAAATGTCTTGCATGATGATAATTTCAGAGATGTATTTATATAAGCTTATAAAATGTCTACAGTCGTGTGTTATCCCTTCCATGATGGTTTTCTAGTGTTTGAACTAATCAATGAATACAAATTAAACTTAAAATATCTTAAATTAAATTCCGAGACTTTTACAAGCTTGTCGTCATGCTGATCTCAAGAATCTAACCAATATAAACTCAGTAGTTCTGTACACAACAATAGCTTATTTCACAGGTGTTATAAATAATAACCGGCTTATAACCCCGATGTTATAAATAGTTACCGGCTCACTATCAATAACTGAGAATGGTTTCGTACTATCCGAACTACAAGACAAAGTTCCGTACCTGATCCTCGGTCCTACACAATTGATAAAGAGGAAAATACACTCGAGACTTAGGTACGATAGTAAGTAAGGAGCACTTTGCATCTCTGATTGGTTGGCTAACACTGAGCCTTACTTTAACATCGGACGCTGGCAACACTCGTTATACCACGGTCATTATCTGAACAAAAACATCAATAGATAATTAATAAGCACTTTTACCTTTTTTTTTAAATAAGTAGATTAGAACAAGATCACAAGTCTAGAAAGCCTTTTAACATTGTGTCAAACATTCTCCAAATAACACACATTCTAACCTTTCAAATCTAGAAGGCTTTTTAACATTTTATCATCTTTGTGGCGTGTGTCAATCATTCTCCAAATAAAACACATTCTAACCTTTCAAAATAAATATTTTACCATTTCACTGCAGAAAGATGGTCGAATTTGAGATGAAATTTAATCGGATTTCTGAAGCGATTAGATTTTATGTTCGTCCAGAAATATCTACGTTAAGAACCGTATCTATTTTGCACCTTTAGCAAAGAAGTGGTTGAAGTTTTTATCTTTATTAAACATCACTCGGCACGTCATATAATTACAATTTATCTTTTATTACATTGTTTCCCTCGAGTATCAAACTAAGCCGTTTACTACAAAATATATTTTACTATATATAGACAGCTTCCTCGGGGATGTGCAGGTTATAGATTATGTGCAGCTTTGAGACAATCTGATCAAAACACGGATCCAATTTCGTTTTGTTTTTATAGTTCAAAATTTCGTTTTTACTTGTCTTTATTACAATTAGATCCGAGAGGATTTTTATTTAAATCGTGATCTGCTTGAAATGAGGGATCAGCCAATCAAATGGTCTGTATTTGACCTTTTTTGCGCGGAACTATTGGTAGGCATTAGCAGTTTTAGAAATCAGAACAAAGCAAAAGTAGATAAAAAGAACATGGCGGTCGCTAATTGGTTAATCGAATGACTTTCGTTATCAGGTCAAAAGACGCTTGCGTGGTACCTGACGTCATAGAACTTAAATTCCACTATAGAGATCTACATGTAGTGTAGGCCATCGAAAGTATAAAAACGAAACGAAATATTGATCTGTATTTTAATTAAATTAGCTTTGGGAAAAACTAACAAATCCCTTGAAGATGATACGGGCGTTTATTGGAACTAAAGACTTAGCTACGAGGGCGATTTTTTATACAAAGTTTACCTATCCGGTGTTTGCTCTTATTGTGACGGTTCGCATGTTTATCCTAAAAACGATCGTGTTCTTTCTTTTATCAGCAAAACCTCGGAATTGTTCTTTATCCATCATTAAAAGGGACCATCCAAAATTTAACAGTCTCCAAAATAAACGGCGATGTACGTGTTTCTGGAATACTTCAACATTCACTTAGATGACCCCAAAAATCTAGCTTCCAAAAAGACTATTAGATTGTTAAAGACTCATAGGTTAACACAACACATAATTACTTCGGGCCATATTTTGGACTGGGTTATTACCCCAGATAGCTATAATCTGATTGAAAATGTCGAAGTATGTGACATACAAATATCTGACCACTTTCTTATGACCATGTTATGGAATATGGCAAAACCCAAATGTGAAGGTGTTCTTCAACTGTGCCGGAACTTACCGAACATCAATAGAGAACAGTTTTTGAATGATCTCAAATCCTCTGATCTGATTTGTAACCCCCCTGATGACCCCAATGATCTAACCGAGTTATATGGACAAACATGCACCACTTGTCACAAGAAAAGTCGTCATTCGATCAGGTTCATCATGGTACAATGAGGAGATACATTTATCGAAGAGAGAACGCAGACAAGCTGAAAGACAGTGGCGGAAATCTAACCTTGAGGTTCATCGTCAGATTTATAAGTCTGCTCGAAACCATGCCAATCAGGTCATTCGAGCTGTAAAAATCCGTTATTGTACAGCAAAACTAGTTATTTGTCAAAATAATCCCGTCCAATACCACCGTTTTATGGAATCACTTTTAGGCAGGAAATCCGTATCAAAATTGCCGGACTCGGATAACAACTTTCAACTTTCAAATAAATTCTCAGATTTTTTCATTGATAAAATTGTTCAAACTCGGAATCAACTTGACCAGAATTCTCAGCAAATTGTAGAACCGGCTTGTGAATCATTATCACACTTTGATCCATTTAGCGAAAATGATAATAAGAATATCGTCAAGTCATCAAAGAAAACCATATGTTCTTTAAACCCAGTTCCGACCAGACATCTGCTTGAATGCTTGGATGTTTTAATTCCCATAAGAACGTCTCTTTTATATTCTAGTTTGAGAACCGGAGTATTTCCTTACATACTGAAACAAGCTATCGTAAAGCCACTACTTAAAAATGAATGAATGAATGAAATGGGGTTTAAACGTCCTACGCTTCACTACTTAAAAAGGAATCACTTGATCTTAACGTGCTCAGAAACTATCGTCCAGTCTCAAACTTGTTAATATTACATTGTGTTTTTTCCTTTCAACACATGATCTCCTTGACAAGTTTCTGTCTGCATATCGACCAAATCATAGCACATACAGAAACTACACTTCTTGGGATAGTAAACGATCTGCGATGTTCTGTTTATGATGGGAAAACAGCTTCTTTAATCCTCATTGACCTATCAGCACCTTTTGATACTGTTGATCATAAAATTCTTTTGAATCACCTCCACAGAAATTTTAATATATCCGGTACATCTCTAGCCTGGTTTTCGTCAAATCTGAGAAATAGAACCCAGCCTGTTCTGGTCAACAAAGAAACAAAGAAAAATCAGATGACGTCACTTTGTCCTGTGGGGTGCCACAGGGATCATTGCTTGGTCCTGTATTATTTGTATTATACACTACACCCCTTGGTATAATTACTGACCAAGATTGTATCCAACATTATTCCTACGCCGATGATACACAGCTAGTTGACGTTTTCAACCCCACTCAAATAAAAGAATCCTTAAACCGTACAGCAGCATGTTCGTAGTCTATTAAGTCCTGGATGACAAACAACAGCCTAAAATTAAATGATAAAAAACCGAAGCTATGGTAGTTGGAACCTCTAAACAATTACGGACAATAACAGAAAAGAATCAACAATTGGTAATTCAACGATCGATTTCTCTGTCAGTCTGAAAACCCTTGGGGTGTTCCTAGAGTCAACACTTTCTATGGAGACTCACGTTGACGAATTGTGTCGTATTTGTTACTATCATATACATTGCATAAGAAACATTCGCCACCTGATCACGACTGATGCTGCTAAAACTCTCTCGAATGCTAACAAATAAATTACAGAGAATACAGAACACCGCTGTCAGGATTGTAACAAGAACTTCAAAATATTCATCCATAACTTCAGTTTTAAAGTCTCTTCACTGGTTGCCTGTCGAAATCCCGGATTCAGTATAAAGTTCTGTCATTTGTTTAAACTCTATTATCCAGATTAAAAACATATTGTTTATGTGTGTTTTTAATAGTGGGAGACTCATGAATATGTTCCTGTAGAGGTATATAAAGTGCATGACCCACGTGCTGTACCTGATAACGAAAGGTAAATTTCACCTACTCATTTTGTTTTATAAAATAAAAAGCCTGGTTTTATCTAGACACCCTATAATACACCGTAGGACACAGGTCGCCATTTCCAGATGAAGACTTACGGGTTTAAGTTGTTTGAAAACGTATCATGAGTTACTCACCCTAAGGTAGACGTTTAACAAAAAAATTAAACAATATAACCAATATATAATTATCTAACCACAGTGAAATCAAGGAAATATAAGAATCTTTACCCAAGAAACTTTTTCAGTGAACATGTTAAACCCATCTCTCTCTCTCTCTCTTTCTCTCTCTCTCTCTCTCTCTCTCGCTCTCGCTCTCCCCCCTTCACCCTAGACTATTCTGTTAACCTGCACACAATTCTTGTAATTTACGTTTCAAATCGAGTTTATAAAAATCTTAAGTGCGATAAGTGATTCTCCAATCTCCTAAAAATCTGTGGGTATTTGTATTGAAACCATGTCGTCGTCTGACCTTAATAAAACAACCGATTTTATCCACAACCTTTCCTCTAGCATTAAGCGATATTGGCAATTTATAAAACGCATAGCCTAGTCATCGTTAAAAACACCAGTAAAGTCGTTTTGATTCCGTCAATGTCACGGATGTTATCCCTCATTGCTATTGGTAGACATACCATCAAGATCCGGGGGATTTATCCTTCTAAAGAGCACGTGTCAGAGATGTCACAGAAGGTGAGCCGTATATTTGATTTTCTCTCAATTTACGGCTCATTGAAACAAATTTCACGAATCAAAGTCGCCCGGCTTTCCTTACTAATTTCCCATCATTTGATTTATTCACAAGACTTGAATTACTGTTTATTAGGTTAAGAGACAATTAGGCGAAGCGGAACTTGAAAACCGCCATTCCAATCTTTGAGTGGGCGTTTGATAGAATTATAGAAAATGATTGGAATGCGAGTCTCCAGGTCAATGTATGATTAGATAGTCTGATATACCTAAAAATATTCACAATTTAAATATATATTTTTCGTAATGTCAGCGTAATTAACGTTTCGTTCGTTTATTCAATTAAAGAAATCTAAATTAAGAAGATTTTGCGCATTACTGAATGTTAAATGAGGTAGACCTACTTACAACATGATTTCCGTGTTTTCTAAAACCATCACGTCCTCTGATAATTAAATCAGTATAACTCCATTAAAACTTAATAATTTGTTTCCCTAGCATACTTTTCGTCCCGAGTTTTACCCCATTCTTCCTACTTCCTCCCCGAGTTACCGGTGGGGCGATTTACCCAATACTACCCAATACCACCCTGCACCACCCTGTGCCACCTAATATCACCTCAATATCACCACATACTACCCAATACTACAAGATAATGATACAACATAGGCATATCATTTTATTTTTTTCATATCGCGGGAAATGTACTTCAAATGCGACACCGAGATACTCCTGACACGAACACTCTTTACGGACATACCAAATTGTCTCCATTTAATTAATAAACATCCCTTTACAGGGGGTCAATGGGCTTTATCTGGGTATGAAATGAAATGGGGGTTTAACGTCGAACTGGTCTAATCCGAACTAGGCTAATGAAGACGGTCATACGTCATACAATGTACTATGAGGCAGTCTTTCCCGGGCAGCGACACTATGGTCTAATCTTATATCGAATTCCAACTGCCAAGGACTATTTTACGTGCATTCCAATGCATATATGTCACCTTTGTTTTTGGTATCATCCAAACGACTAGACAAGACCCTCATTCCTGCACCACTGACAAGGGGAACGCACGTCAGAAAACGTCTGCCTCTTGGCAATGATGCCGGACGAAAGCTTTGGCAAGGAACAACCCCTTGAAGTTCAGATAGGGCGAACAGGTGGACCGCACACAAGATTACTTATCAGGTTGACTAAAACGGTTGTAGGCCGAAACTCTACTGCCAAGGCAAATTTTTCTCATGAAATAGGGTTTAACATGCTGTTCTGCTCCGATTAGGCTAATGAAGACGGGCATACACCATGCAGGGGGCTATCTATGAAGGCAATCAATTTTGCCTAGACAGCGGCGCTAGATTTTGCGTCCTATCCGAACGACTATACGTTTGTCATTATCAGGCCTTCCAACCTACACCACTGACAAATGTGAACCACACTAGTAAATCCCGATGAATGTTCTAAAACAATTCAGGGATCGAGCGTGGGACCTCCAGGTAAACGAGCCAACGTCCAACAAACCAAGCCACCGTGGCTCCCGGAACCTGCCCGAAACCTTTTCAAATATTCATTAAACCTCTACACGTTATTCGTTTTTTTAATGCGCCATATGTAAATAAAGTTATTAAAGCTGGCTGGTCCATATATACACACGATCTCTCCGGAGAAAATGAGTAATAAATGGATATTTGATGACAACATGATGGCGACATTGTATCGGTGACAGACTCCATGGGAAAATTAGTTTTACATTATACATCTGATACACGTCGGTACATTGTCCAATAACTGAGATAGAGATGGTCTGATACACGTCGTTACATTGTCCAATAACTGAGATAGAGATGGTCCTTGAGGTGAATATCAGACAATTACTTTCCGTAGAGATTAGTTTGTAATTACTGTCTCGATAGATGAGTTTTATTTAATAAGTCGGTATCACATCATTGGGTAATTTCACCACTAAATTATGATACATCACCAATTCATTCGTTTAGGGAGGAGAGAGAGGGGGGGGGGGGTCGTTCAATTAAAGGGACTATTCCGATATGTTCAGGGTCTCCAAAAAAAAAAAGACCGTGTTAGTATGGAATTTAAGCCTCCAAAATATAGAGGAATTGTGTATTTACCCTGTCTCCAAAGTTCAGCTCAAAATATTGAGTCGTTTGGACGTGAAAGTTAAAAACTCTTATTATGTAACCCTTTTCAGATTGCGGGTCAATTGTTCGTTGGGTGACCTGATAATCAATTCCAGTTCCTTTATATGTCTATACAGTGAATGACCATGTGCTGTACTTGGTAACGAAAGGTAAATTTCACCTACACATTATTTTTTATATAATGAAAGTTTGTTTCTATCCAGACACCGCATAATACAACATGGGACATCAGTCTCCAGATGAAGACTGGCGGGTTTAAGTTGTTTGAAAACGTACAACTAATATTGAGTGAGTTGATCGGTCCCAAGGTAGAGGATTTTAAGCGATTTTAATATTAAATTAAGCAATTTTATTCTCCAATGTATATTTTCGGGATTTGCCCTGTAAGGTGAATAAATCAGACAATTACTCTCTCGAGAAGGATTATATTTTAATTACTGTCTCGATCTATCCGTTTATTTAATAAGCCGGTATCACGTCACATTATTGGGCAATTTCAGCACTCAAATTTGACAAATCACAAATTAATTTGTTTAGAGTGAGAGAGGGAAAGAGGGGGATAGACCAGTAGTTACCTCACCGGTCTCCTCCCACAGCTATGCTAAAGCCAATTTATAAAATAATCATAACCTTATGTAAGTCCCGGAGCACCCGAGTTTATGTCGAATGGACGGTCGCACCACTATCAAGGTGAACCACGCCGGAAGGCTTCTTGGGCTAGATGAAGCGGGGGGGGGGGGGGTAACACCTGTTAGCAAGCCATTATCTAATACACTGAACCACTTATAGGAGATAAGATCCACCATTCAATACCGACGATAACCTCTTACAGCGTGTAAATCAACGCGACAATAAAAACCATTCATTTGACTGAGCAAATAACGTTCAAGAATCAGAAACCCTACACGCGGTAAACCAACAGAAAATAGTTCCAGGAATAAAACCTTGTCCAAATATACAAGTTAAATTTTATTGAATCTTGTGGTAAATAAACAAGATTGTAAGAAGATGGAAATACACTGAGTATCGGATCGTGACTGTTTGCAAGGATGGTATCGCTGTTGTAATGTATGGAAGACCAAGTGGGACAATATTCATTATACTTGTTTCTACATTCCAGTTTGAACATTTTAGACACGAACGCAACATTCTAAACTAATGATTCTTGTTTCTACATTATTATGTCAACATTTCATGCACAAAATCAACATTAGTTTAGAATGTTCAGACTGGAATGTAGAAACAAGAATCATGAATATTGTCCCATTTGGTCTTCCATAGTAATGGGATCTAGTGTTTGGTTTATAGTGATATCGTATCATCAAGGTAAACACTACATTATAAAGTTTATAGATCTATTTGACAAACCGGGAAATATTGGTGTTAAAATTAACCTTTCCCTTCACAAATATTTAAAGAACGACGGATATATCCTACACTTTGTAACGATAGTCAATATACGCCCATGTGATCCTATATAGTCAATTGACGTCATCAACATGGTTACGATGAGCTTTTTCCTGATAATTTACTACCCAGTTGACCGTATTTATTACACTAATAGGTGCAGTTCACAGAAATAAAATGTTTATTCAAATAAATAAATCACCAAACTGTCTGAACGTAAATATCGAAATCGAGCCACAAGCAGCAGCCTTCAGAGAGCTGGACAAAAGGTGCCACGACTACGTACATCCAATTCTGGTCAGGCGGGGACATCCAGATCCGGTCAGGTGGGGACATCCAGTTCCGGTTCGACAGGAGCATCCACTTCCGGTTGGGCGGGAACATCCAGTTCCGGTCGGGCGTGGGCATCAAATTAACCAATAAACAAGCCAGCTTGAACCAATGCATCATGTTAGATCTAATTGATAGGGTCAAGGGTCACGAGATGTAAACCGGGTTAACGCTAATCTAATTGATGAGGTCATAGTTCACGAGATGTAAACCGGGCTAACGCTAATTCCATTCCTTAACATCGACTTACCTACAATCACGTGCCCTAGCGTCATTTAGCCAATGCACCATTAAAGATGTAGCGTATATTTTTAAAGCAGCGGTTCTTGATAACTCTCGATTAACCATTTTATCGTTCATATTTCATATCCATTAATATCGCGGTCATCCGAAGAACTAGAGAGTTGATCATAGACCTGGCATGTAAATGAATGTCTAAATAATCATTTATATTATTTCAAGCCAGACTCGAAATAGAGTTTCACAAGAAAGTCTGATTATATGAACACAAATACTTGACAGACAAATCTATCTGTCAGACATTCAATACGACTGTTCTAGTTTAGTGTGATTTAAAATTAAAGTGTCTATTTATTTTGCTGTCTTGTTTGGTCTGCGTTCAATTAAAAGGACATTTTTTATGTTCCACTAACGTCAGATAAATTCCAAATCCAAATGAGTAAATGAAATGAATTGGGGTGTAAGAGTCCTACGACTGTTCTGCTCCGAACTGGGCTAATGAAGACGTGCATACGCCATACGTTGTGTTCTGGGGGACATTTTGCCCGGGCATCGGCACTATATGGCCTACACTTGTATCGAATTCCAACAGCCAATGGATCTTTTACGTGCACGCCAATGTATACACGGGACCTCGGATTTTTTTCTCTTGTAAAAAGGTTTATTCAAGAACTAATCATTAAACACTGTACATAAATTTTAATCATGGAACAGCACAAAACATTCTTAGTTAATTAAATAATTAAAAGCCTTCTTCTTTATTATATTAGTTGTTTTTATTTAAAAACAAGAAACAGGAAAATAACACAAATACATTCATGAATCAAAATAAAAAAAAAAAAACATTGACACATTAACACAGCGTATTTCCAACTTAGCCACGGATACTATTCCATAGATATGGTTTACACTAGAGTTTCTCACAAGTTGGTCATCATGCTGATCTCCAGAATTTAACCAATATAAACTCAGTAGTTCTATAGACAACAATAGATTATTAACCAGGTGATAAAAATAATAACCGGTTTATTAACCAGGTAATATAAATAATAACCGGCTTATTAACCAGGTGTCTTGAAATAATTTCAGAGTTGTATTTATATAAGCTTATTTCGTTATCCCTTCCATGATGGTTTTCTATGGCTGGAATCTAATCAATGAATACAATTTAAACTTAAAATATCTGATATTAAATTCCGATACTAGTATATTGATAAGGTATACCCTAGGGTTTCTTGTATTTATTTAAGCTTGTAAATGTCTAATATCTGATATTAAATTCCGAGACTTTTACATTGATAAGATATACACTAGAGTTTCTTACAAGTTGGTCATCATGCTGATCTCCAGAATCTAACCAATATAAACTCAGTAGGTCTGTAGACAACATTAGCTTATTACCCGGGTGATATAAATAATAACCAGCTTATAACGCACGTAATAGAAATAATAACCAGCTTATTACCCAGATGTTATAAATAATAACCGGCTCACTATCAATAACTGACAATGGTTTCGTACTATCCGAACAACTAGACAATGTTCCGGGCCTGGTCCTTGGTCCTACACAATTGATAAAGAGGAAAATACACTCGAGACTTAGGTACGATCGTAAGTAAGGAGCACTTTGTATCTCTGATTGTTTGGCTAACACTGAGCCTCACTTAAACACCGGACACTGGCAACACATGTTATACTAAGGTCATTATCTGAACAAAAACATCAATAGATAATTAATTGGCACTTTTAGCTTTTTTTTTTAAATAAATAGATTAGAACAAGACGACAAGTCTGGAAAGCCTTTTAACATTTTATTATCTTTGTGCATGTGTCAATCATTCTCCAAATAAAACACATTCTAACCTTTCAAAATAAATATTTTACCATTTTACTGCAGAAAGATGGTCGATTTTAAGTAGGAATTTAATCGGATTTCTAAAGCGATTTCAATTTTATGTTCATCCAGAAATATCTACATTAAGAACCGTATCTATTTTGCAGCTTTAGCAAAGAAGTGGTTGAAGTTTTTTCTTTATTCAACATCACTCGGCACGTCATATAATTACAATTTATCTTTTATTACAATGTTACCCTCGAGTATTAAACTAAGCTTTTTACTACAAAATATATGTAACTATATATAGACAGCCTCCTCGGGGATGTGCAGGTTTGACTATATATAGACTTCTTCCTCGGGAATGTGCAGGTTAGATTATGTGTATTATAGCTTTGAAACGATCTGATTAAAATACAGATCCTATTTCGTTTCTTAATCATAGTTCAAAATTTCACCTACTCATTTTTTTTTTAAAAGTGTGGTTTTATCTAGACCGTAATATACAGAGTGTCTCCATTTCCAGATGAATATGAAGATGAAGACTGACAGGTTTTAGTTGTTTGAAAACGTATCACGTATACTAAGTTACTCGTCCCTAAGGTAGAGGATGATTAGGGTTTTTAACACAAAAGTAAGCAGTGTAATCGATATATAAAATTACTAACGACAGTTAAATCAAGGAAATATTAGAATCGTAATTCAAAGAAACTTTTTCAGTGAACTTGTTAGTCTCGAAATGACCTAGTTTGTGTCGAGTGAACCCATCACCCATCACTCGCTCCCTCGCTCCTCCTCTCTCTCCCTTTCTCTTTATTATCCCAGTTGAAGTAGAAAGTTAAACCCCTATCCATTACTTCATTCGTACATTCATTTAATCCAACTATAACTTCGCCTCTCTCCGGATAAGAGCAGAACAGTAGGATGTTAAACCCTAGCTCCCTCTCACTCTTCTTCATTCTCGACTATTGTGTTAACTTTGCGTAACTCCAGATTGGAGAAAAATAGTAGGGTGTTAAACCTCAGCTCCCTCTCTCTCTCTCTCTCTCTCTCTCTCTCTCTCTCTCTCTATCCTTCATCCTAGGCTCTATTTTGTTAACCTGCACCCAATTCTTGTAATTTACGTTTCAAATAGAGTTTATGTAAATCTAAGTGCGGTGAGTGATTCTCCAATCTCCTCAAAATCTGTGGATATTTGTATTGAAACCATGTCGTCGGCTGCCCTAATAAAACACCCGAATTCACCATAACCTTTCTTGTAGCATTTAGCGATATTGGCAATTTATAAAACGAATAGCCTAGTCCTCGTTAAAAACACCGGTAAAGTTGTTTTGATTCCGTCAAGGTTACGGATGTTATCCTTTATTGTTATTGGTAGACATTCTATCAAGATCCGGGGGATTTATCCTTCTAAAGAGCACGTGTCAGATACGTCACAGAAGGTGAGCCGTATATTTGATTTTCTCTCAATTTACGGCTCATTGAAACAAATTTCACAAATCAACGTCGCCCGGCTTTTCTTACTAATGTTACATAATTTGATTTATTCACAAGACTTGAATTACTGTTTATTAGGTTAAGAGACAATTAGGCGAAGCGGAACCTGAAAACCGCCATTCCAATCTTAGAGTGGGCGTTTGATATAATTGTAGAAAAGTGATTGGAATGCGAGTCTCAGGGTCAATTTATGATTAGATAGTCTGATACACATAAAAATATTTACATTTAAATATATATTTTTCGTAATGTCAGCGTTATTAACGTCACCGATTTTGATGAGCTGAAATGTAATCTAATCACACCAACTTCTACGCCAATGCAAAGGTCCTGACAAGGACAGTTGCCTTGTCGTTCGGATGGGACGAAAAACCTAGGTCCTGTTTACAACATGGCGTGCACGTAAAAGATCCCGTTGCAGTTGGAATCCAAGTAACATTTCTATCATTGGGGGACGTAAAGGTAGCTCGTTGTTCGTTATTCGTTGTTCGTTATTGGCGAATAACGAACAACGAGCTGGTTTGTTGTTCGTTATCGGCGAATAACGAACAACGAGCTGGTTCGTTGTTCGTTATTCACCAGATATGGAATTAGTAACATAATAAAGGCACTTTTAGAGAGAATATGCCGGGAGTGGGTTTTTACACGCCTAATTGGTTAATAAATCTTCAAAATCTTGGGAAAAAGATTCGAACAGTCTGTTTTTCTACCCGAACAACTAACAGTTTCATATTGATGAATAACGAACAACGAGCTGGTTTGTTTTCCGTTAATCACCAGATATGGAATAAGTAACATAATAAAGGCACTTTTAGAGAGAATATGCCGGGAGTGGGTTTTTACACGCCTAATTGGTTTATAAATCTCAAAATCTTGGGGAAAAGATTCTAACAGTCTGTTTTTCGACGCGAACAACTAGCAGTTTCATATTGGTGAATAACGAACAACGAGCTGGTTTGTTGTTCGTTATTCACCAGATATGGAATTAGTAACATAATAAAGACACTTTAAGAGAGAATATGCCGGAAGTGGGTTTTTATGAGTCTAATTGGTTAATAAATCTTCAAAACCTTGGGGAAAAGATTCTAACAGTCTGTTTTTCTACCCGACAACTAGCAGTTTTATATTGGTGAATAACGAACAACGAGCTGGTTTGTTGTTCGTTATTGACGAATAACGAACAACGAGCTGGTTCGTTGTTCGCTATTCACCAGATATGGAATTAGTAACACAATAAAGGTACTTTTAGAGAGAGTATGCCGGGAGTGGGTTTTTATGAGTCGAATTGGTTAATAAATCTTCAAAATCTTGGGAAAAAGATTCTAACATTCTGTTTTTCTACCCGAACAACTAGTAGTTTCATATTGGTGAATAACGAACAACGAGCTGGTTTGTTGTTCGTTATTCACCAGATATAGAATAAGTAACATAATAAAAGCACTTTTAGAGAGAATATGCCGGGAGTGGGTTTTTACACGCCTAATTGGTTTATAAATCTCAAAATCTTGGGAAAAGATTCTAACAGTCTGTTTTTCGACGCGAACAACTAGCAGTTTCATATTAGTGAATAACGAACAACGAGCTGGTTTGTTGTTCGTTATTCACCAGATATGGAATTAGTAACATAATAAAGACACTTTAAGAGAGAATATGCCGGGAGTGGGTTTTTATGAGTCTAATTAGTTAATAAATCTTCAAAATCCTGGGGTAAAGATTCTAACAGTCTGTTTTTCTACCCGACAACTAGCAGTTTTATTTTGGTGAATAACGAACAACGAGCTGGTTTGTTTTTCGTTATTGGCGAATAACCTACAACGAGCTGGTTCGTTGTTCGTTATTCACCAGATATGGAATTAGTAACATAATAAAGGCACTTTTAGAGAGAATATGCCGGTAGTGGGTTTTTATGATTCTAATTGGTTAATAAATCTTCAAAATCTTTGGAAAAAGATTCTAACAGTCTGTTTTTCTACCCGAACAACTAGCAGTTTCATATTGGTGTATAACGAACAACGAGCTGGTTCGTTGTTCGTTATTGGCGAATAACGAACAACGAGCTGGTTCGGGTTTTTATGGGTCGAATTGGTTAATAAATCTTCAAAATCCTGGGGAAAAGATTCTAACAGTCTGTTTTTCTACCCGAACAACTAGTAGTTTCATATTGGTGAATAACGAACAACGAGCTGGTTTGTTGTTCGTTATTGGCGAATAACGAACAACGAATAACGAGCTGGTTCGTTGTTCGTTATTCACCAGATATGGAATTAGTAACATAATAAAGGCACTTTTAGAGAGAATATGCCGGGAGTGGGTTTTTACACGCCTAATTGGTTAATAAATCTTCAAAATCTTGGGAAAAAGATTCGAACAGTCTGTTTTTCTACCCGAACAACTAGCAGTTTCATATTGGTGAATAACGAGCAACGAGCTGGAATTAGTAACATAATAAATTCACTTTTAGAGAGAGTATGCCGGGAGTGGGTTTTTATGAGTCGAATTGGTTAATAAATCTTCAAAATCCTGGGGAAAAGATTCTAACAGTCTGTTTTTCTACCCGAACAACTAGTAGTTTCATATTGGTGAATAACGAACAACGAGCTGGTTTGTTGTTCGTTATTGGCGAATAACGAACAACGAATAACGAGCTGTTCGTTGTTCGTTATTCACCAGATATGGAATTAGTAACATAATAAAGGCACTTTAAGAGAGAATATGCCGGGAGTGGGTTTTTACACGCCTAATTGGTTAATAAATCGTCAAAATCTTGGGAAAAAGATTCGAACAGTCTGTTTTTCTACCCGAACAACTAGCAGTTTCATATTGATGAATAACGAACAACGAGCTGGTTTGTTGTTCGTTATTCACCAGATATGGAATTAGTAACATAATAAAGACACTTTAAGAGAACGAACAACGAACAACGAGCTGGTTCGTTGTTCGTTATTCACCAGATATGGAATTAGTAACATAATAAAGGCACTTTTAGAGAGAATATGCCGGGAGTGGGTTTTTATGAGTCGATTTGGTTAATAAATCTTCAAAATCTTGGGAAAAAATTCTAACAGTCTGTTTTTCTACCCGAACAACTAGTAGTTTCATATTGGTGAATAACGAACAACGAGCTGGTTCGTTGTTCATTATTCACCAGAAAAGGAATTAGTAACATAATAAAGGCACTTTTAGAGAGAATATGCCGGGAGTGGGTTTTTATGAGTCTAATTGGTTAATAAATCTCAAAATCTTAGGAAAAAGATTCTAACAGTCTGTTTTTCTACCCGACAACTAGCAGTTTCATATTGGTGAATAACGAACAAGGAGCTGGTTAGTTGTTCGTTATTGGCGAATAACGAACAAGGAGCTGGTTCGTTGTTCGTTATTCACCAGATATGGAAATAGTAACATAATAAAGGCACTTTTAGAGAGAATATGCCGGGAGTGGGTTTTTACCCGCCTAATTGGTTAATAAATCTTCAAAATCTTGGGAAAAAAGATTCTAACAGTCTGTTTTTCTAACCGAACAACTAGCAGTTTCATATTGGTGAATAACGAACAACGAGCTGGTTTGTTTTTCGTTATTGGCGAATAACCTACAACGAGCTGGTTCGTTGTTCGTTATTCACCAGATATGGAATTAGTAACATAATAAAGGCACTTTTAGAGAGAATATGCCGGTAGTGGGTTTTTATGATTCTAATTGGTTAATAAATCTTCAAAATCTTTGGAAAAAGATTCTAACAGTCTGTTTTTCTACCCGAACAACTAGCAGTTTCATATTGGTGAATAACGAACAACGAGCTGGTTAGTTGTTCGTTATTGGCGAATAACGAACAACGAGCTGGTTCGTCGTTCGTTATTCACCAGATATGGAATTAGTAACACAGTAAAGGCACTTTTAGAGAGAATATGCCGGGAGTGTTTTTTTATGGATCTAATTGGTTAATAAATCTTCAAAATCTCGGGAAAAAAGATTCTAACAGTCTGTTTTTCTACCTGAACAACTAGCAGTTTCATATTGGTGAATAACGAATAACGAGCTGGTTTGTTGTTCGTTATTGGCGAATAACGAACAAAGAGCTCGTTTGTTTTCGTTATTCACCAGATATGGAGTTAGTAACATAATAAAGGCACTTTTAGAGAGAATATGCCGGGAGTGGGTTTTTATGAGTCTAATTGGTTAATAAATCTCAAACTCCTGGGAAAAAGAATCTAACAGTCTGTTTTTCTACGCGAACAACTAGCAATTTCATATTGGTAAATAACGAACAACGAGCTGGCTCGTTGCTCGTTTTTCACCAGATAAGGAAATAGTAACAACTTTGAATTCCGTCTAACGGTTTGAATTGTTCGTATTTGGTTTTATTTTATTTTATAATAAAGGCACTTTTAGAGAGAATACGCCGGGAGTGGGTTTTTATGAGTCTAATTGGTTAAAAAATCTCAAAATCTTTGGGAAAAAGATTCTAACAGTGTGTTTTTCAACCCGAACAACTAGCAGTTTCATATTGGTGAATAACGAACAACGAGCTGGTTTGTTGTCTTTTATTGGCGAATAACGAACAACGAGTTTGTTCGTTTTTCGTTAATCACTAGATATGGAATTAGTTACATAATAAATGCACTTTTAGAGAGAATATGCCGGGAGTGGGTTTTTACACGCCTAATTAATTAATACATCTTCTAAATCTTGGGAAAAAGATTCGAACAGTGCCTTTATTGTGTCATTAATTCTATATCTGGTGAATAACGAACAACGAGCTGGTTTGTTGTTCGTTATTGGCGAATAACGAACAACGAGCTGGTCCGTTGTTCGTTATTCACCAGATATGGAATTAATGACACAATAAAGGCACCTTTAGAGAGAATATGCCGGAGTGGGTTTTTATGAGTTAAATTGGTTAATAGATCTTCAAAATCTTGGGAAAAAGATTCTAACAGTCTGTTTTTCTACCCCAACAACTACCAGTTTCATATTGGTGAATAACGAACAACGAGCTGGTTTGTGGTTCGTTATTGACAATAACGATCAACGAATAACGAACAACGAGCAAAATTCACGTCCCCCATTGTATGTAGCCTTTTTGTCTTCATAAACCAAGTGTGAGCAGAACAAAAGAACATTAGGGGAGAGAGAGAAATGGGGTTTAACGTCCACTCGACACAAACTAGGCGTAGGGGTCTTTAGCAGTGGGGAGGAAACCCACGAGGTTGAGAAGGTGCCCCTATCTCCATGTCACATACGCTCACACTAGGGCTCGAAACCACAGCCGCAAGCCAGAGGTGACCGGCCACTTTAGACAAAAAGTGGACAGTTCTTGCTTTGTTAGTTCACAAATAGATAAAGAAAAAAAGGAATATATTGAAATTTTCACGAATATTTTGCATCCGATGATATTCAGTGTTAATTATGGGGAGAGAGAGAGAGAGAGAGAGAGAGAGAGAGAGAGAGAAATGGGATTTAATGTCAGCTCAACACAACTAGGTCATTTCGGGACTAAAATATGGTTTAATTTTATTTTAATAATTCGCTTCAAAAATTCGTAGGGGTCTTTAGCAGAGGGAGGAAACCCACGAGGTTGAGAAGGCGCCCTTATCTCCATGCGACATACGCTCCCACCAGGGCTGGAAACCACAGCCGCGAGCCAGAGGTGGCCGCCCAGCTAAAGGTCGAAGCGCGGCATTCTAGACCACTAGGCCACCGCAGCCCCAGTGTTGATTATGGTCTTATCTTGTTAATAAATTGTATTGTATTGTATTGTTATATTGCCGTAAAGCATTCACAATATGTTTATAACATAGATTCAATAAAATAAGGTGATGAAGGATGGACATAAATTAATTCACATAGTGTAAGGTAATAATACTAATTAATGGTTATAATTACATTAACTTCAATAAGGTGATGAGGGATGAGGGATGGACATATAAATAGTATTTAATTCACATATTATAAGACAATAATACGAATTAATGGTCATAATTACATGAACTTCTTTTTCTTTTGTAACATTAAAAAACGATATCTACCTAAATTATTTATAATATTAATATAATAATATTTAGTGTTTTAAGCCTATTCCATCTATATGTGATCTCAACAGGTTGTACAATTATTATTATCCCGGTCTCCAGGATACAGGTAAAGCCTGATTACCTCCCTTTACCGCTGAACTCTTAGAAGAGCCCCATTTGAGAGTTTTGATATTGGTACTTCTTAATAATTCATGTAACATTGATGACACAAAGAAAGACCTGCAATAGACAGATTTATGTCTGGAATAATGATTCTTTAAATCAAGGACACTAGAAATATGTTTTTCTTTAACAGACAAGCGAAGGTCCCAGAAGTGGAAACCCCCTATAAATGAATTAGAAACGAAAATCATTATTATAAAAAGTAGAATTTAATGATAAAATGATAATTATTATATAATTATTACCCCAACTGTTACGAATCATATATGATACCGAAACCTCAAGAGAGTTAAAAATTAATGTCACGACACAGTTTGGGAAACAATTACCTCATAATGACAATTGTGTTGAAATTTATGTTCGGGGTGGCGTGGGATTGAGTTGCCGAATGATTACTTGTTTTCCCCTGTCTTGCTTTTCCTTTTTTGTAGACGCGTGGGGTTGGGTGTTTGAATGCGATTGGGTGTGTGTGTGTGTGGGGGGGGGGAGGATTTACCTGTTTGTTTTGAGAAAACAATGAAAAATAGTATATTTTTTAAGAAATGTTTTTAATGTAACCAGCACCATGTATTATACCATGAGTTAGTTGATTTATTTTGAACTTGTTATCAGAAGTGGGTGGGTTGGGATGGCCTAGTGGTCTAGAGTTCCGCGCTTCGATCTCTAGCTGGCCGACCACCTCTGGCTTGCGGCTGTGGTTTCGAGCCCTGGTGTCAGCGTTTGAGGCATGGAGATAGGGGCGCCTTCTAAACCTTGTGGGTTTTTTCCGGCCACTCCCGTTTCCTCCCACTGCTAAATACCCCTACGCGCAAGCGAATTATTGAAATAAAATTAAGCATATGTTAGTCCCGAAATGACCTAGCTGTGTTGAGTGGACGTTAAACCCCATTTCTCTCTCTCTCTGTTATCAGAAGAAATGTACTTCTCAAGGTTTTGATTCACGGCCTGCACGTAGCAAGCGGGATCGCCAGTCGAAATTCGTGGGTTTTATCTGGCTCCTTCGGTTTCCTCCTACTGCTAAGGAGTCCTACACGAAGCCGAATAATTGAAATAAATTTGAACAATATGTTATTCCCGAAATGGCCTAGATGTGTCTAGTGGACGTTGCCCCCCCTCTCATTCTCTCTGTCTCTATTTGGTGGACATTGGTCCCCACCCCTTCTAAAGACTTCTACGCGCCAGTAAATAATTAAAAGTCGAGTCGACTTTACGAAAGACTGAGGTCCCATAGGCCCTACATATCGGCTTCCACGTAATGGATCCCTTGGCAGTTGAAATTCGATATACGAGTATGCCTTAGCACCGCTGTCCAGACAAAACTTCCCTAACTGTATGGCGTATGCCCGTCTTCAGTCGGAGCAGAACAGTGGGACGTTAAACCTTAATTTATATCATTTCAGAACATAAAGTTATTTTATCTATACAAGTTTGACGATTTCGATCTGACGCTTTTAAGTGACACCGGGTTTCGTCACCGGCTTAATTTCCCAATTTTTGTCAACTGTTACCGACCACTGTACACAAGTATTCACACATGTTGTGCACGTGGCAGAATTAATGTACTGTTTATAGAACACCTGATATCACTTCACATTACGGTAGTTCGCGCATAACTGCCCACGCAGGTACACTAGATTTAAATAGTTTTACACCGGGTGCAAATAGGTCGGTAACAAGTGTTTTCTTTATAAATGAAATCTGAAAGATCAGACAGTGTCATTCTCCGATAGGTTTAAATCTGAACTCTGATCGCATGTAACATCAATAACAAAGATAAATGGCAAATAGAATCAACAATTTATATTAAAAACTTCAATATCTCGTCTTTAAATAGGATCTACTTTATACTCTCCGTCGATATAACATTCCAAAAGAATCAATTCAGGCAGAAATCATAGATTGGTTCCTTTGGCGCACGTGGGTAAATTTTAACAGTAACAATAGTAGTAATAGTAGTACAGGTATTAGGTAGTAGTAAGTACTCTTAGTTAGTAGATAGTAGTAGACAGTAAGTTAGTAGACAGTAGTAGGAACTTAGGAAGTAGTAGACAGTAGTAGGCAGTATTGGAAAGTAAGTAGTAGACAGTAGATAGTAGACATTAGTTAGTAGACATTAGGTAGTATACAGTAGGTAGTAGACAGTAGTTAGTATACAGTAGGTAGTAGACAGTAGTTAGTAGACAGTAGGTAGTAGACAGTAGTTGGTAGACAGTAGTAGACAGTATTGGAAAGTAAGTAATAGAAAGTAATAAAAGTAGGTAGTAGCAGTACACATTAGTAGACAGTAGTAGTAGACAGTAGTAGAAAGTAGACAGTAGAAAGTAGGCAGTAGACAGTAGGTAGTAGACAGTAGTACACATTAGTAGACAGTAATAAAAGTAAGTAGTAGACAGTAGGTAGTAAAAAATAATTAAAGTAAGTAGTAGACAGTAGTTGAAAGTACTTAATAGATATAGTAGTTTAGTAGCAGAATCGAGACAAAAACACAAGCCCGTGTCTGATTATGAATCAGGAGTTCGATTTCCCGCTAGTACGTATGACGGAGTATGTTAAAGACCCCTAAAAGGAAGCGACATATTGAAATAAGTATAAAGCACATCTTTGGCTCGAAATGACCTATTGTGTGTCGAGTGGACACGTGTCTGTCTCTGAGTCCTTCGGATTACTTACACTGCTACATACTTCTACGGTCATCTCTCTCTCTGTATCTCTCCCTCGCTCTCTCTCTCTTGCTCTCTCTCTCCCTCGCTCTCTCTCCCTCGCTCTCTCTCTCTCGCTCCCTCCCTCTCTCTCTCTCTCTGATAATTCAACGTACATTTATCTTGGTCAAGCAAGACAAGCCCGTATCCAACAGGTTGTTGTTTCCCAAATAAGACTTTACTGGGAATAACAATCCCCACAGTGGCGCCTATTTCCGGTAATGTATGTCAACAAAAGATCCACCAACGTTATATTTTCATTATCAATGAAATGTTGTTAATTTCCCAAGCTACTATAGAAGAATTGATTGACGTGAGTCCTGTTCCGACAGTCAATTAAAGAACATAAACAGACCGATTTACATTTAATGGCCACGATTGTCCATTATAGAAAAAGAATAGTAAGATTTCCATTTAATAGCCACGATTATCTGTAAGATAAAATACATAATCAGGTCATATTTGCATCCATCAGGGAATGGCTCAGCGAAGAAACGTTGGCTTGCCACTCGGCAAATCTCGGCAGATTCCGGTACTCTACATCTAACCTCGGTTGTCTGACAGTAAGTAACATGTACCTACGCCCATAAAATTGCGATGCGGCTACCAGTTTACTTTAAACAGGAAAACGTATCGCTTTTATAAAAAAAACTCCCAAACTGCGTCTTTTGTAGAGTGTATATACACCTAAATGAGCAGAGATATTTTCTCAAGATTACTGGTTTGATAAATTTCCCTGGTAATTCCCCAAACACAATGCCAAACGTGACGTTTGTTGATATAATACTCTCCACAGAAATCTCCATGGGGGCAGCCATTTTTCATTTGGGACCTTTAAAATAGTTCAAATATGGCGGAAATTGTCATACAACATCGATTAGATGCGTAAAATATGTCGAGGTTTGCTGAATGGTTGGCTTGCTAACCTCGGGCGTATTTTCATTCGGCAAACCTCGACGGATTCTGGTACTCTACGTAACCCTACATCTAGACTCGGTTGTATGACAGTAATGTTCCTGCGACCATACATTTGCGATGCGACTAGTCGACTACCGATTTACTTTTTAAAAACGTGCCGCTGTCACAAAAAAGTCCCAAAATGGCGTCTTTTCTAGATATAATCTCTATGGGGGCAGCCATTTTTTAGTTTGTTGATATAATCTCCATGGGGGCAACCAGTTTTTATCCGGTTCCAAAATGGCGGAATTCGTCATACAGCCGAGTCTAGATGTAGGGTACCGGAATCTGTCGAGATTTGCCAAGTGGGAGTATTTTATTATTGTTCTGCGCTTTCGGTTGCAATAACAAGCAAGGAAAGTGCTGCTTACAAGTTCGGATGGGATGAAAGGGGTGTAATAAAAGAGGGTGCTGAGTGAAATTCATTAGGCTCGACTAGTCTTTCCGAGCAGTCATCAAATATATAAAAGTTATTGAGAACGAAAAGCACAGAGTACATCTAGAGCCGCACTGACAAGAGGGGAATAGGTGTAGAAATTGGGTTTAACGTCCACTCGACACAAACTATGTCATTTTATTTTAATAATTCGCTTGCGCAAAGGTGTCTTTAGCAGTGGGGTGAAACCGGAGGACCGGGAGAAAACACACGGGGTTGGACATGCGGCCCTACTCCTTGTCACACACAATTTTAAGTTGGTATAAATATATTGATAACTTCCGGTGATTTCTGGTAATTTCCGCCTGGTTTGCAGCTATACTGTATATATCGGTCATTGTGCGGCAGGTCCAGAAGTTGCAAGTTCACCATTACGATTCGGGTAATTTGCGCGTAAATACAATAAAACCTTTACAAAAGAGAAAAGTTATTTATTTTACTCCTTTAGTTATTTTTTTTACTCCTTTTATGTTTGCTGGAGATAATTAAGACAGCGACTCTTCTATTTAAAGAAAATAAGAAGGTTCGTGGATGACGTATGAACCTGTTGTATTTGTATAAATAGTATATAGAAGAAAGAACTGCTTTGATGTTACGTGTAGGCTAAATCGATACGTTGTGTGTTAGTCCCGAAATGACATAAGTTTGTGTCGAGTAGACGTTAAACCCCATTTATCTCTATCTCCCTATATAATCACAGACACGGCACTGACAATTCAATTTTAGGTGTGGGGTAGAGGGGGGTTGAGAGAGGGGGTTTATAATGAGAGAAGGGCGAGGTGGACTTACCCCAACTTTAATAAATAACATCTTACATGAATTGCAAGACAAGGGATACATATCAGTAAAACAATATGATTATGTATCTGCTAAATCTGATTGCTGACAAAGATATCACTATACGCTACCAAAAATACATAAAAATCCAGAAAAAGAATGGTTTATAGCTAATAAATTACCCAAAGGGATGCCCAATAATATCAGACTGTGGCAGCGAATCATACAATGTATCACAAAATATCGACCATTTCTTATTACCCATAGCCTGCCAACACGCTTCCTACCTTAAAGACACCAACGATTTTATTCATAAAATCAAACAGTTAAGAGTCCCTGAACACACCATTGTAATATCCATCGACGTACAGAGCATGTACACGAACATCGATAATAACACAGAAGTTAAAGCAGTCAGGAAAGCATTTCTTAGGAACCCGCAAACATCCAGACCGGACGAAGAAATCCTCACATTACTCGACATCTGTCTGAGGAGGAAGGACTTCACATTAAACGACCGAGTCTTCAGGAACTGCGATGAGAAACGATTTTCCCCGAGATACGCAAATCTCTTCATGGCGGAGTGGGACATCCTTTAGACATCCCTTTACTAGATTCCAGTGAAAGAATTTTTTTATTTCCGTCTAAAGGGAAGTTTTGCCACTCTGCCCATTAAAGCCAGATTTTTATGGATGTTTTTGAGATGACGTTTCCATAGTCTGGACGTAGACGTTAGACGAATTTTGGGCGTTTTTTAACATTCTAAACAATCATCACCAATCTGTCAAATTAACCGCAAATATAAGTGCTAACAGCATAGAATTCCTTGACACCACCCGTTTTAAAAGTAGCAACACCAAAAATACTGGCCACTGGGCAAGTATTATTCAAAGAAACTGATACACACCAATTACTGTTCAATAGCTCCTTTCACCCAAAACATACGTTCTCTGGCATCATAAAATCTCAGATTATCCGTTTCCATAGAATATGTACCCAGAAGGCCGACTTTGAGACGGAATGTACGATGGTATTTAACAATCTAAGAGAAAGGGGATACCCCAAACGCTATCCCTGACGTATAAAAAACCCAGCTGAACTTGCCGCCAAAGAAACAAACAATATTCAGTCGGCAGTTAAACCTAAACCTGTGGCCACCCAAGATGTCAAACATGCAGAATCAAAAACATATCCGACCAATTCCATAACAAAACATCTGGCGCAAAGTTCCCAACTTTCATGCAGCAGTTCAAACATAATTTATCTAATCTCCTGTAGACAATGCAACAAACAATACGTAGGGGAGACCCATACCCTTGGGAAGGAATTAACGGTCACCGGTCACCAAAAAAGACAATTTGGTCTCAATTCACCTCAACCAACACATCATGACATTTCTGATCTCATTGTCACCTCAATATAAAAAAAAACCAAGAGAAACTTTGAAACTCCAGAAGAAATAAACACGTTTGGCTCACTAGAGAAAAATTATGAATTTACATTTTAAAAACAACATCCCCCCTCAAGGTTTGAATAGCCCCTTTGTAACCTATTTTAGCGCAACTGCAGCAAGTGCGTCTAATATCATCAGAAAAGACTATACTGATCTCCAGGAAAATCACCCGAAAATTTTCACACAGAAACTTATAATTACATTTTCTAAAAATAAAAACCTGAACATTTTAGTCCATATTAGATTAGATATAACCAGTCTTCATCCTAACCCAAAACAAACCATATATCAAAGAATGATTGAATGAATATGGGTTTAACATCCTACGCTTCTGCACCTAACCTGGGCTAATTAAAGACGGGAAACCATATATCAAATCCTAGCCCTATGTGTTAGTAAATAAAACCAACTACATATAAGAATTCCTAGCCCTAACTCGGTTTTTTAAATCCAATTCTTAGTAGGAAACACGATAATGTTGAGAGCCTCAAATTTATCCTTTTTTCTTCAGAAACAAAAATATCAGTAGCACCAGTTAAGGAAGACCATCAACGCCACCAACATTAAAAAAACAGTAAAATCACCTTTGTATATAAATTTATTGTATTCACCGTTGTATTATATGTTTTTGTTTTAAAACTAGGAAATGTCACGAACTAATTTTTTATCATGCGAGATCAGTGCTTATATGAAGACTTCGCCCCCCCCCCACACACACCCCAAATACTTAAACCTAACCCCAGATAAAGATATTTCTCAGATTATACAAAGATCTAGTATTGTGCCCCGGAAACAGTCAGCTTGCTCACGGAAACCACAGCAGGCAAGTGAACATATTTCTGATCGCCTACTTCCTTTTCTGTTCGTGTGAAACAATCACTTCCACTGGCTTACCCAAACTGACACAAGGAACTCCATTGGCTGATCCAAACTGACACAAGGACTTTCATTGGCTGATTCAAACCGACACTAGGAAGTAAGAAGTAAAAAGATAAAAACCGTAGAAAAACACACTTGTTTGTCTTCAAGTTATTAAACTGGCTGGATATACAATATAAATGATGGTGTGTAAAAAAATTGTTGGGAAACGAAAACAAATCAACAGGCCTCCAATACACGTTTGCCATTACAAATTAAATGAAATGGAGTTTAACGTCCTAGCGTTCTAATCTTACTGGGATAATGAAGATGGGCATGTTGAATACAATGTACTGTGAGGTTAATTTTTCCCGGGAAGCGGCACTATGGCCTACTCGCCAGTGTATACACGAGACTGTGGTTTTCCGTCCCATCCGAACGACTTAATGGTTGTCCATGTCAAACCCTACGCCCTACACCATTCTCCGTTACAGCGGAATTATGTAAGATTATATAAAGAACTGGCAGTTGTCGCTATCATTATCAAAAAACAGATATTGCAAAGGAAATGTGTTGAAAATTTCAATGGACGTACTTCACTCCTAGCGTTCCCTCGGTTGTCATTGGTACCGTTGTTACGATAATAAACAAAGTCTCGATTATCCATAATTATGTTAAATTATCAATGGCAAATCTTATTTAAATATTTTAAATATCTAGAGTATCCGATGGCATCGAGGGCTGATTATGGTCTTTGTATTTTAATTAATATAATAACTTAGAGAATATTTAAAGAATAACCTGCTGCTACATAATGCATGTTTCATCATTACAGAACAATGTATTATGCTTCTATTCTCGACATTTCTATGAAATTTATTATTTTCTCATCTCTTGTCAACTATCTAAACGTCCATGGACAAAAACCTAACACAAATACAGCATGCGTCTCTAGTACAATACTTTGTTAATTGTGGTTTATGAGAGAGAGAGGGGGGGGGTAGGGGTAATATCCGATACAATAGTAGACCGTAGTGCTTCGGTCTGGCCAATAATAAATTACATTGTCGGCTGTGAATATATAATCATGTGTTTAATTATCAAGCCGTGGTATTAAGTGTTACAATACTCCCTGATCCAGTGTATGTTGATGTCGTCACGGGAGATATATATTCTCATCTAGTTCATCATGTGGTCTTATTCCAAGGATATTCAACTAAACCCAGTTGTCTGAATTTAAACGAAAATTAGACATCAGCTGATTGCTTTTCGTTAGACCAGATATTTCAGCTGGTTCACCACATCCCGTCCTTGAAGGTGTGTAATTACATTGAATGAATTTCAGTATTTTATTAACTAGTATTCTGTTATTCATGGTTTGCTTATTCAACCATAATCAGGTGTTTTATACTGTCAGTGTCATTTAGTAACTGGGTAGATTAATACAATTTAACACAGACTTAAGGAACACAGCTTGTGTTTTATTAAGGTGGCGTTCACAAAAATACAACAACAAACTTGAAACCACACCTGCCAACAACAGGGTCTAAACTAGAGTTCACCAAGCATTTTCAGACTTAAGTTTAGAATTTACTCAAAAAAATCCCCTTATAATACCATTTTTGTTTTAATGTATCAAATACATCAATAAGCACCTTTGCCTGGACAGCAGCGCCACGACCTAGTGATATGGAACATGTACATCCACCTCGGCTTTTCGTCCCATCCGAACGACTATGCATTGTCCTTTGCCAGACTTTCCATCTGGCAACACTGACAAGGTAGCAAATTGTGCCGGAAAATCCAGCTGAACTTTGGGGGATTGGATGGCTGAATAGTTAGCACATGCGCGGCGTATCATAAAGTCTGCCATTGAGTCATCTGGTGTTGTTTCGAATCCCCGGTTTTACGTGAGCAGGAGTAGGGTCGCCTGTCCAACCTCGTGGGTTTACTCCGGGTCCTCCGGTTTCCTCTAACTACTAAAGACACATATGTTAATCCCGAAATGACCTAGTTTGTGTCGACCCCATCTCTCTCTCTCTCTCTCTCTCTCTCTCTCTCTCTCTCTCTCTCACTAAAGCCCCGTTTACATTACCAAATATTATACATATGTGCATATTTGCTAAGCGTTCACATGTTCTATAAGCATTCACAGTAATGTCTTGAATACAGTGTTTAGATGCCAATTCCAGTATATTTGCATATATGCAAAAGTATTTAGGGTTAGTATTTGTGCAGATTGTGTCATATAAACGCTCAGCAATATTTGCATATGTGTATATATCTGATAATGAGATATACACACATATGCAAATATTCACCCCTCCCCTTCAAATAAAGTATGGTGTCATTAGGTCCATGTGATAAATGATTATGGACATGTAAAGGAACAGATTAATGATAAAGATGAGTCTCGCTATTTTATTGGTTTCAACTTAAGATTTCTTTATTGAACGTGATGAAATTAGTCTGGCTATCGCCGAGTAAAAATAGAAGATATTTTTCATTTTCTGGCTTGATATGGTTAGTCTTTTGTCTGAGAAACGATCTTCTAAATTGGATCCGCACTACTCATGATCTGTGTTGAATAGAAGACCGACAGGAACATTGTCTGGAATCTAATTGTTGTTTAATAAACTTTATCAATAGCGAACTTCCTGTCAATGACTTATAGAACACCCACCGTCCCAATATAATCAGGCTTAATTCTAATCTCAGGTTCATTAATTCACAGAATCAAGTTCATGTCCTGTATCGGGTTCTATTCGTCTATAGTGATAAGTAAACCAGGGCAACGAGATTTGATCTGATTCAAGGAGCAACGGTGGTTCAGTGAGTACAACGTTGACCTGCAGGTTCCTCGCCAATCGCCGCTACCTAACGTGTACTATAGTTTACCCGCGAATTATTACTGCGTTTACCTCAGGGTTTACGGTAAATCATCATTTTGTTACGTTTAGCGCGGGGTTCCCCGTCAATCTCGATTATGTTATGTTATGTTTACACGCTAATCGTCATTACGTTACATAGAGCTGTGGGTTCCCAGCCAATCGCCACTTCTATCGGGGTTCCCCACCAATCGCCATTACGTTATGTTCACATCGAGGTTCCCTGCTACTCCCCAACATATACCTCCGGGTGTCATTGTCCATAGCATGGATACCCCGTAGGTTCCCAACAAATCGCCGCTACCCAACGTTTACTTTAGAGTTTACTCGTGTTACGTTTAGCTCGGGGTTTCCCGTCAATCTCCACCTCGTTACGTGTACACCGAAGTTCTTTGCTTGTGGTCAGTTCGTTACAGAGACCTCTACGTTTCCCGTCAATCGCTACTCCCCAAAGTATACCTCGGGGTCCGTCAATCTCCATCCACTCGGCACAAACTACGGTTCAATTTTATTTCAACGCCAGCGCGTAGGGTTTTTTAGTAGTTGTTGGAAACCGGAGGACCGAAAAAAAAACCCCACGGGATTCGACTGGCGACCCTACTCCTTGTCGCATTCTAGCGGGGAATCGTATCATGCCACTTGACTCATTACGCGTTACCCATTCGGCCATACCCCCCTCCCCCGCCCCCAAGATATGTTGAAACGTCGTGTAGTGTTGAAAATATACAAACCAGTGATAGTTTACAACATCAATTGGTTCCGTTTTAACTGTTAATAAATTGTTAAATGACGTGTCGGTTAAAATTAAAAGATTTAACAAGCTTAAACTAAATCCCCAAATTTTTCAACTTGTCTTTAAAACCAAGTCATTAAAATGGCATGTCGTTAAATATTATAAGATCTAACAAGCTGGAATTAAATCCCCCATGTTACAACTTGTCTTTAAAATCAAGTCATTATAACGGAGAGGAAACGGAATAGGATTTAACACCCTTCTTTCTTCATCTTGAGTAACGTTGCGTGATTTGTTTGGTTGAAAAATATCACATATTAACCCACGCTAATATGTATTCAGATTGATTATTTAGCATTCCCTTAAAACAAAAACAGAGTACAAATATCAACACTAGATTATGTCGGATTCATAACGAGCTCAACTATTACGTTTCGTCCTTGAACACAAAATAAAACAAATATATTTATGGTTATCTTATTTACACCGAAAGAAAAAAATATATTTATGGTTTCTTTAATAGGATTGGGATTTCTTTACGTAGTTCTGATTTATCTAGTTTTACTTTCTTCAAAAATATAAATCTAATTACAAGTCTTCTTCTTTGTTCATTTATTGCATGAAAACTTCCTGGTCCACGGCCATTATATCAATCTGTTCGTATTCACAAGAGGGTTTATGTCCACCTTTTTCAGGTCTGATTCCTAGAAGTTGTCATTCTAAAGGTCGCCGTCATAATTCAAGTGTTTATTGCGTCAATACTTTTTGATGATTTCAATATGATTTTATTCACGAGAGAGATTTTTCCACTTTTGTTAGTGATCTGATTCCTAGAAGAAACCATTCTGAAGCCCACTATCATAATTTCAACCCGTTTATTCCTTTAATGATTTCAATGTTCACCAGAGGTTCTCCGTCTCATTTTGGTTTCCTGACTCCTACAAGTTTTCATTCTGAAGTCATCTCAAGCTTATAATGTTTCCATCCTTAAGTTGATCTACAGCATTCTTAGGTTTTTACTACATTTCACGAAAATTGTTATTTATAAAGTCCGGTCATTCAATGTCCCTACATTGCGATTTATCGTAGGTCACAGCGCTTCGTGATTAAGTTGCTTGTCTTCATGGTTCAGATCAGTATGGTACAACGTTTGGGATAAATTCTCTGTATGTTCTTTAGTATGCTTCCCTTATAGTAAGTTTGTTTTTGATCGGGGTTTACGTAGCTAAGTGGGTAAGACACTGGCTCGATAGCCAGGAGGTCGGGTGTTTTATTCTGAAGTCATCTGTTATAATTTTCTCAAGCTTATAACGTTTCCATCCTTATGTTTGACTAGCTGTTCACGATTCGGGTCCATGACAAAACTCCTCCAGTCGAAACCACCTGGTCAAACCCCACTAGGTCATATCCCCTTTGGGCTTAACAACAAACACCACACCACACAATCTGGCGGGCTCTTGAACATCTCCGTATGGATCACAGTAATGTCAAGACTGCACTCCTATAATACTCACGGGGACAACCACCAAAGAAGCGAGCTCGTAAAACATCAAAAGATCTACAAGAAAGACTTTACAACTTGTGTGCATCATATAAGGAAAAGAACGTATTTCTAACCCTTAAAGGTATTGGACTGTAAATAATTTCACTAAAATACATGTAATTACAAATAAAATATAAAAATAATCGATTTTGTTGTGTACTTTATTCCACAAACCAAATAATATAAATATGGGGGGTGACCAGAGGGTGTTCTGGCCTAGGGGGTTCTAACCACAGGGGGTATTAACCGTATCCCTCATGATTCACATCAGAATCAACATTTTAGTGGAAAATACCCTTCTTTTCTTGAGTTGCATCCCTTATGGCTTTTGATCGAAACTTTATCCCTACAGGACATAGACTGTACGATTCTGTGCACAGCCCACAAGGTAAGACAAGCGACCATGCGCTTTGTAACGTAACGTACCAGAAAGATGTGGGTGTTAGGCTTGCGGGAGAATAACTAAATCTGAAAAACAGTATACAATTATTGATTCGTCGTTTTCTCAGCTCTTTGTTCAAATTAAATTAACTACCCCATAGCTAGTAATCGATTTCATCTAATCGGCCTTTTTTGCAACCCAAGAACCGTGAATAATGAGGGTGTTTAGAGTACCATTGACGATATGCATCTCAAGAACCGTAAATATTTCCATCCTTTTGATAATGATGACACCATAATAACGAGGGCGTTTGGAGTACCATTGTCGATATGTAATTAGTACTTCCGACCAATCCAGCATGTCCTCCAAGGCCTAAAGATGATCGAAAAACTACAAATAGTTGAGTTTATGTCCTCCAAGGCCTAAAGATGATCGAAGAACTCCAAATAGTTTAATTTATAAACAAGTTGGTTAAGTGCATGTTGGATGATAGAAATAGATACATTTAGTTTAACCTCGAGATAAATGTGATATAAATGGACCAGATATAAAAAAACACGCAATAACTTGTTTGATATCCTCGAGCTCTTCCATACAACAGGTCATCAACCCAATCTGATTAAAACACAGATCCAATTTCGTTTCGTTTTTTATAGTTCAAAATTTTGTTTTACTTGTCTTTACTACACTTTAGGATCTGGGAGGTTTGTTATTTAACTCGTGTTCAGCTTTAAATGAGGGGTCAGCCAATCAAATTGTCTGTCGAATAGGGGACTTGACCTCTCTTGCACGGAACTGTGGGTAGACATTAACTCCGACAGATATCAAAACAAAGCAAAAATAGATCAAAAACATAGCCACTTGCAAAAACGATTCTGATTGGTTAATCGAATGACTGAGCTTATGGGGTCAAATGTCATTTTCTACGTCATAGAACGTGATCTCCCACTATAAGGTGTTAGATCTACATGTAGTGTAGGCCATCGAAAGTATAAAAAACGAAACGAAATATAGATCTGTATTTTAATTAGATTGGTCATCAACCGTGATTTTGTCCATTTGCAAGTTGTATCTATCCATATTACCGCATTCGACCGAAATGTTGTCAATATGCACTTTAAGAGTAATACCAGATTCGATAACTGTTGGTTGCTCTTTTATATCGAAAACGGATTAGGCCAGTGGACTTGATAAAAGTACATTTAAAGCAACTAGAAAAACTAAATAGTACGTACATACCTCGGCGCACCGATCAGACGGGGTTGGACAGGCGACTCTACTTCTTGTCATTAGATTGGAATTATGTATCATATAAGAACGACGTTATTTTGATTGGTGATAGCTGATGGAATGAATTATTCATTTCGAAATCTTAGCGAATGTTAAAATGGTGCGTTTTCGTGTAGACGTATAATGCCGTCGCCACCCGTTCTTCCGCCTGTTCACATTTTTGACTATGGACACTCTACAGATCAAATGTTTTATTCGGCTCAAATCCACCATATCTCGGTTCTTCTTGATATTGGCATATGCCCGACTGTAACATCATGAATTATGGCTCCCGATTGTGCGAAATATCACGTTTTTAGCTTGTGGACCTTCTACTGATCACAATATTCTTTTGGTATTGAAAGTGTTCAACTGTGGCACCGTTACATCGTAATGACGATGAAAATGGACCGACACTGTCTGACAAATTGAATATAGGTGTATATCCAATAGGTCTCGCTTTTTTTCCATATTGTATCCGACCGTAACTTCATGGATCATGGCCCCTGTTTTACCTAAAAGCTTATTTTTAACTTGTTGTGGTCGGGTGTTCAATCCCTGCATTGCCCAGAAGGTTCATCTGGATTTTCCGGCGTGGTTTCCCCTTGTCGTTAACGTTACCCCCCCCCTCCGCCTTCTCTCCATCTCTCACACACACACATTGTGACTAGTACAGAAATGTAAGACGTTAAACCGCATTTGATTTCACTTTACCTTTGACAGAAATAGATTTGCGAGTCGAGAACAGTATAGAACATTAATATAAGACGCGCCGTCTATATTGTTACCCTAATCGATTTCCCTTTACCTTTGTAAGACGTCGTCTATATTGTTGCGCTAATTGATTTCACTTTACCTTTGTAAGACGTCGTCTATATTGTTGAGCTAATTGATTTCACTTTACCTTTGTAAGACGTCGTCTATATTGTTGCGCTAATTGATTTCACTTTACCTTTGTAAGACGTCGTCTATATTGTTACCCTAATCGATTTCCCTTTACCTTTGTAAGACGTCGTCTATATTGTTGCGCTAATTGATTTCACTTTACCTTTGTAAGACGTCGTCTATATTGTTGCGCTAATTGATTTCACTTTACCTTTGTAAGACGTCGTCTATATTGTTGCGCTAATTGTTTTCACTTTACCTTTGTAAGACGTCGTCTATATTGTTGCGCTAATTGATTTCACTTTACCTTTGTAAGACGTCGTCTATATTGTTGCGCTAATTGATTTCACTTTACCTTTGTAAGACGTCGTCTATATTGTTACGCTAATCGTTCTTTATTGGCATGACTGGTACAAAAAGGTTATAGGGTGTGATTTCATTGTACCTTAACTATGATCGGTAGACTTGTGAGCCAAGATTAGTAATGTAAGAATTAATGTTAGACATTGTCCTGTTGATTCCCTCGATTTTCCCATTATCCGTATGATTCGTTCCAAATGAGGTTTCTATTAAAGGGTGTATTTTAAGCCGGGTATTTTTGATCGCACAATTACAATTTTAGACAACAACAAAACCTTGACTATTGTCCATAAGCTCTAAATAGCTGCTCAGTCAGACAGCTTGTTTTTCTCAATCGAGAAAATTTAGAAACATCGGGGTGTGAATGGCGGTTGTTTTAATAATAATAATAATAATAATAATAATCTCGTCATTTTGACGCATTGCTGTAACCGAATAGCTTAAAGAACTATTGTTTAACCTAGTTGCTTAACATGGTGGTCACGTCACTTCACCCGTCACGTGTTTAGCATGAAAATCGTTATGGATGTCTGAAGGGGTCAATGAGAGTGTGCTAATGATCCACACAGTGAGACTCTGTAGATCTAGTTAGTGGATTAAACGACGAGCTGTTGACTGTAATTGACTGTCTAACAATATGGTGTCCAACTATTCACGTCTTTAACCGTCTGTACAATGGCCACACATGTGATAATTTGTTAATAATTCTGATGTATTAGAGTCACCTAGTACGTTATTTTATTTCAGAGATTTCCATCGCTTGATTGTTGATTGTTGCCGATCCTATTTACTGCCCGTGTGTACGATGCCTTATGCCTCTGGGTCCTACTGGGGTTCGTCTCCGTGTCACTTCCAAACAGTGAAAGTAAGTTAAGTGATCACATCCGTGTGCGTGTCACATTCAAATCCCCGAGGTTGGCGAGGAGACCTGACTCCGTGTAACATCCAAATCCTCGGGGTTAGCGAGGAGATCCGACTCCGTGTCACACCCTACTCCTGGGGGCTAGCGAGACGGTCCGACACCATGTCGCATTCTAATCTCGGAGGTTAGCCAGGCGATCCAACTCTATTTCTTATACTAACCTTTGAGGTTAGAAAGTCGACCCGACTCCTAGTGAAGCGACCCGACTTAGTGTGACACCAGATTCCCAATGAAGCGACACGACTTCGTGTGGCAATCGTGCTGATGATCTTATAGTGTAAGGTGACTGTTTACAGAACGGGTTACATTGCAAATTAATTTCTGATGCAGTGGGGTTGTGTTTAATGTGCACTCGATAGAAACTAGAAACTAGGTAATACAGATTTAACATTTTATGGTACATATCACTAATTCGCTTGTGCGTACATGTAAAAGGGTCTTTCTGCTTGGGTCCCATTGTCGCACGCTGCGTTACAATAGGATTGTTCCTATTTAGTGCACTATCTGCAGTGCGTTTGGAAAAAACGGGGGGTTGGGATGGCCTAGTGGCGTAGAGTGCCGCGCTTCGACCTCTAGCTGGCCGCTCTCCTTTGGTTTGCGGCTGTGATTTCGAGCCCTTGTGTGAGCGTATGTGACATGGAGATAGGGGCGCCTTCTCAACCTCGTGGGTTTCCTCCGGGCACTCCGGTTTCCTGCCACTGCTTAAGACCCTTACGCACAAGCAAATTATTGAAATAAAAATTGAAAACCATACGTTAGTCCCAAAATGACCTAGTTTGTGTCGAGTGGATGTTAAACTCCATTTCTCTCTCTCCTTCGGAAAAAAATTGACACGATCAACAGCAAAGACCTGATATGATCACCATGATTACTCTACGATAAAAAAAACCACGAATTCAACCGTGGCGCGAATGGGAACCTTAAATTAGCAGAGGGAAAAACCAGGGGACTCGACGAAAACCTCACGATGATAGACAGTTGATCGATTCCCACAAGATTTCAACCGTAGCGCGAATGGGAACCTAAAATTATCAGTGGGAAAACCAGGGGAATCGACGAAAACCTCACGATGGTAGGCAGTTGATCGAAACTACGCCACTTGACTTACTGACATACCTTATGGTTTAAAGCACACGCGTTACCCATTCGACTGGTCGAAAAAAACGGCTGGAAATGTAATAAATTTCTTCATTGAAATGAATAATATTCCCATATGACAAATTAATGTGGATATTTAAAGGAACGTATTGATTCTGACGACAGACTCGTGATTTAACTCCGGTCAATTGAGATTAAATTAAATCTGATCAAATTCGTCTGGATATCGGTGAACAGAAATATAATCTATTTTGTTCCGTGTGTATTTCCAATTCGTTCTGATTTCACTGTTTATTTATCTAAGCAAAGATAAATTGGATCCGCACTACCCATGATCTGTTTTGAATAGCAGATCGACGGGAACGTTGTGTTGAATCTAATTTGGTTGGGTTGACCAATAAACCTAGTCAATGACCTACTTCCGTTTCAATTACTTTCAGAATACAGATAGTTTTAAAAATAATCAGACATATTCTAATGCGGTCAGACACACTAGATAAACACTTATTTCACATCCGGCCAGACACACTACATCAACGCGTATTCGGAATAATGAAATCAAATGGGGTTAAACGTCCTACTATTATGCACCTTACCTGGGCCTGTTTAGAAATGAAATAAATTAACTATTAGTAAGACATTAGCAGAATTCATTTGTGTTTATGTGAAAAAGACCCGACCGAAGCACAAAATAGTGCAAATAGTGCGGCCCCCGCGTGTGTCAAATGTCCGTTTAAACTTGCTAATTCTATTAAATCCCATTTTTTCTCGGTATTATTATTCAATCTCGAGCATTACCCGTGTTATTGCACAGACAACCCTGATACGACGCAGGTTTTCTGCTGGTCGAAGTCATTGTACTTTCGTTTGTTTGTTTACAAACTGACTTCTGTGTGTTGACCTCGCGATCTGTGACGTTTAGATAATACATGTATGTGAATATCATGGCGGTTCACTGTGTCAGAGTCACTTCTCTGCAGGTAGGGTGAGTTTGTCGTTCAGATTGTACATTACCTAGTTTTTATTCATTCTATACCTTATATAATGGTGTTTTTATTCATTCTATACCTTTCTTTCGTGTTCTCATATCTAATGTTGCGTGAGATTGGGGTTTAACGTCCTACTATTATGCACCCTACCTGGGCTAATGGAAGGCGGGCATTAGGTATAGTTCACCGTTATGTAAGGAGAACCAGCATTAACCGTTTGTAACCTGGCTGCTCCAGTTTCTTGAAATAAATGATTATTTTTTAAAGATTTTTGTACCTCACTTTCGAACTAAGTCAGGAGGTTGGAAAGTTAAAACGTGCGCGATGTATCCTAAGACCTGTCATTTGAGATAAGATATGTGTTGTCCATTTCCCACGTGTACGTGACAAGGAGTAGGGTCACCTCCCAACCTCGTGCGTTTTCTCCGTGTGTATATTATTGAATATAAATTGAACCATAATTATGCTAATTTGACTTCTCTCTCGCTCTCTTCCTTTTTACTCTCTCTTCTATTTCTCTCTCTCCCTCCTCTATCTCCCCCTTCTCTCTCTCTTTCTATCCCTCTCTCTCGTTTACTCGCTGTCGTTAGAGGTATTTGTAGACGATTTGAGAAAGTACTTGTGTTCTTGTTATAATGTATCTTTGTATATATTTTTTATTTTATAATATTTGTAAAATAGTTATTGCCCCATGACCGAATTGATATCTCACTAATCTTTCAGGTCGTTTAACTGTTTGAGTTAATACCAAATGTAACTATATTTACGTAATTATAGTTAACACGCGTTCTTGCCTTGACCATATCTTCTTCTGTATTTAAACATCTGTTTCCTATGTGCAATTTAACATCTTATCAAATATTATTATAATCCTAAGCTTGCATATATGTTCTACACTCTACTGTAACTTTGGTCTGCTGACCGGCTCGTCCCAGCGATACTTCTCTCGTTATGGTAATCGTTTACTAGATTTGGACACTTGTTATTAAAAGTACAATTTTAACCATTTATCTGAGTTTTCTTCGTTGGTGTTGGAATAAGCTACTACCCCCAGAAAGCAGCACTTCGGCAATTGGTGGAGATGCTGGGTAGAGTATTTAGTTACTCATATTTTCCGGTGAACCATTTAAGCGAGTAAATTCACAACGACATGGATATGGAACGCTATTTTCAAGCAGCTGCTTAGGCCGTCATCAGGTATATGGACATTTTACCAGTAACTTGGAACCTGATAATGGTTCCACAGAAATATATATTTTAAGAGGATCAATTCTACTCATCGTATTCCGGAGAAGAATCATCGTTCTTCAGCAAAGAAAGAGCGTGATCAACGGTGTCGTCAAGAATTTCTAACTAGAAGAAGAGGCGCTCATCAGGCATCGTTAATTTCTTCTAAACGAAGTGATACAAATGGGCCTAATACTGTCGAAGTGGCCGGTGATCATGTAAATCGATGGACTATGAGCACAAATGAGAATGCTGGTGTAAACCATCTTCGTAAACGGGGCACAACAACCAAATCAACCCAGGACGTTATCAGAAAAGCAATTAAAAGGGATAAACAGGAATATTGTATTCGTTTGAATGGTCTCCCGACAATGTTGAATTCGTGGGTGCCCGGGAAAGATTTGGATGACCTTGCTAAAATATATATAGATGACCACGCGAAGGAAATACCTTTACCTAAGTTAAGTGACCCGTTTAACCCTCGATGTGAGCAACATGTTGCATATCTGCAACAACATCATGCACGAATGCGGCAGAGTGTGTGGCATATTGTTCGGACGTCTTCATAATTTTATAGACAATTTGTGTAAATATATTGTAAGATTTGTGTTTCTGTTAAAAATGTGATAAATGTTTCTTTGTGTGTTAATGCACTTTTTACGGGGCTCCCTTGTTTTTATTTTTTTAAATCCATATAGATTAATTTATTTGCTTTTAGAGTCAAAAGCTTGTCGAAGTCGAAGGGTCTTGTTATAGTGTATCTTTGTAAATATTTTATAACTTAATTTTTGATAAAAAACCCAGTAATTGACCATTGACCAAATTGATATCTCTCAAGTCTTTTAACTATTTGAGTTTATACTTAATGTAACGATACATATTACGTAATCATAGTTAAAGGACAATATTGGTGTCAGTCAGTATCCCTCTGTGATAGAACTGGTTTAACACGTTTAAAATATAATTTTAACACAGAGATCACTGATTGCTACGATAGCTTGAGTAATACATGTTCTCTGAATCGGAAGTGACGAACGCCAAGGTTAAACACGAGTCATCACTCTATATGAGTGATAACAGATGCACGGCCGAATTTCTGCTCACTAATCATTCCTTCAAGACCGGGAGATGTTATATTGGACTGTAAGAGTATATCTGACAATTCAATAATGTAATTGGGTATCATTAGATAAGAGAACTCGAGAAAAACCTTGGTTTTATTCATTCTATACCTTATAAAAACATGGTAATGCACGGACTTTTTCTATTTTTTAGGACTGTAAGAGGATATCTGATAATCCAATAAAGTAATTGGATGTCATTAGATAAGAGAACACGGGAAAATGTTTTATATTCATTTTATACCTTATAAAAACATGGCAATGCACGGACTTTTTCTGTTTTTCTTTCGTGTTCTAATATCTAATGACATCCAATGTTGCGTGAGACTGTAAGAGGATATCATGTGTATTACCGAATATGGCAGCCACGTTCAATTAGTTTACTGTTTTTAAACATATCATTTATGCATTTACGTCAACATGCTAGATTAATTGTTGTTCTACGACAGAAATATAAAGGCGTAGGTGTATCTGTCGTCAGATCAGATTAATGTGTTTTTTTTTTTAATACTAAAATTTGTAATCAATTATTGGATTCCTGTATCCTAACACGTATAATTGGTTCAGGACATCTTGAATCTCAGCTTTCAAACAATTTATTTGTTTATTTACGTAATTCTCTGATTATTCCTATAATAAATACGTTTATTTTCATAAATCTTATAAATATGTTTAATTTTTTTAAAATCAATTTTTGTCCATTTTTTAAAATGTTTATTTTTAAAGAAAAAACATGTTTATTATCATTGAAAGGTTAGAAATTTTATATATATTATGTCCTTTTTTTAAAAATCAATTTGTTTTTTTAATTTCCTGGTTAGGAATTTTATAGATATGTTGTTTTTCTGCTTAACATTTTATAGATATGTTGTAGTATTCATGAAACCATACAGGACAACAACAAGATCAAAGGAGGTTTCATGAATTGTTGTTATAGTTTTTCTGTATATATTGATCTTATAATTTTTGTTTTACTGTATTAGCTTGATAACGTTGAGAGAATACTCTTCGAAACGTCGCCTAAATAAATCAAGTAGCTGTTATTCCATAAGTATGTGTTTTTGTATATTGTCATTTAATCTGTTTGTGTGTGTGAGAGAGAGAGAGAGAGAGAGAGAGAGAGAGAGAGAGGAGGGAGAGGAGGGGGTAGGAGTATTTAGCAATTTTAAGTAAACCGGAGAACCGAGAGAAGGACAATTTTAATATTTCGGTTGCACGTGGCAATCTTGAGTTATGACAGGCGATCCTATCCGTTCGTAGGGCCACTTGCCCTCGCCCCTCCCCCTCGTGAATTATCAGAAAAAGGAGCACGCACTTTTGGCTAATTTACGAAAGCCTATTGTTTAATCTCATGCAGTGGTTCTGTTCATGATCTACTGGAAATTAATAAACTACTGTGTGGGAGGGAGGGGGGGGGGGGGTATAGGGAGCAAGTGTCTTACAATCTAACAAAAGGAGAAGCAACTAAAGAACATTTAGGGGAATATTTCCCAAACGTTGTACCATACCGATGTGAATAACAAAGAGCTATGTGCTACAATAAATCGCAATGTAGGGCCATTGAAGGGCCGGACTTTATAAATAACAATTTTCGTGAAATGTAGTAAAAACCTAAGTATGCTGTAGTCAAACTTAAGGGTCGAAACATTATAAGCTTGAGATGACTTCAGAATAATAGCTTGCGGGAGTCAGAAAACTCAAATGAGACGGAGAACCTCTGATGATATTGAAATCATTAAAGAAATAAACAGGTTGAAATTATGATAGTGGGCTTTAGAATGATAACCTTTTGGAATCGGATCAACAACATCACTGGAAAAATCTCTCTCGTGAATAAAATCATATTGAAATCATCAGAAAGTATTGACGCAATAAACAGTTGGAATTATGACGTCGACCTTTAGAATGACAACTTCTAGGAATCAGACCTGAAAAAGGCGGACACAAACCTTCTTGTGAATACGAACAGAATGATGACCATAGACTAGGAAGTTTTCATGCAATAAATTAACAAAGAAGAAGACTGGTAATTAGATTCATGTTTTTGAAGAAAGCAAAAGTAGATGAATCCCAGATACGTAAAGAAATCCCAATCCTATTACAGAAACCATAAATATATTTTTTTTGTTTCTGTGTAAATAAGATAACCATAAATATATTTGTTTTTTTTTGTGTTCAAGGACGAAACGTAATCGATGAGCTCGTTATGAATCTGACATAATCTAGTGTTGATATTTGTACTCTGTTTTTTTAAGGGAATGCTTAATAATCAATCTGAATACATATTAACGTGGGTTAATATGTGATATTTTCCCACCAAACAAATCACGCAACGTTACTCAAGATGAAGAAAAAGGGACGTTTAATCCTATTCCAATAATAATTCGTTTAAACGAAATAATAATTCGTTTAAACGAAATAATAATTCGTTTTAACGAAATAATTAATTCGTTTAAACGAAATAATTATATAGGAGTGGAATCGTGCACTTAAGGGGCTCCGTATATTCCGTCTCCTTTCCTTTATAATGACTTAGTTTTAAAGACTAGTTGCAACATTGGGGGATTTAATTTAAGCTAGTTAGATCTTATAATATTAAATGACATGCGATTATAATGACTAGGTTTTAAAGACAAGTTGATATGGGGGATTCAGTTTAAGCTTATTAGATCTTCTAATATTAAACGAAGCGTCATTCAACAATTTATTATTTCTTAAAACGGAACCAATTGATGTTGTAAACAATCATTGGTTTGCATATAATTTAACCTTAGATGACGTTTCAACATGTTGTAGGGGCGGGGGAGGGGGGCGGGGGTATGGTCGAATGGGTAACATGTAATGAGTCAAGTGGCTTGGTACGATTCCCCGCTAGTACGTGACAATGAGTAGGGTCGCGGGTCCAATCCCGTGTGTTTTTTTCTCGGTCCTCCCGTTTCTAACAACTGCTAAAAACCCCTACGCGCTGGCGTTGAAAAAAAATTGAACCGTAGTTTATGCCGAGTGGATTGAGATTGACGGACCCCGAGGTATACGTCGGGGAGTAGCGATTGACGGGAAACCTAGAGGTCTATGTAACGAACTGACCATAAGCAGAGAACTTCGATGTACACGTAACGTGATGGAGATTGACGGGAAACCCCGAGCTAAACGTAACACGAGTAAACTCTAAGGTAAACGTTGGGTAGCGGCGATTTGTTGGGGACCTCCGGGGTATCCATGCTATGGACAATGACACCTGGAGGTATATGTTGGGGAGTAGCAGGGAACCTCGATGTGAACATAACGTAATGGCAATTGGTGGGGAATCCCGAGAGGAGTGGCGATTGGCTGGGAACCCACAGCTTAATGTAACGTAATGACGATTAGCGTGTAAACATAACATAATCGAGATTGACGGGGAACCCCGCGCTGAACGTAACACAATAATGATTTACCGTAAATCCTGAGGTAAACGCAGTAATAATTCGCGGGTAAACTCTAAGGTGAACGGTCGGTAGCAGCGATTGACGGGGAACCTGCAGGTCAACGTCGTACTCACTGAACCACCGTTGCTCCTCGAATCAGAACAAATCTAGGTGCCCTGGTTTACTTATCACTATAGACGAAAAGAACCCGATACAGGACATGAACTTGATTCTGTGAATTAATGAACCTGAGATTAGAATTAAGCCTGATTATATTGGGACGGTGGGTGTTCTATAAGTCATTGACAGGAAGTTCTCTATTGATACAGTTTATTAAACAACAATCAAATTCCAGACAATGTTCCTGTCAGTCTTCTATTCAACACAGATCATGAGTAGTGCGGATCCAATTTAGATGATCGTTTCTCAGACAATAGACTAACCATATCAAGCCAGAAAATGAAAAATATCTTCTATTTTTACTCGGCGATATCCAGACTAATTTCATCACGTTCTTTAAAGAAATCTAAGTTGAAGCCAATAAAATAGCGAGACTCATCTTTATCATTAATCTGTTCCTTTACATGTCCATAATCATTTATCACATGGACAAAATGACACCATACTTCATTTCATGGAGGGAGGTTGGTTGTCTGAAGGGTTAGCGTGCGCGCGCTGTATCATAAAGCCTGTCAACTGGTGTGGTTTCGAATCCCCGGTTCTACGTAGTAAGGAGTAGGGTCAACGACCCAGCCTCGTGGGATTTCTCCGGGTCCTCCGCTTTCCACCAATTGCTAAAGGCCCCTACGCGCAAGGGAATTATTGAAATTAAATTAAACCATTTGTTAGTCCCTAAAATACTTAGTTTGTGTCCAGTGGACGTTAAACCCCATTTCTCTCTCTCATTTTATGAAGAAATGGTAGCCACTGTGGATCAGTCAGTATGCCTTGGCTCTCGAACATGAAGGTCCCGTGTTCGTCGACCCCTCCCCCAAGGATTTTCAGTCCAAGTACTTTATACTGTACCAGCGAAAGGAAGCTTTAATTCTTGTGTTTAGCGCTTGCCTTTTTAACAATTGCACAAAAAAAAACCAATAAATAGTTAGCGAATGAGGCTACATGGATTAAATTACAAATTTTCATAACCTCGATGACCTGGTTTATAGAATTTGATATTAAACGGATTATTCTTGGGTTTATTTATATCTGGTTTATTTATATTTTATTTATCCGGAGGTTAAAAATTATCTTTCTATTTCAATCCTACAACACGCACTGGTAATAACCCAAGCTATTTTTACACCTTGAAGGACCTGGTGAAACTGTACAGTCTATTAAACACACCTTCATTAATACGAGACTATTAATAAAAAGACGAAAATATCTTCTCTTACAATATTTCATATGCAATAACTTAGGGCATATTAGTACTGCGTAAAAATAAACTATAGGCGGGGGTAGGGTTCGATTAAGCGAATAATTATTCTTAGAAAACATCAAATGAATTAAGACATGGATGGCCCGATACTCTCTAACTCAAACTCTCCACCTCGCCCGCTCAGACCTCAACCAATTAACAAAGAAATACAATCAACCTATACCCTGTCTATTAGTACTCTGCTATTTGTTTCAATAGGATCTGAAAGTTCAACTCTGAGAGAGAGAGAGAGTGAGAGAGAGAGAGAGAGTTTAACGTCCACTCGACACAAACTAGATCATTTCGGGACTAACATATGGTTTAATTTTATTTCAATAATTCGCTTGGGCGTAGTCTTTATCAGTTGGAGGAAACCGGAGGACCCAGAGAAAAGCCACGAGACTGGACAGGCAACCCTACTCCTTGTCACTTATGTAGCCGGGGCTTTTTAACTCTTGGGCTGTGCAGGTTATCGAGGACAAGGAACAGCACTGGTTTGAACAGTGTATTCAACATAAAACAAAACACTGCATATAAATACAAAGAAATTACAAACATGCAAACAAGGCGGACTAAATGTCACCGAGAGGATAAAACATCTGATTATGGTTGAATTAGCAAACAATGAATTATAGAATCCTGGTTAATAAAATACAGAAATTCAATGTAATTATACAACTTCAAAGACGGGATGTGGTGAACCAGCTGAAATATCTTGTCTAACGAAAGACAACAAGGACGGGATGTGATGAACCAGCTGAAATATCTGGTCTAATGAAAGGCAATCAGCTGGTCTAATTCTCGTTTAAATTCAGACAACTGGGTTTAGTTGAATATCCTTGGAATAAGACCACATAAAGAACTAGATGAGAATATATATCTCCCGTGACGACACCAACATACACTAGATCAGGGAGTATTGTAACACTTAATACCACGGCTTGATAATTAAACACATGATTATATATTCACAGACGCGCAATGTAATTTCTTATTGGCCGGACCGCGACGCTACGGTCTACTATTGTATAGAATATTACCCCCCTCTCTCTCTCTCCCTCTCTCCCTCTCCCTCTCTCTCTCTCATATACCACACAAATTATGTAAAGAATTCCTTATTCTACTATAGGAGACGCATGCTGTATTTGTGTTAGGTTCATGGACGTTCAGATAGTTGACAAGAGATGAGAGCATAATAAATTTCATAGAAATGTCGAGAAAGGAAGCATAATACCGAGGGCTGAAAGCCAGAAGTGTCTATCTCCAAAATTGCCAAAAATGAGTTAAATACACCAAACAGTTCGAAATTTCGTGAAGTTTCTTAGCAAAAATTATCTAAGTCCTATCTTTAAAAAAATAATGACTCAACAAAGAAGTCATATATTGTTAAGTACAGAACCACTTATTTTTTTTCGAAAAAAAACCCCGTATCTCCAGATAGACAGTTCTTGCTGTCATTTTTTTTTGCTAAATGATATGTATTTACATATGGAACTTATAATGCAAATGTATATATCCCACTTGTACAGTTCTTGCTGAAAAAAAAATGCCGAAACTGCCTTGTCAATGTACCAGAACAAGATATCTCCAATGTTGACTTCCCATATTGGGCGAATTTATATCGACCAGAAGTGTCTATAATCCATTATTATGAAATATATTGAAAAATACTGCAATAAACCTATTGATCATTCAGCATTTGTTTTCAGCTAATTAATACACACGTAATTACCAAAAATCATCTAAATTCAACAATTACCTGATTTTTAAAATTCAGTCAAACTTTAAATCTTCATTTTCTCAAAACGTCAATTTTGGAGATAGGCAGTTTTGGCTTTCAGCCCTCGATACGTTGTGTTGTAATGATGAAACATGCATTATGTAGCAGCAGGGTTTTCTTTAGGCCTTAAATATTCTCTAATTATTATATTAATTAAAGTACCAAGACTATAATCAGCCCTCGATGCCATCGGATACTTTAGATATTTAACAGATTTAAATAGGATTTGCCATTAATGGTTTAACATAAATATTTGATAATCGAGACTTTGTTCATTATCGTAACAACGGTACTAATGGCAACCGAGGATAAACTCAGAGTGAAGTACGTCCATTGAAATGTTCAACACATCCCCTTTCCAATATCTATTTTTAAATATGATAGCTACCATCGTCTAGTCGTTCGGCTGGAACAAAGCGAAGTCCAGTGTATACACTGGCGAGTAGGGGAAAGTGCCGCTGCCCGGGCCCAGAATTACCCCCACAGTACACTGTATGGCACATGTCCGTCTTTATTATCCCAGTAGGTGAAGAATGCTAGTACATAAACCCCTACTTCATTTAATTTGTTTATAACGGAGAACGTGTATTGTATATCCAGACAGCTTTAAAACTTGAAGACAACTAAGTGTGTCTTTTGTACGGTTTTTATCTTTTTAATTCTTACTTCCTTGTGTCAATTTGAATCAACCAATGGAAGTCCTTGTGTCAGTTTGGATCAGCCAATGGACATGATTGTTTCACACGTACAGGATGGGAAGTAGACTCTCAGAAAAAATATAAATACATCTTCACTTGCTTGCTGTGATTTCCGTGAGCAAGCTGACTGTTTCAGGAGCACACTACTAGATCTCTTTACGATCTGAGAAATATCTTTCTCTAGGGTTAGGCTTAAGTATTTGGGGTGGGGGTGAAGTCTCCACATAAACACTGATCTAATATGATGAAAAATGAGTTCGTGATATTTCCTAGTTTTATTAATAATATATATATATAATACATTAGACTATATACAACCGTGAATTCACCACTGTTTTTGGTGTTTGTGGAGCTTGTGGTCACCCTTGGAAGGTGCTTCTGGTATTCTGGTATCTTTGTTTCTAAAGAAAAAAATAATACATTTGAGGATATCATGGGAGGGCCACATTGGTGTGTGTTCATACTAAGAATTGACTAGGGCTAGGCATTCTCATATAGTAGTTGATTTTATTTACTAACGCGTAGGGCTAGGATTTGATATATGGTTTTTTTAGGGTTAGGGTGAAGACTGGTCTTATTTAAACCTCCCTTTCTCACTCCGCCATGAAGATATTGCGTAACTCGGAGCAAATGGAGGTATATTTGGTCATTGAATGTGAAGTCATTCCTCCTCAGACATAAGTCGAGTAATTTGAGGATGCTTGCAGGTTCCCAAGAAATGCTTTCCTATACTGCTTCAATACCAGCGTTATTATCGATGTTCGTGTACATGCTCTGTGCGTCGATGGATATTAGGTTGGTGTGCTCAGGGACTCTTAACTGTTTGATTTTGTGTATAAAATCGTTAGTGTCTGTAAGGTAGGATACGTGTTGACAAGCTAGGGGTAGTAAGAAATGGTCGATATAATAATTAATATATTGCGATAAGTTGTATGATTCGCTGACACAATCTGATATTATTGGGCGTCCCTTGGGTAATTTATTAGCTATAAACCATTCTGTTTCTTGATTTTTATGTATTTTTGATAGTATAATATAGTGATATTTTTGTCGGCAATTTAGCAGATGTAAATCATATTGTTTTGTTGTTATGTATTCCGTGTCCTGCTATTCATGTAAGATGTTGTTTATTAAAGTTGCGGTGTCCTTAAAGATGGGTTGGCCTAATTTAGTGTAATGTTTAGGATTATCCTTATAAGACATATAGAAATAGATTTCACTAAAAATAAACAAACTTGTATGGATATACAACTTCTGAATTTTATTAACATGCTACGTTTCAATACACATACAGGTATCATTATCAAACAAATAATGATACCTGTATATGTATTGAAACGTAGCCTGCCAATAAATTCAGAAGTAGTATATCCATACAAGTGTGTTTATGTTTAGGATTACTTATTGTTTTGCTGACTCTGATACATTGCTTTTCTTAGTAATGTTTTTGTCTGTTTTGAGGGTATTTAATGTTGTTTTGGCGGCCCGGTTGAGATTTGGTATTTGTGGTTGTGGTTGAAGAGATAATATGAGGGGCTGGTGATAACGAATTGTTCGGTGGTTTCCATGTCGATTTTTCTGTTTCTTATAAAGTAAATCAATGAAAACATTCTTTGGAATCGATCGGTTGCTTGAGAATGGGGTCTATCGATGTTATTCTGGGTTTGGAATAAACTTGAGGCCTTTGTCAAGTATGTCCAGTTCGAGGGAGGGGGGGGGGCTGAGAAGTCTTTCGCTCAAATTGACAACTGTCTGCCCTAAAGACGGCTTCTCATTACTTTTCCCTGGGCCTAGTTTAAGTTCTCCATCCTGTAATTGGCGATCTTACTGGCTCCAGTGGATGGCGCCATTTCCTTTCAATTCTACTTTGCCCTTGAAGTTTGGTAGTATGGTGGCATTTGGTGTAGGTACATTGGAGGAAACTTGATTACCCGGAACCTGCCTCTAGTACGAAACCACAATCGAAAAATGAAATGAAATAACATGAAATTGGGTTTCCGACCTATTGTTCTGCTCCCAACCTGGGCTAATGAAGGCGGGCATACGCAATACAGTGTGCCATGACGGAAATTTTGCCTGGGTAGCGGCGCTACGGCCCACTCTTATATCGAATTCCAGCTGTCAAGATATCTTTTAAGTGCACGCCATTGTGTACACGGGACCTCGGTTTTTCGACCCATCCGAATGACTAGACAGCTGTCCTGTCAGGCCCTCTGTCCTGTATAACTGACAAGGGGAGAAACCACGCCAAAACATTGTTTAATTTTATTTCAATAATTCGCTTGCACGTAGGGGTCTTTAGCAGTGGGAGGAAACGGGAGGACATGGAGAAAACCCACGGGTTGGGACAGGCGACCCTACTCCTTGTCACGTACAACCTGGTTTTATGATTACATAGGTGAGATAACTACGACCTGAGTACTGAATGCGTTGACGTCATATATAGATGACGTCAATGACTGAATGTGTATCTGACATTGATTGGCATGACCTAGATACACTCACCCAGTTAAACAAGATTAATTATTCGTCAATGACTTGTGTCGGTGACATTTAATAATTGACAAGCCCTAGATTCGAAAACCTGTCATTCTACAAAATATGATTACATTGTCTTTTATGATAGTTTAATTAATAAAAACCAAACTCCTTGTCAGTACAACCGAAGAGTCGACACCACGCTAGCTGACTCAATGACATTTAGTAATTGACAAACCCTAGATTCTACAACCTACCATTCCACAAAATAAAATTACCTTTTTTTATAATAAGTTAATTATTAAAATAGCTAACAACTTTATGGATAGCATTTACTACGTTTATTACCTGCAACGTTTCAATGAGGACACTCTCACCGTTATCAAGCAATACGTTAACTAATAGCGACACCACTCCGGTTGATGCCAGAACTTATGATACAATGCGCATGCGCTAACCTGCCTCCCACCTATTAGTGTTAATGAAGACTAAATGCGTCTAATAGAGTACCGGAGGCTATTACACAAGGTATCCATGTACATGTACACGTGACATCAAAGCAGTTCTTTCTTCTATATACTATTTATACAAATACAACAGGTTCATACGTCATCCACGAACCTTCTAATTTTCTTTAAATAGAAGAGTTGGTGTCTTAATAATTTCCAGCAAACATAAAAGGAGTAAAATAAATAACTTAAGGAGTAGAATAAATAGTTGTTCTCTCTTGTAAAGGTTTTGTTGTATTTACGCGCAAATTACCCGAATCGTAATGGTGAACATTGAACAAACTCTAGAGCTGCCGCACATTGACCGATATATATATACCTCAAAATCAGGCGGAAAGTACCGGAAATCACCGGAAGTTACCGGAAGTTATCAATTGTATGTGACAAGGAGTAGGGTCGTATGTCCAACCCCGTGTGTTTTCTCTCGGTCCCCCGGTTTAATTCACCCCACTGCTAGAGACCCCTATGCGCAAGTGAATTATTGAAATAAAATTTAAACCGTATGTAAGTCCCGAAAGGACCTAGTTTGTGTCTCTCTCTCTTGTAAGTGCGCCTCTTTATGTACTCAGTGCTTTTCGTCTCAATAATTTTTATATATCTCTTTTAATGACTGCTCGGAAAGTGTGGTCGAGTCTAATGAATTTCGCTCAGCACCCTCTTTTATTCTTTTATTAACCCCCTTTTATCCCATTCGAACTTGTTAGCAGCATTTTCCTTGCTTGTCATTGCTCCTGAAGGTCACTGGCGGCCATAACTAGGATTCCAACCGGAAGCGCAAAACAATAATAAATTACTCCCGAGGTTGGCAAGCAAACCATTCGGCAAACCTCGACATATTTTACGCAACTAATCTAGGCGGTATGACCATTTCCGCCATATTTGATCTATTTTAAAGGTCCTAACTAAAAAATGGCTTCCCCCATGGAGATTTCTGTTGAGAGTATTATATCAACAAATGTCGCGTTTGGCATTGTGTTAGGGGAATTAACAGGGAATTTTATCAAACCAGTAGCCTTGAGACAATATCTTTGCTCATTTAGGTATATATACATTCTCCACAAGACGCAATTTGAAAGTTTTTTTTATTAAAAGCGACACGTTTTCTTGTTCAAAGTAATCCGGTAGCCGCATCGCAAATGTATGGGCGTAGGTACACATCACTTACTGTCATACAGTTGAGGTTAGATGTAGGGTACCGGAATCTGCCGAGATTTGCCGATTGGCAAACAAACGTTTCTTCGCTGAGCCGTTCTCTAATGGATGCAAAATATGGTCTGATTATGTATTTTATCTTACAGATAATCGTGGCTATTAAATGGAAATCTTCCTATTTATTTTCTATAATGGACAATCGTGTCTATTGAATGCAAATCGGTCTGTTTATGTTCTTTAACTGACAGTCGTAACAGGACTTACGTCAATCAATTCTTCTATAGTAGCTTAGGAAATTAACAACATTTCATTGATAATGAAAATATAACGTTGGCGGATCTTTTGTTAAGATAAATTACCGGAAATAGCTAGAGCCACTTTGGTGATTGTTAGTAACAGTCAAGGCTTTTTGGGGGAAACAATCTGTTTGATACGGGCTTGTCTTGTTTGACCAAGATAAATGTACGTTGAGTGATCAGAGAGAGAGAGAGAGAGAGGGGGAGAGAGTGCGAGGGAGAGAGAGAGAGAGAGTGTGTGTGAGAGAGAGATAGAGATAGAGAAGTGGCCGTAGAAGTGTGTAGCAATGGAAGTAATCCGAAGAACTCAGAGACAGACACGTGTCCACTCGACACACATTAGGTCATTTCATATTTATTTTAATAATTCTCTTCCTAGTAGGGGTCTTTAACATACTCCGTCTTACGTACTAGCGGAAAATCGAACTCCTGAATCATTATCAGACAAGGGCTTATATTTTTGCCCAATTCTGCCAATAAGTATTTATTACTGTCTACTAACTACTTGTATTATTGTCTACTGTCTACTTAATACCTCTACTACTGCCTTCCAACTTCCTTCTACTGTCTACTACCTACTGTCTACTAACTACTGTCTACTAACTGCTAACTACTGTATACTAACTACTGTCTACTAACTGCTAACTACTGTATACTAACTAAGAGTACTTACTACTACCTAATACCTGTACTACTATTACTACTATTGTTTCTGCTAAATATACCGACGTGGCCCAAAAGAACCAGTCTTTCAATTAGAATTAATTGTGTCTTTTGGAATGTTATATCGACGGAGAGTATAAAATAGATTCTATTTTAAGACGAGTTTTTGAAGTTTTTAATATAAATTGTTGATTCTATTTGTTATTTATCTTCGTTATAGTTGTGACATAAGATCAGAGTTCAGATGTAAACCTACCGGAGACTGACACTGTCTGATCTCTCAGATTTCATTTATAAAGAAAACCTTCGTTACTGACATATTTGTACCCGGTGTACATGTAAATCTCGACTGGACAGCAGCGCTACAGCCTATTTTCAAGAAACTGGAGCAGCCTGGTTTCAAACGGTTAATGCTGGGTCTCCTTACATAACGGGGACATATTCCGAATAGACGTTGGACGTTGATGTAGTGTGTCTGACCGTATTATTTTTAAAACTATCTGTATTCTGAAAGTAATTGAAACGGGAGTAGATCATTGATATAGGTTTATTGGTCAACCCAACCAAATTAGATTCAACACAATGTTCCAGTCGATCTGCTATTCAAAACAGATCATGGGTAGTGCGGATCCAATTATCTTTGCTTAGATAAATAAACATGGAAATCACCACGAATTGGAAATACACATGGAACAAAATAGATTTTATTTCTGTTCACCGATATCCAGACGAATTTGATCTGATTTAATTTAATCTCAATTGACCGGAATTAAACCACGAGTCTGTCGTCAGAATCAATACGTTCCTTTAAATATCCACAATAATTTGTCATATGGGAATATTATTCATTCTATTTCCAGCCGTTTTTTCCCGACTGGTCGAATGGGTAACGCGTGCCCTTTAAACCATAAGGTATGTCACTGAGTCAAGTGGCGTAGTTTCGATCCCATTCTTGTGGGAATCGATCAACTGCCTATAATCGTGGAGGTTTTCTTCCCACTGCTAATTCTAGGTTCCTATTTTCACGATTCGGGCTGTGATTGCAATCGCATAGTAATCGTGATGATCTTATCAGTTCTTATCATATATTGAGGTCGGTCGTAGCAATCGTGTTGATCGTATCGAAAGGCATACGAACGTAATTACACGTACCAGATCGTGGGCCCAACAGGGACAATCCTATTAAAACGCATCGCACGAAAATGTGAGCATAGCAGAAAGACCATTATACGGACGAGCGAATTATTGTTTAAGAATTGTTCCACACAAAATCGTAGTCCCGAAATGACATGGTTTCTGCCGAGTGCACGCTACCCCCGCCCTGGAGCAGACATTAACTTGTAACGCTACGGTTGAAATCGTGGTGATCATATCAGGTTTTATTCTGTTGACCATGGACTATACGTACTGCAGATCGTGGACTAAATAGGGACAATCCTATTGTAATGCATCACACGACAAAGGGAACCTGGCAGAAAGACTCTTATACATGAACGCACAAACGAATTTGTGATTTGAATTGTACCATACAATGTTTATTCTGTAATTACCTAGTTTCTACCGGGTGCACATTAAACACCCCCCCCCCCCCCCTGCAACATAACCCGTTCTGTAAACAGTAACCTTACATTATAGGATCATCAGCACGGTTGCCACACAAAGTCGGATCGCTTCACTAGGAGTCAGGTCACCTTCCTAATTCCAAAGGTCAATACAAGAAAAAAAGTTAGATCGCCTGAATGCGACAAGGTGTCGGATCTTCTCGTTAGCCTCCGAGGTACTGGATGTTACACGGACCTCGGGGATTTGGATGATACACGGAGTCGCGCCACCTCACTCACCTCGGGGAGGATTTGGATGTGACACACACACGGATGTGATCACTTAACTTACCTTCACTGTTTCGAAGCGACACGGAGACGAACTCTTCATTCCGAGGATTGGGATGTGACATGGAGTCGGACCACCTAATCAACCCCGATGATTTGGATGCGACACGGTATCAGACCACCTCACTTATCAAGTGGATTTGGATGCGCTGTGGATTCATCGTGAAAAATGTGTTTATTTCCTCATCGTCTAAGGTTTTCACCGTAGGATCTAGAGGCATAAGGCATCACACACACTGTAAGTAAATAGGATTGGCAACAATCAACAATCAAGCGATGGAAATCTCTGAAATAAATAACGTACTAGGTGAATCTAATACACCAGATTTGTTAACAAATTATCACATGTGTGGCCGTTGTACAGACAGTTAAAGACGTGAATAGTTGGACACCATATTGTTAACCAGTCAATTACAGTCAACAGCTCGTGGTTCAATCCACTAACTAGATCTACAGAGTCTCACTGTGTGGGTCATTAGCACACTCTTATTGACCCCTTCAGACAACCATAACGTTTTTTATGCTAACACATGTCGGGTGAAGTGACGTGACCACCATGCTAAGCAACTAGGTTAAACAATAGTTCTTAAAGCTACTCGGTTACAGCAATGCTTCACAACAACCGCCATTCACACCCCAATGTTTCTACTAAATTTTCTCGATAGAGAAAAACAGGCTGTCTGACTAAACAGCTTTTTAGAGCTTATGGACAATAGTCAAGGTTTTGTTGTTGTCTAGCACTGTAATTGTGCGATCAAAAATACCCGACTTAAAACACAACCTTCAATAGAAAGCTCATTTGGAACCAATCATACGGATAATGGACAAATTGAGAGAATCGACAGGACAATGTAGACCATGTCTAACATTAATTCTTACATTACTATTATTGGTTCTACCGATCATAGTAATGGTACAATGAAATCACATCCTATAACTTTTTTGTACCAGTCCTGCCAATAAAGACGGGCAGTTTGAAATGAATGATTAGTGTAACAATATAGACGACGTCTTACATTAAAATTCTATACTGTTCTCGACTCGTAAATCTATCGGTGTCTAAGGTAAAGTGAAATCAAATGGGGTTCAACCTCTTACATTTCTGTACTAGTCACAATGTGTGTGTGTGTGAGAGAAGGAGAGATGGAGAGAAGGCGGAGGGGGGTTAACGTTAACGACAAGAAGAAACAACGCCGGAAAATCCAGATGAACCTTCTGGTCAAATGCAAGGATCGAACACCCGACCATCACAAGTTAAAGATAAGATTTTAGGCAAAACAGGGGCCATGATCCATTAAGTTACGATCGGATACATGCCAATATGGAAAGGAACAGAGATCGAGACCTATTCGATACACACCTATATTTAATTTGTCAGACAGTTTCGGTCCATTTTCATCGCCATAACGATGTAACGCTGTCACAGATGAAAGCTTTCAAAATCAAAAGAAAATTGTGATTACTAGAGGGCCCACAAGCTAAAAACGTGATATTTCGCACACTCGGGAGCCATAATCCATGATGTTACAATCCAGCATATGCCAATATCAAGAAGAACCGAGATATGCTGGATATAAACCGGATAAAACATTTGATCTGTAGAGTGTCCATAGACAATATGCGAACAGACGGACGAACGGGTGGCGACGACATTATACGTCTACATGAAAACGCAACTAGAATTATTTTAACATCCGCTAATATTTCGAAATGAATAATTGTATTCCGATCAAAATAACGTCGTTCTTATATGAAACACAATAGCAATCTAGAGTCGTCTGTCCAACCTCGACTGGTCGGTGCGCAAAGGTATGTACGTACTATTTAGTTTCTTTACAGTAAATGTGTGTGTGTATGTGGGGGGGGGGGTGGCCTAATCCGTTTTCGATATAAAAGAACAACCAACAGTTATCGAACTTGATATTACTATTTAAGAAGTGCATATTGACAACATTTCGGTCGAATGCGATAATATGGATGGATACAATTTGCAAATGGACAACATCTCGGTTGATTACCTGGTGTATGGAAGGGCTCGAGGGCATTGAACAAGTTATTGCGTGTTTTATTTATATCTGGTCCATTTATATCACATTTATCTCGAGGTGAAACTAAATGTATCTATTTCTATCATCCAACATGCACCCAACCAACTTGTTTATAAACCCAACCATTTGTAGTTCTTCGATCATCTTTAGGCCTTGGAGGACATGTTGGATAGGTCAGAGGTACAAATGACAATGGTACCCAAAACGCCCTCGTTATTTTGGTGTCATCATTATCAAAAGGATGGCAATATTCACGGTTCTTCAGATGCATATCGTCATTGGTGTCATCATTTTCAAAAGGATTATAATATTCACGGTTGTTGAGATGCAAAAAAAAAAAGGTATATTAGCTAAAATCGATTAATAGCTATGGGGGTAGTTAATTTATTTTGAACAAAGTCCTAAGAAAACGAAGAATCAATAATAATCATAATATGTTTTCCAGATTTGAAAATTTTCCTGGAAGTCTAACACCCACATCTTCCTGGTACGTTACGTGATTTAGCGAAGGGTTGTTCGCGGTCATCTGGTTTCACCACACTTGTCCGCGATATCACCCTAGGTAGAAGTGGACGTAAACCCCCAGGAACGAACGAACGCTTCGGAAATAAACTTGCGTGAGTTGAGTTGGGAGCGTATCATTGTGTCGCCGTGCCGCTATGTCGCCGTCTCTTATTGTATAGGGTTATACCTAAACCCTAACCCAACCCTAACGGTGGCATAACGAGTAGGCGGCATAACGGGTAACTCCCGTTGAGTTTTTATTTTGTTATCCTAATAGTATATCAGGAAGACCGAACAACACTACAATAATACAAGACAAACCCACGGACAGGACAGCAACAAACCCATACATATCAGATCACGTGATTTAATCACTGGGATAGCCGTAAATGTCCACCGTACTGCAGTCTCTTAGATCAAAATTAAAAAAAGGAAATAATTTATCGTTCTACTGTTCTGCTCCGTCTGCATCAATGACAGTGGAAAACCGGGCAGAGAACGAACACCCTACCTCCAGGCTAGCGAGCCAGTGTCTTATCCACTTAGCTACGTAAACCTGATCAAAAACAAACTAACTATAAGGGAAGCAACTAAAGAACATAAGAGGAATAGTTCTTAAAAGTTGTACCATACTGATGTGAATCATGAACAGCTGTGCGCTACAATAAATCGCAATGTAGGGACATTGAAGGACCGGACTTTATAAATAACAATTTTCGTGAAATGTAGTAAAAACCTTAGTATGCTGTAGTCAAACTTAAGGGTCGAAACATTATGAGCTTGAGATGACTTCAGAATAATAGCTTGTAGGAGTCAGGAAACCAAAATGAGACGGAGAACCTCTGGTGAATATTGAAATCATTAAAGGAATAAACGGGTTGAAATTATGATAGTGGGCTTCAGAATGATAACTTCTAGGAATCAGATCACTAACAACACTGGAAAAATCTCTCTCGTGAATAAAATCATATTAAAATCATCAGAAAGTATTGACGCAATCCACAGTTGAAATTATGACGGCGACCTTTAGAATGACAACTTCTAGGAATCAGATCTGATAAAGGCGGACACAAACCCTCTTGTGAATACGAACAGATTGATATGATGGCCATGGATCAGGAAGTTTTCATGCATTAAATTAACAAAGAAGAAGACTGGTAATTAGATTCATATTTTTGAAGAAAGTAAAAGTAGATGAATCAGAACTACGTAAAGAAATCCCAATCCTATTAAAGAAACCATCAATATATTTATTATTTCTGTGTAAATAAGATAACCATAAATATATTTAGGGTTTTTTTGTGTTCAAGGACGAAACGTAATCGATGAGCTCGTTATGAATCTGACATAATCTAGTGTTGATATTTGTACTTTTTTTTTAAGGGAATGCTAAATAATCAATCTGAATACATATTAGCGTGGGTTAATATAATTGATATTTCCCCACCAAACAAATCACGCAACGTTACTCAAGATGAAGAAAAAGGGACGTTTAATCCTATTCCGTCTCCTTTCCATTAAAATGACTAAGTTTTAAAGACTAGTTGCAACATTGGGGGATTTAATTCCAGCTTGTTAGATATTATTATATTAAACGACATGCGATTATAATGACTTGGTTTTAAAGACAAGTTGATATGGGGGATTTAGTTTAAGCTTGTTAGATCTTATAATATTAAACGACACGCCATTCAACAATTTATTAACTGTAAAAACAGAATCAATTGATGTTGTAAACAATCAAGGGTTTGTATATATTTAGCCCTAGACGACGTCTCAACATGTTGTAGGGGCGGGGGAGGGGGATGGTGGTATGGCTGAATGGGTAACGCGTAATGAGTCAAGTGGCATGGTACGAGTCCCCGCTAGAATGCGACAAGGAGTAGGGTCGCCCGTCCAATCCCGTGTGTTTTTTTCTCGGTCCTCCCGTTTCTAACAACTGCTAAAAACCCCTACGCGCTGGCGTTGAAATAAAATTGAACCATAGTTTGTGCCGAGTGGATGGAGATTGACGGACCCCGAGGTATACGTTGGGGAGTAGCGATTGACGGGAACCTAGAGGTCTATGTAACGAACTGACCATAAGCAGAGAACTTCGATGTACACGTAACGTGATGGAGATTGACGAGAAACCCCGAGCTAAACGTAACACGAGTAAACCCCAAGGTAAACGTTGGGTAGCGGCGATTTGTTGGGAACCTCCGGGGTATCCATGCTATGGACAATGACACTCGGAGGTATATGTTGGGGAGTAGCAGGGAACCTCGATGTAAACATAACGTAATGGCGATTGGTGGGGAATCCCGAGAGGAGTGGCGATTGGCTGGGAACCCACAGCTTTATGTAACGTAATGACGATTAGCGTGTAAACATAACATAATCGAGATTGACGGGGAACCCCGCGCTTAACGTAACACAATAATGATTTACAGTAAATCCTGAGGTAAACGCAGTAATAATTCGCGGGTAAACTCTAAGGTAAACGTTAGGTAGCGGCGATCGGCGAGGAACCTGCAGGTAAACGCCGTACCCACTGAACCACCCTTTCTCCTTGAATCAGAACAAATCTAGGTGCCCTGGTTTACTTATCACTATAGACGAATAGAACCCGATACAGGACATGAACTTATTCTGTGAATTAATGAACCTGAAATTATAATTAAGCCAGATTATATTGGGACGGTGGGTGTTCTATAAGTCATTGACAGGAAGTTCGCTATTGATAAAGTTTATTAAACAACAATTAGATTCCACACAATGTTCCTGTCGATCTTCTATTCAACACAGATCATGAGTATTGCGGATCCAATTTAGATGATCGTTTCTCAGACAAAAGACTAACCATATCAAGCCAGAAAATGAAAAATACCTTCTATTTTTACTAGGCGATATCCAGACTAATTTCATCACGTTCAATAAAGAAATCTAAGTTGAAGCCAATAAAATAGCGAGACTAATCTTTATCATTAATCTGTTCCTTTACATGTCCATAAGCATTTATCACATGGACGAAATGACACCATACTTTATTTTATGAAGGGGGGGGGGGGGGATGGTTGAATGGCTGAATGGTTAGCGTGCGCGCGCTGTATCAAAAAGCCTGTCATTGAGTCAACTGTTGTGGTTTCGAATCACTGCTAAAGACCCCATACGGGCAGCGAATTATTGAAATAAAATGTAACCGTATGTTAGTCCCGAAATGACCTAGTTTGTATCGAGTGGACATTAAACCACAGTCTCTCCCCCCCTCTCTCTCTCTCTCTCTCTCTCTCGCTCTTTCACTCTCTCATTTTTTGAAGAAATGGTAGGCACTGTGGATCAGTCAGTAAGACGATGGCTCGCTAACATGAAGGTCCTGTGTTCGTCGCCCCCCCCCCCGACCCCGGATTTTCAGTCCAAGTATTTCATTCGGAACGAGCGATAGGCAGCTTTAGATTTTTTATTTTTAACTATTGCACAAAATAAAGAAACAATAAAAAGTTAGCGAATGAGGCTTCATGGATTAAATCACAAATTGACATAATCTCGATGACTTGGTTTATAGAAGTAGATATTAAACAGATTATTCTCAGGTTTATTTATATCTGGTTTATTTATATTCCATTTATCCGGAGGTTAAAAATTATCTTTCTATTTCAATCCTACAACATGCACCAGACTTGTTAATAACCCAAGCTATTTTTACACCTTGAAGGACCTGGTGAAACGGTACAGTCTACTAAACACACCTTCATTAATAATAATACGAGACTATTAATGAAAAGACGAAAATATCTTCTCCTGCCATATTTCATAATATACAATAACTTAGAGAATATAAGAACTGCGTAAAAAAATGGGCGAGGGTAGGGGTCGATTTAGCGAATAATTATTCTTATAAAACATCAACTGAATCAAGATATGGATGGTCCGATACTCTCTAACTCAAACTCTCCATCCCGCCCCCTCAGACCTCAACCAATTGATACAGTAATACAAACAACCAATACCCTGTCTCTTAGAGAGAGAGAGAGAGAGTTAGAGAGGGGGGAATGGGGTTTAACGTCCACTTGACACAAACTAGATCATTTCGGTACTAACATATATGGTTTAATTTTATTTCAATAATTTAATTCGCTTGGGCGTAGGGGTCTTTAGCAGTTGGAAGAAACCGGAGGGCCCAGAGAAAAGCCAAAAGGTTGGACAGGCAACCCTACTCCTTGTCACGTATGTAGCCGGGGCTTTTTAACTCGGGGGTTAACTTCAAGGACGAGATGTGGTGAACCAGCTGAAATATCTTGTCTAACGAAAGGCAACAAGGACGGGATGTGGTGAACCAGCTGAAATATCAAGTCTAATGAAAGGCAATCAGCTGATGTCTAATTCTCGTTTAAATTCAGACAACTGAGTTTAGTTGAATAGCCTTGGAATTAGACAACATAAAGAACTAGATGAGAATATATATCTCCCGTGACGACATCAAGATACACTGGATCAGGGAGTATTGTAACACTTAATACCACGGCTTGATAATTAAACACATGATTTTTTATTCACAGCCGACAATGTAATTTCTTATTGGCCGGACCGCGACGCTACGGTCTACTATTGTATAGAATATTACCCCCTCTCTCTCTTTCTCTCTCTCTCTCTCTCTCTCTCTCTCTCTCTCTTATATACCACAATTAACAAAGTATGTAAAGAATTCCTTATTCTACTATAGGAGACGCATGCTGTATTTGTGTTAGGTTCATGGACGTTCAGATAGTTGACAAGAGATGAGAGCATAATAAATTTCATAGAAATGTCGAGAAAGGATGCATAATACCGAGGGCTGAAAGCCAGAAGTGTCTATCTCCAAAATTGCCAAAAATGAGTTAAATACACCAAACAGTTCGAAATTTCGTGAAGTTTCTTAGCAAAAATTATCTAAGTCCTATCTTTATAAATAATGACGCAACAAAGAAGTCATATATTGTTAAGTACAGAACCACTTATTTTTTTTCGAAGCAAAAAACCGTATCTCCAGATAGACAGTTCTTGCTGTCATTTTTTTTGCTAAATGATATGTATTTACATATGGAACTTATAATGCAAATGTATACATCCCACTTGTACAGTTCTTGCTGATAAAAAAATGCCGAAACTGCCTTGTCAATGTACCAGAACAGGATATCTCCAATGTTGACTTCCCATATTGGGTGAATTTATATCGACCAGAAGTGTCTATAATCGATTATTATGAAATATATTGAAAACTACTGCAATAAACCTATTGATCATTCAGCATTTGTTTTCAGCTAATTAATACACACGTAATTACCAAAAATCATCTCAATTCAACAATTACCTGATTTTTAAAATTCAGTCAAACATTAAATCTTCATTTTCTCAAAACGTAAATTTTGGAGATAGGCAGTTTTGGCTTTCAGCCCTCGATACATTGTGTTGTAATGATGTAGCAGCAGGGTTTTCTTTAGGCCTTAAATATTATCTAATTATTATATTAATTAAAGTACCAAGACAATTATCAGCCCTCGATGTCATCGGATACTTTAGATATTTAACAGATTTAAATAAGATTTGCGATTAATGGTTTAACATAAATATTGATAATCGAGACTTTGTTTATTATCGTAACAACGGTAACAATGGCAACCGAGGATAAACTCAGAGTGAAGTACGTCCATTGAAATGTTCAACATATCCCCTTTCCAATATCTTTTTTTAAATATGATAGCTACCACCGTCTAGTCGTTCGGCTGGAACAAAGCGAAGCCCAGTGTATACACTGGCGAGTAGGCCATAGTGCCGCTGCCCGGGAATGAATGAATGAATGAAATGGGGTTTAACGTCCTACGCTTAAGCACCTAACCTGGGCTAATTGAAGACGGGCATACGCCACAGTGTGCAATGAGGGAAATTTTACCCGGACAGCGGCGCTACGGCCTACTCTTATATCGAATTCCAACTGCCAAGGGATCTTTTACGTGCACTCCAATTTGTACACGGGACCTCGGTTTTTCGTCCCATCCGAACGACTAGGCAGCTGTCCTTGTCAGGCCCTCCTTCTGCATCACTGACAAGGGGAAATCACGCCGGAAAATCGAGATGAACTTTCTCGGCCAATGCAGGGATCGAACACTCAACCTCCAGGCTAGCGAACCAGCGCCTTATCCACTTAGCCACCGTGATCCCCCCGCTGCCCGGGCCCAGAATTACCCCCACAGTACACTGTATGGCACATGTCCGTCTTTATTATCCCAGTAGGTGAAGAATGCTAGTACTTCATATCATTTGTTTATAATGGAGAACGTGTATTGTATATCCAGACAGCTTTAAAGACAACTAAGTGTGTATTTTGTACGGTTTTATCTTTTTAATTCTTACTTCCTTGTGTCAATTTGAATCAACCAATGGAAGTCCTTGTGTCAGTTTGGATCAGCCAATGGAAATGATTGTTTCACACGAACAGGGTGAGAAGTAGGCAGTCAGAAATATAAATATGTTCACTTGCCTGTTGGTTATCCGTGAGCAAGCTAACTGTTTCAAGGGCATATACTACCTCATCCTCGGTTACCCAGTGTACACATTCCGTTCTACTCCACTATACCCTGGGTTAATCCATAGGGATTCCACGATTTCAAATTATCTGCCCTGGCTGATTGTGATATTTTTATCGTCCAATCCCAGAAAGCGTTACTTGGAAGGGAAATAATCAAGGGGAAGTAACTCTCATCTTTTTTCAACAAAGAATACCCCAACATGGCTGCCGAAGTTCGTTCTTGCACACTTTGCAAATATGTAAACAAGTTGTATGACGTAAAAAACGTCTCTAAAGGGTCTTCGGAAGACTTATTTGTAAACTGTTCTTTGATTAGCTCGTACAGTTTAACTACATTCTGATATTTTGAAATCGTGGAATCCCTATGGATTAACCCAGGGTATAGTGGAGTAGAACGGAATGTGTACACTGGGTAACCGAGGATGATACTACCTGATCTTTGTATGATCTGAGAAATATCTTTCTTTGGGGTTAGGTTTAAGAATTGCGGTGAGTGGATAAGTCTCCACCTAAACACTGACCTAGGATGATGAAAAATGAGTTCGTGATATTTCCTAATTTTATAACAAATACATATTATACATTAGATTTATATACAGAGGTGATTTCACTGTTTTCTGGTGTTGGTGGAGCTTGTGGTCTCCCTTGGAAGGTGCTTCTGGTATTCTGGTATCTTTGTTTCTAAAGAAAAAAATAATCCATTTGAGGATATCATGGGAGGGCCACATTGGTGTGTGTTCATACTAAAAATTGGCTAGGGCTAGGCATTCTCATATAGTAGTTGCTTTTATTTACTAACGCGTAGGGCTAGGATTTGATATATGGTTTGTTTAGGGCTAGGGTGAAGACTGGTCTTATTTAAACCTCCCTTTCTCACTCCGCCATGAAGATATTGCGTAACACGGGGCAAATCGTTTTCGCATCGCAGTTCCGGAAGACTGGAGGTATATTTGGTCATCAAATGTGAAGTCATTCCTCCTCAGACATAAGTCGAGTAATTTGAGGATGCTTGCGGGTTCCCAAGAAATGCTTTCCTATACTGCTTCAATACCGGCGTTATTATCGATGTTCGTGTACATGCTCTGTGCGTCGATGGATATTAAGTTGGTGTGCTCAGGGACTCTTAACTGTTTGATTTTGTGTATAAAATCGTTAGTGTCTGTAAGGTAGGATACGTGTTGACAAGCTAGGGGTAGTAAGAAATGGTCGATATAATATATTGCGATAAGTTGTATGATTCGCTGACACAATCTGATATTATTGGGCGTCCCTTGGGTAATTTATTAGCTATAAACCATTCTGTTTCTGGATTTTTATGTATTTTTGATAGTGTAATATAGTGATATTTTTGTCGGCAATTTAGCAGATGTAAATCATATTGTTTTGCTGTTATGTAATCCGTGCCCTGCTATGCATGTAAGATGTTGTTTATTAAAGCCCCAATAAAACACTCTTGTTGTAACTGAATAATTTGTCCCAATCTTTATTCTGGTCAACAAATTGTACTATTTTACAATATTCCAATTAATAAATGATACAAATTTCATCCTAACCAACCTAATTTTAAAAAATTGGAAAAATTCAACTACATGCCGTAACATGGTTTGAAAAGCTTTACGTAAGCACTTCCAAATGCAACTTGGATTTAAACATATTTTCGAACCCTCTGGACAGGCAAGATAGGTTGTAATGGATAATTTTCGCTCAAATTGACAACTGTCTGCCCTAAAGACGGCTTCTCATTTCTTTTCCCCGAGCCCAGTTTAAATTCTCCATCCTGCAATTGGCGATCTTACTGGCTCCAGTGGATGGCGCCATTTCCTTTCAATTCTACTTTGCCCTTGAAGTTTGGTAGTATGGTGGCATTTGGTGTAGGTACATTGGAGGAAACTTGATTACCCGAAACCTGCCTCCAGTACGAAACCACAATCGAAAAATGAAATGAAATAACATGAAATTGGGTTTCCGACCTATTGTTCTGCTCCCAACCTGGGCTAATGAAGGCGGGCATACGCAATACAGTGTGCCATGACGGACATTTTGCCTGGGTAGCGGCGCTACGGCCCACTCTTATATCGAATTCCAGCTGTCAAGATATCTTTTAAGTGCACCACATTGTGTACACGGGACCTCGGTTTTTCGACCCATCCGAATGACTAGACAGCTGTCCTGTCAGGCCCTCTGTCCTGTATAACTAACAAGGGGAGAAACCACGCCAAAACATTGTTTAATTTTATTTCAATAATTCGCTTGCACGTAGGGGTCTTTAGCAGTGGGAGGAAACGGTAGGACATGGAGAAAACCCACGTGTTGGGACAGGCGACCCTACTCCTCGTCACGTACAACCTGGTTTTATGATTACATAGGTGAGATAACTACGACCTGAGTACTGAATGCATTGCCGTCATATATTGATGACGTCAATGACTGAATGTGTATCTGACAGTTCATTGATTGGCATGACCTAGATACAATCACCCAGTTAAACAAGATTAATTATTCGTCAATGACTTGTGTTAGTGACATTTAATAATTAACAAGCCTTAGATTCTAAAACCTGTCATCCTACAAAATAAAATTACCTTGTCTTTTATAATAGGTTAATTAATATAAACCCCAACTCCTTGTCAGTACAACCGAAGAATCGACACAACGCCAGTTGACTCAATGACATTAAAATTTAGTAATTGACAAGCCCTAGATTCTATAACCTGTCATTCTACAAAATAAAATTACCTTGTCCTTTATAAAAAGTTAATTAATAGCGACAGCGCTCCAGTTGACATAATGACAGAACTTATGATACATCGTGCATGCGCTAACCATCCTCCCACCCCTTAGTGTAAATGGAGACTAAATATGCACAATAATATAGTACCGGGGGCTATTACAGTGTAAAGGCAATTACACAACGTATCCATTTAGCCTACATGTAACATCAAAGCAGCTCTTTCTTCTATATACTATTTATACAAATACAACAGGTTCATACGTCATCCACGAACCTTCTTATTTTCTTTAAATAGAAGAGTCGCTGTCTTAATAATTTCCAGCAAACATAAAAGGAGTAAAATAAATAAATAAAGGAGTAGAACAAATAACTTTTCTCTCTTGTAAAGGTTTTGTTGTATTTACGCGCAAATTACCCGAGTCGTAATCTGAACAACCTCTAGAGCTGCCGCACACAATGACCGATACATATACCTCCAAACCAGGCGGAAATAGCCGGAAATCACCGGAAGTTATCAATATATTTATACCAACTTAAAATTGTATGTGGCAAGGAGTAGGGTCGCATGTCCAACCCCCTGTGTTTTCTCCCGGTCCTCCCTTTTTACCCCACTGCTAAAGACCCCTATGCGCAAGTGAATTATTGAAATACAATCTAAACTATATGTTTATGTCTCTCTCTATTGTAAGTGCCCCTCTAGATGTTCTCAGTGCTTTTCGTTCTCAATAACTTTTTTATATCTCTTTTAATGGCTGCTCGGAAAGTCTGGTCGAGCCTAATAAATTTCGCTCAGCACCCTCTTTCCTTCTTTTATTGGCCCCCTTTTATCCCATCCGAACTTGTTAGCAGCACTTTCCTTGCATGTCATTGCTTCTGAAGGTCACTGGTGGCCATCACTAGGATTCCAACCGGAAGCGCAAAACAATAACAAACCTCGACATATTTCACGCATCTAATCTAGGCTGTCGTACATAACTAACGTGACGAAATTTATGGTAGCTGGCTTTTTTTTTCGCACGTATTCAGTGAATTGCCATTTTGCTCAGTAATCCCAGCCAGAATTTGGCTACTTTTTAAAATTGCGTTAAAGTTTTTAATTTTCGTTTAGAACTGAAATAAATTAATTATTAGTCAATCCCCACGCTCAAAACATTAGCAGAATTCATTGTGTATATGTGAAATAGAACCGACCGAAGCACAAAATAGTGTCAATAGTGCGACCCCCGCGTGTGTCAAATGTCCGTTTAAACTTGCTAATTCTGTTAAAATCCCATTTTCTTCCGGGGATTATTATTTAATCTCGAGTTGTGTCCGTGTTATTGCACATACAACCGTTATACGATTCAGGTTTTCTGTTCGTCGAAGTCATTGTACTTTCGTTTGTTTGTTTGTTTACAAACTGACTTCTGTGCGTTGACCTCGTAACCTGTAACGTTTCGATAACGGCATGTCGATATCATGTCTGTTCACTGTGTCAGAATCACTTCTCTGCAGGTAGGTAGGTCTGTCGTTCAGATTGCTAGGCTGTATGACCATTTCCGCCTCATTTGAACTATTTTAAAGGTAGTCTCTATCATCCAAACAAATACTCTACGAATATTAGTCTGTATGGGTCCTCAAAATTTTACGGGAAGTAAATCATTGTCTGGATTATCCAGTCATTTTAAGTTACCACGTACTGAATCTATCAAAACAGCTCGCTTGTCAACAATGGCAATCTTTAAAATGTGTTTGTAAAGGTTTTAATTGAAATGGTAAAATCTCTTGTCATGAATCAGACGTATGGCTTCTCCCAACTCTGACAAGGACAGCTGCCTAGTCGTTCGGATGGGACGAAAAACCGAGGTACCGTGTACACATTTGAGTGCACGTAAAAGATCCCTTGGCAGTTGGAATTCGATATAAGAGTAGGCCGTAGCGCCGCTGCCCGGCTAAAACTTCCCTCGTAGCACACTGTATGGCGTATGCCCGTCTTCAATTAGCTCAGGTTAAGTGCATAACAGTAGGACGTTAGACCCCATTTCATTCATTCATTCACAACTTCCTAAATTTTTTTTATCGCAATTCATGCTTTTTCCATGGTCTCTATTTTTTGCTAAAAGTAGATGTGCCCAGTGAATTGCGGGATATATTTCAACCTCGCTTTATAAAATCTAGCAAAATTGGCCGGGCTTCATTAGATCTAGAACTTACCGAGACTTTAGCCAATAGAATCTAGCAAACTCGGCCCGGCTTCATAAGATCTAGCACTTACCGAGACTTTAGCCAATAGGTTACATTAACCAGGTTTTTTATGGGGTAGACTATCCAGTAATTTTCGTCAAAAACTGAGAACCGACCGAGACCTTCCGTACGTTGAAGATTAGGGGGTTCTGGATGACCGAGATTATATTAAAGGTCCCTAATGAAAAATGGCTGCCTCATGAAGATTTATGTGGAGGGTACACAGTTAAAAATGTGTGTAATTAAAAACTATAAGCATTGTTAATTATTTGTAAACTTTACACCACAGCGAGCGTTTTTTAAATGTACTACCTTTCCAAGGGTGACCAATTAAAAGAACTACACCTAACAAGTGTAACCAATATTCACGACTACTTAACACCCGAATAGGTGTAATTGTGGGGTGTTTAGGATTAGTATCAGCACTACCAGTGTTATATTGCAATTACACCAACGGGTGTAACTATTAATCGGGAAAAAATCATAGAACAGCGTTATTTTTACACCGTTTATTGGGTTACAAAAGTGTAATCGAAAGTCACGAGTACTGAACCCCAGGATAGAAGTAAGTGTAGCCGCTAAAGGGTGTTTGCGATGAGTTACACCTCTTCCAGCTTTTTATTGCATTTACACCAGCGTTTCTCAACCTGTTCTCACCATTCACCCCTAAATTAATTCCGAACCAACCCATTTACCCCCCAGGTTACTGCCCATCGTCCACCGAGGACGGTTTGGGGCGGGTCTCCCCCAGGAAATTTTTAGAAATTGGAGTCTGTTAACGTGTTTTCCAGCCATTTCAGGCCCTCTTCCAGGCGTTTCAGAGGAACTTGAAAATGGCGCTTTCTTTAGAAGCCATCCGACTTGAACCACAGATCCTTGCACGGGCCTGCACCCCCTGACCACATTAACAAAACAATATTGAATATGGAATGAGATTCAATGAACACCAAATTTATATTTTAATGAAAATAGTTGTTTCCAGTTTAGTGCGAAATTTTGCTCCTGGTGATTGTCACATATGACCATTTTTGAAGTTACACTGGGAGTGTAGTCATTCACCCCCTGGACGCGAGCCTTTCCCCACTTGGGGGTGAATTCACCCCAGGTTGAGAAACGCTGATTTACACCAACGGGTTTGTTTATTTTAGGGAAACATTCCTTCGAATAACGTGTCAATTTAACACTGTATCTTGCGTTACAAAAGTTTTTGTTTGTTAAATATAGCGTTAAATGCACCAGTAACATAACTATAACTCATTTTAGAGTATTTCCACATAACGAGTAAAGTATAGATTGTTTCAGCTTAAGACGTGTTAATGTTCCAAAATATTACCAAGTACAATATCTTTATTAATTATTTTAAATTCAGTTGAGGTGCCCAAATGAATAAACCACATTATTAAGCTTAGTTGTAAGGATATGCGTATTGATTTTCCCCCATGATTTATATTCGTTATAAATTGATACAGATTGTCTAATTGCCCAACAGCAGTTGAATTTAAATCAGTCTGCAGGGTATTTGTCAATTCAATGTCGTTGTAAAATGAAGCGAAGTAGCTGACGGTCTATATGTCATATGGGTCGGGCTAAACACCCTATACTAATTATCATAGTGACCGCTAACTAATTTCAAGTTTTCTGAACTTAGAAGTCGTTGGCTTGAAATAAATATCCAACCAAACAAATTACATCCGTTTTTGTGTAATAATTTTAATTTACAAAACATCCTTGAGTGTAATGCTTAATCTACACCAACGAGTGCATCAGGCAGGTTACACTACCGGAAGTGGCAACTAGTTTCCACCTGAATTGGTGTAATGTTCTACACTAGTTTGGTGTTATCGGTTTACACCACTAAAGGCTAGGAGTTACCCCTATTTAAGTGGCAACTAGTTGCCACCCGAATTGGTGTAAACTTCCTTATTATTTTTAACTATAGATGTATATTATATCAACAAACGTGACGTTTTGCATGTGTTTGGGGAATTACCAGGGAATTTTATCAAACCAGTAATCTTGAAAAAATATCTCTGCTCATTTAGGTGTATATACACACTACGAAAGACGCAGTTTGGGAGTTGTTTTTTTTATAAAAGCGACACGTTTTCCTGTTTAAAGTAAACAGGTAGCCGTATCGCAAATGCATGGGCGTAGGTACATGTCACTTACTGTCATACAGCCTAGGTTTGATGTAGAGTACCGGAATATACCGAGATTTACCGAGTGGCAAGCCAACGTTTCTTCGCTGAACCATTCCCTAATGGACGCAAATATGGTCTGATTATGTATTTTATCTTACAGATAATCGTGGCTATTAAATGTAAATCGGTCTGTTTATTTTCTTTAACTGACTGTCGGAACAGGACTTACGTCAATCAATTCTACTATAGTAGCTTTAGGTAATTAACAACATTTCATTGATAATGAATATATAACGTTGGTGGATCTTTTGTTGAGATAAATTACCGGAAATAGGCGCTACTGTAGTGATTGTTATTCACAGTAAAGTCTTTTTGTGAAACAACCTGTTTGATGGGGCCTTGTCTTGCTTGACCAAGATAAAGAGGGAGAGAGAGCGAGGAAGAGACACAGAGGGAGAGATAAAGAGAGAGAGATGGCCGTAGAAGTATGTAGCAGTGGAAATAACCCGAAGAACTCGGAGACAGACACCACATGTCCACTCGACACACACTACTGTTAAAATTTACAGACGTGTGCCAAATGAACCAACCTATCAATTCTGTCTGAATTGATTCTTTTGGAATGTTATATCGACGGAGAGTATAAAAAATAACCTATTTTAAGACGGGATATTTAAAGTTTTTAATATAAATTGTTGATTCTATTTGCCATTTATCTTTGTCATCGTTGTTACATTCGATCAGAGTTCAGATGTAAACCTACTGGAGACTGACACTGTCTGATCTTTAAGACTTCTTTATAAAGAAAACATTCGCTACCGACCTATTTGCACCCGGTGTAAAACTATTTTAAATCTAGTGTACCTGCGTGAACAGTTATACGCGAACTGCCTTAATGTGGAGTGATATAAGGTGTTCTAGAAACAGTACGTCTATTCTGCCACGTGCACAACATGTGTGTACAGGTAAATCTCGGCTGGACAACAGCGCTACGGCCTATATGTATATCAAACTGTCAATGGATCTTTTACGCGAACGCCAATGTGTACACAGGTCCTCAGTGTTTTGTACCACCCGAAACAACTAGACAGCTGTCCTTGACAGACGCTCCATCCTGCACCACTGACAAGTTAAGTGGAATCCACACCGGGAAATCACGATGAACTTTCTCGTCCGATGCCCCAACGCCGGAAAAACCTGGCTAGCCACCCAGTGTCTCCACTTAACCATTTTGGCTCCACTTTATGATCTAAAGTGTAGCAAGGTAATATGCCTGAGAGTCCATGTCTATTAACAAGTTCATAAATATTTATATTTTTTTTGTAATACACATGCTATAAATCTAATCGTCTAAACGTGGTATATACGGTGGCGATTGCATCGGGCCCCAAGTTCACAAAGCATTCTAAGACTTAAGTTGAGAATTTACTCAACTTTCAATCGCTGTTTATGAGAAATATCTTTGATCCAGAAACACAAAACTTTGCACATAGCATCTTACTAGTGTATTTAATAGATTAAAACAACAAAAGTGTAATAAAGGGCTATAGTTTCGTTAAAATAATGCGAATAATTTTGAGTAAATTCTCAACTTAAGTCTGAGAATGCTTTGTGAACTCGGGGCCTGGTTATATAGCTAAGTAAAAACCTATATTATTTGTTTGCCTCGTGGTATAACATATAACACTATGACGACCCCACTTACGCCAGTCAATTCTTCGATAATAGCTTAGGAAATTAAGAAAAAAATATTACGTTGGTGGATCTTTTGTTGAGATAAATTACCGGAAATAGGCGCCACTGTAGTGATTGTTGTTCACAGTTCAGTCTTATTGGGGAAACAACCTGTTGGATATGGCCTTGGGAGAGAAATGGGGTTTAATGTCCACTCAACACAAACTATGTGATTTCGGGACTAACATATGGTATTTAGCAGTGGGAGGAAACCGGCGACCCTACACCTTGCCACGTATAACCGGGAAAGAGAGAGAAGGGGAGAGAGAGAGGGGGTATGGGTGTTTAGAGAGGGAGAAATGGGTTTTAACGTCCACTCGACACAAACTATGTCATGGTTTAATTTTATTCAAATAACTCGCTCGCGCGGAAGGGTCTTAGCAGTGGGAGCAAACCGGCGGACCCGAAGTAAACCCACGAGGTTAGACAGGCGACCCTACTCCTTGCCACGTACAACCGGGAAAGAGAGATAGAGTGAGAGAAATGGGGTTTAACGTCCACTAGACACAAACTAGGTCATTATGTGACTAACATTTGTTTTTTATTTCAAAAATTTACTTGCGCGTAGGTTTTTTTAGCAGTGATAGGAAACCGGAGGACCCGGAGAAAACCAACGAAGCTGGATAGGCGACCCTACTCCTTCTCACGTACAACCTATGATTCGAGTACGGGTGTTTAACCTCCACTCGACACAAACTCGGTCATGACTAAAATATGGTTCAATTTTTGTTGGTTGTAAAAAAGTAAGGATGTGCCTTATGAATTGAAATGTTATGCTCATTCAGATGGATGTAAAACCTCCGTTTGATCCATAGGCGAGTTGCGCGTTGCACCATAAGGCATTGAATCAAGTTGCGTGGGTTCCTCGTTTGTACGTGAAAAAGAGTATAGGGTCACATGACCAACTTCATGGATTTTCCCTAGTCCTGCGGTTTCCTCCTATACTAAAGACCTCTACGCAGTAGAGAATTATTTAATGACATTGAACCATTGAACTGACTTAGTTTATATCGAATGGACGTTAAACCGCATTCCCCTCTCTGCATATACATGTATATCGGGGTACAGATATGCGTCAGAAATAGAAATAACCATAGACAACCATATATTTTAAAATTGTCAGCTTTAGTATGTATTATATATACTATTCAAAAAAGTAGGGGATATGCTTGGACAGAGGTTACGTCAACGTCAACAACGTCCTACCAATGTCCAAGAACTTGCTGCTGCGTTGCAACAAGAATGGGACAATCTGGACCAAAATGACCTTAGACGTCTCATTAAGAGAAGGGTATCATTTTACCCTTATAATGGTCAGTCTGTGCCTCACTTAGTCTAACGATCATTTGGAATAAATCGATGAATGTGAACTTCATTTCATTTCGCTATTTGTTTCTTCGTTTCTTTTTTTGAATAGTATATATAGTAATATACACCAGGGGCGGATCCAGGGGGGGGGGGGGGGGCAGGCATTCCCCAGCCCATGTGATACTGGTCATCACTGTTCAGACCAGCACCCACAGCCAGCAACGTATATAATTGTTTTCGGAATGAGGTCGCAACGAAGACTCGGTGGACTACACCAAACCACTAATGCATGCGACACTCTGATAAGATAAGATAAGATTTTATTGTATCATTGCATCCCCCAATGACAGCAGACACATTTTAAACAAAAGTTGATCATACAATTAGAACATAAGTTGGTCATACAATCTTTGCTCCAATGTATGTACACCCCCCCCCCCCTTCGACAAAATCCCGGTTCCGGACCTGTACACTATTACATTCAGCTTATTATATTGTACTAAAATCGATGCCAACTGTTGTTGTAGTTTTAATATTATAATAACATTTCAGAGGGCGGTATGGTTATTTTTATATAAACGGGCTAATTCGATATAAAATGAATAGAGAGGTTTATCGACTTTTGTATTGTTAAGAATTTGACATTACGACATGTTAAAAAGGTTGGCTTGTGGCGTGATTTATTTCTATATAAGCAATTCTAGATTTCTTAGTCGATTATATGCATTTTATATGTGAAGTATATTCCACACGCCCTTGTCGTGATGACGATGTATTGTATAGTCCATATGGAATTGTACTTTAGGCCTATAACCTTATTACTGAAATAAACATAATATTATTATTACTATTATATGGAATATATGAGAGACTGACACGTCGTTGACAGTAATCGGTTATGGGTTGTATATGATTTAAGGAGTGATAAAAGATGTCTAAACTGCTAGTTATATATTTTATATGGGATTGCATGTGATGTGTTTTCTGGAAGAGTAAAATTCCTTCCCACCTTTGACACAAGAGGGAGGGGTAGGGAGTTCACCGTCAGGCTAGGTGCTTAATAGTAGGACGTTAAACCCCATTTCATTCATTCATTCCTTATCGGAGCAGAACAGTGAGACGTTAAATTCCTCTTCATTTCATTCATGAGTAGGACGATTATCCCACCGTTTGATTTCTGAAATTTCAGATGAAATAAAATATATATCCGGATTCTTAGAAAACTTTAGCATAACCTGCCTCGGGCACGATTCTTTTCATCTTATCACTCACTACCTCTATCCGTTCAGGGTATCAGATTCAACTCCGATTACACTAGCCAAATTTGTTTTTATAGTTTTGTAGTTATTGCCTCTGGGTTGAACTGTGTTATTTGTAAATACACCAGTCAGGTGGCATCAGGTGTTCTTTAAAGGAATACGAATGGAGTTCGACCCCGTGCTCGATACGGAGATCACGTGGGTAAGTGGGTAAGACTCTGGCTCGTTATAGCCTTGAGGTCGGGTCAGGTGTTCGATCCCTGCATTAGCCTAAAAAAGTTCATCGGGAATTTCAGACCCGGTTTCCCTCTCGTCGTTGATGCAGGACGGAGGGCTTGACACGGACAGCTGTCTAGTCGTTCGCAGGGGACGAAAAACCCGTGTACAAATTGACGTGCTCTTAAAAAATATTTAACAGTTGTAATTCGATTATGAGTAGGCTGTAGTGCCGCTACTTGGTAAAATTCCCTCACAGCACACTATGGCGTATACCCGTCTTCATTATCCCGGTTTGGAGCAGAACAGTAGGACGTTAAACCCCGTTTCATTTTCCACGCGCGATACATGTCGTTTATGCCTTTGACCTTGGGTTTTAATATAAAAGTCGACTTTATGGTTGACATGAGTTGTAAATATACCTGCACGAGATATTGACCTGGATTTGATATATTATTTTCTGGATATTTCTTGTGAACGAAACCGGTTTATGGCTTTACCTAATTCAGAGATAATTCACACGCTTTAACTGAAATCTACCGCAACTACGAACTAGTTGAATTAATTTTAAAATTATGTTTGAATCACATGAACAGGTTTAAATAGTGTAATGTGAAATATATAGGAGTATTATATGTGTGAATATTAGAGAGAAATGGGGTTTAAAGTCCACTCGATACAAACTAGGTCATTTCGGGACTAACATATGGTTTAATTTAATCGTTTTAAAAACAACACGACCTTTGAATTAATTGAAAAATTATGTTTGAATCACTTTAACGAGTTTATATAGTATAATGTGAAATATATAGGAGAATTATATATGTGAATATTAGAGGGAAATGGGGTTTAACATCCACTCTGTATAGACTAGGTCATTTCGGGACTAGCATATGGTTTTATCTATGTGAATATAGACTGTAACAAACAAGATTCACAAGGTAAGTCATTCCTTTTTTTAAAAAATATTCTTGAATTGTTGGCAGCGTGCACTTTACACCGCGTGGTGTTTCTCTGGGTCCCCCAGTTTCCTCCCACTGCTAAAGACCCCTACGCGCAAGAGTATTGTTGAAATAAAACTAAACCATATGCTAGTCTCGAAATGACATAGTTTGTGTCTAGTGGACGTTAACTCTATACCCCCCCTCTCTCTCTCCCTCTCTCTCTCTATCTCTCTCTCTCTCTCTCGCGTGAACTTTACATCATAAGGTCTGTTGTCAATGAGTTTTATCCCAGGCTTGTAGGCGACAATCGCTCCCCTTGCTGAAGACCAACACGCGCAAGCAATTAATTGACATACAAAACTGAACAACATTTAGTCCCGAAATGACCCCCCCTCCCCCCCTTTGTATTTATCTCGCTGACTATCGTTTAACGTACAGAGTTATGGGCGATCAATAAGGCTATATCTACTTGTATATGTCATGAAGTCTGATTGGATGATATTGATCTCCTATTATCCAATAAGGCAGCCTTTAACAATGGTGATTGAACATCGCCACGAACAGCTGTAAAAAGTTAGCCGTGGAATTATCGCTGGTTGCACTGTTCAGGACTGATCGGTTAATTAATAATTCAAACAACTCGAAGCCGCCAAAAACCCACGTAGGTCTTGTGGACAAAAATAAACATCCAGATCTTATGTCATTTCGCGGTTCAACTTATTTTTTTTTTACACACGGCCACGCGGAGCAGCTGACTAAATGTTAGTCTGCTTAAGATAAAAGGTGCCAAAAATCAGGAATAAAGTTTATTTTGGAATTATTTCAGAAAAAAGAGTGTTTACTAATGACGTAAAGTGCTAGTGGAAGTAGGCGTTAAGTCACTTACTGTGGTGATTTTTTACAAATTCAATAATATTGCTGTAAATACGTGGTGGTGTGTCTATTACTATTAGTAAAGAATTTGCTTATTCAACCAATTTTAATGGTGTAATATCGATCAAGAGATACAGAAAACCTTGGATATATCAAAGTATACAACATGAATTTCCCAAGTGCTTGGTGTATTCTTTAGAGGGAATAAATTAACAATCTATCAGCGAGATAAAAAAAAAGGAGAACACTGCCCCATACAGATCTTGTATTATGTCTACGTGAAAGCATCACACTTAATTAAGGTAAGGAATTCTTTTGTATTTTTTTTTCCCGAGCTTTCGCACAAGAATTTCGTTTTTTTTTCTTCCAGGGATTATTGCGTAACGATGCGTAGGGTGGGAATGCAGGGAGTGGAAGCTTCATCTTAGTCCGTCAAAGTGAGGGGGGTGGGGGTGGATGGCCGAATGGTAAATCACGTGCGCGCTGTATCATAAAGCCTGTCATTGAGTCAACTGGTGTGGTTTCGAATCCCCAGTTGTACGTGACAAGGAGTAGGGCCGCCTGTCCAACCTCGTGGGTTTTCTCCGGATCCTCCGGTCTTCCCCCACCTATAAACCCCCTACGCGCAAGCGAATTAATGAAATAAAATAAAAACTAGATGTTAGTCCCGAAATGACCTAGTTTGTGTCGAGTGGACATTAAACCCCATTCCCCTCCCCCGTCAAAATGATTACCTTGTTACGTTTTGAATTAGCATTTGCGGAACGGCAAACAAGTACCGATCAGGCCCGTATCTAGCGCCAGCGGGGGTGCAGGGGGTAAATTTTGCGCCCCGAGAAATGCCCCCCCACCCCTCAATTATTTTTTTTAAAAAATTGGACAACCTTTTAATGATGCAATAATCACACTTGCTTATGATCATACAGTGATGCTCTTATCTTAAGGCACTGATCAGTCTGGCTTTTTTTAAGGACACCCACACGCCAATGGATAAGTTGGGCATTGATTTGGCTACCCACCACTCTGCTTCACCCCCACTTTTAAAATCCTACATACGGTCTTGGTACCCATTGACGCAAAATAAATGAGATAAGATACGATTTTATTGTTATCATTGCATCCACCAAGGACAGCATACACAGTTTAAACAAAAGTTTATCATATAATTATAACATAAACTGGTCATACAATTATAACATAACATCTGGGTCGATTCTTTATGGATGTACCATATGATATAATAAGTCTATAAGCATCGAAAGATTTTATTGTTATTATTGCATCCACCAAGGACAGCATACACAGTTTAAACAAAAGTTGATCATATAATTATAACATAAACTGGTCATACAATTATAACATAACATCTGGGTCGATTCTTTATGGATGTGCAATCTGATATAATAAGTCTATAAGCATCGAAAGATTTTATTGTTATTATTGCATCCACCAAGGACAGCATACACAGTTTAAACAAAAGTTGATCATACAGTTATAGCATAACATCTAGGATGATCCTTTTGAATGCAGGTGCAATTGACTGATTGATTAAATATAGTTATATTTATATATTATATTGTAAATAGTGTACATGATTCCTATGTTTTATTACGTTATATGTTTAAATTTTAGGGGGGGGGGGTATATAGGCTTTGCCTGTTTCCTTATCCTTATAACCAATTAAATATTGTTTAGAAAAAAAAAATCCTTTTATGGATGAACAATGTTATATAATAAGTCTATACATCGTTAAAAAAGGTCGGTATAATGAAAATCAGTATAGAGTTAAACGAAAATTATTATCTAAACTAGTCTGAAAAGTAAACGGACTATTTACACTCTGATGTTATTCATACTTTTATAAATAATCAATATATATTATTCATATTTATCACCCAATAACACATTTGATAGTAGATATCGCTTGTGTGATAAATTACATAATCTACCTAGGAGATATCGCTTTACATGAATTTGATTGGCAAATCAAAAATAACTACTTTCTTTTATTTTAAAGAAACCGCTTATTTTAAGTAAGAGCGACATTTTAAACAATAAATAATTTAGAAATTGTTTTTATTTAATTGACCTTGAAGGAAATACTGGGTCAGAATATATGACTTTGCAATAGCTAAACTGCTGTCAATATTGATGTATCACTACGCTGTTATGTAATTAGGTTTAGTAAAAGTGAAATCTATAGGAAAGAATTATATTTATTTATTTGTGCATGTAAGAAGGGATGGTGTGATACATAAAATCTCCAACTTGTGTTTTTTGTATATCAAAAAAAATCAAGACTCGTTGATAAATTGAAAAAACTCGGCAGAACTTTATCAAAAAAAAAACCACTCGTAGGAGATTCTCTATTGATATGTTTAATCATTGAATTGTACGTGCACATTGTGTATCACGTCCGCGGGCTTGTCTTGAATTCATTTGCTATTAGTAGCTCAAGACGTTTCCGTGGTTAACACTGCTAGCAGATTGTTTTTTTAGGATTGTGGTGTTTTTTTGTAACGAGTTTGTGTAATCATGTGTTCGGAATGATATATTGATTGTAATAATACACGTAGCTTCTAACCCAATTACTTTTTAAAAAAATCTTTCGATTTGTTGGCAACATTTGTAGTGCTAACGTAGCACTTTGTAAATTTGTTAAACATCTTAAAGTTAAAGCGCTATAATTTGTATCACCACGGTGGATAGTCGAGCTTTTAAATGGGGCTCTTTCTAAGAGTTGTAAGGGGAGGTAATCAGCCTTACCTGTATCCTAGAGACCGGGATAGTAAATTGAGTCGAGCCCTGGGCACGTTTTGTGGATTTGGCGCTATATAAATGGACATATTATTATTATTCTGTCCCGACTGGGATTATGCAGATGCGCATATGACGTACAGTGAGTGTGCTATGAGGGAAATTTTGCCCAGCAGACTCTCACATAGAATTTAAGCTGCCAATGGATCTTTTACCTGTATGTCAATGAGTACACGGAACCTCAGGTTTTCGTTCCGTTCCGCATACAGGTTAAAGTGGTATAATTTGTGTCAACAAGGTGGAGAGTCGAGCTGTTAAATTAAATGGGGTTTAAAATGTCTTACTGTTCTGCTCCGACTGGGCTAATGCAAACGGGCATATGGCATACAGTGTGCTATGGGGGTAATTGTCCTGGGACACAGGAATTCAAACTGCCAAGCGATCTTTTACGTGCACGGGACCTCGGTTTTCGTCACGTTCTACATCACTGACAAAGGGAAACCATGCCAGAAAAACCCGACGAACTTTCCGGGCCATCACCGAGAGCGAAACCGCATACTACCGAGCAAGCGTCTTACTCACTTAGCCAGTGGGGACCCCTCTAGCGGTTAGGAAACGGAGGATAAAATAAAGCTAGGGTTAAAGTCTTATTTTGCTACACCAAATAAAATAGATATGTATAGGTCTGAACAACTGGGTTACGGCCTACACGTATTTCTATTCAGCAGATCTGTAGCATGCCGTCATGACTTTTGGTCCACGCGAACGACTAGTGTCATATTTTGTTAGACTTTGTGCCGTAGTCCACCCGTCCGACTATTGACATTTTCTTGTCAGACTTTGTGCCGTGACACTGGACATGCCGAAAATCACGAGGAATGGATTAGATCGAAATCTCCTTATTCTTGAGTAAATTCCTAAGGGAGAGAAAGAGAGAGATAGAGAGAGAGAGAGGAGAGGGGGAGAGAGAGAGAGGGAGAGAGATAAGGGGAAGGCTAACGTCCATTCGACATAAACAAGAGCATTCTGTATTTAATACAGCACTTTATCTTTAACTACGCGGTTACATGTTTAATCCGCATTCTTTCTGCTTCTTTATCTCTGTATTTTGATACTTTTCCAATATTCGTTTCGATGTGCGATCAACCACAAGTATTTGCTATGCATGCTATCTTAAAAAAGGTGCCAGTAATCTTGAGACCTATTTGTTACTGGTAAGGATATCGCTAGTGGTCGGTCATGCTTTACCAAAGGTGCCAATTGGCTCGATTTTTGGCCAGAAAGTATAAACGCAACTCGATGTCGGAGCCTCAGCGAATTCTGTTTTTAATAGATTTTAATAATAGAATATATATCCAAACAACTTAACGTGAAATATATTGCATAAGTATTTTGGGTGATTGGGGTGGCCTGGTGGTCTAGTGTGCCGCGCTTCGACCTCTATCTGGCTGGCCGGTCACCTCTGGCTTGCGGCTGTGGTTTCGAGCTCTAGTGTGAGTGTATGTGATATGGAGATAGGGGCGCCTTCTCAACCTCGTTGGTTTCCTCCGGGCACTCAAGTTTCCTCCAACTACTAAAGATCCCTACGCGCAAGCGAATTATTGTAATAAAAAATAAATACCATACGTTAGTCCCAAAATGATCTATTTTGTGTTGAGTGGACGATAAACCCCATTTCTCTCTCTCTCCCTTTGCATAAGTATTTTTAACAAAAGAAATACACAACTTTAAACACGTATGGAGATAAATCTGCCTATTGCAGGTTCATCTTTAGGCCCGAAATGTTAGCTCAATTATTAATTATACATTCATTAACTGATCGAGTCCATAATCAACTCTCGATGAAATCGTTTGTCTTCGATAATTAATGGATTTGAATACATTTTCTGATGGATTATTTAACGTAAACATGGATAATAGAAATAGGTTACAAAGTGTATGCTATCACTGTAAAAAAAATAAATTTCAAATCCAGAAAAGTAACAGAAAAATTCTGGCAGCAGAATTAACCAGATGTTTTCCTGTAATTTTACAGAAGCATGTTTCTGTAAGATTACAGGAAAAAATCTAGTAAGTTCTGCTGCCAGAATTTTTCTGTTTCTTTCCAGAATTATTTTTAACAGTGAGAAAAAGCTCTTGGCCAAAAAAACCCCGTCTATATGTAGATAGTCGATAATCAACTCATCAGTTTCAATTTCATATTTGATCCGATCGTCTAAACAATTTGAATAGTTTCAGGTGTTTCGTATACACAAAATAACTACATCCTTATTCCATCAGTTGTACAGTCTTAAAGATGGGTTCCCAGAAAATTATTTATCGGGAGGATATTTCCTATAATAGTATAGTAATGTGGGTATATATAGACTTAGATATATCCAATCTTACTAGAAAAATACCGAATTCCCCGAAAAACACCAATAGAGCGTATACAGGAAAAAATGTAAGGGATCCCCTAATCGACAGCCCGACGATTAGGAATACCTGCACGCGGGACATCGAAGGTTTCACGTCATCATTTGCTATTAGTAGCTCAAGACGTTCTTTCATTTGCTATTAGTAGCTCAAGACGTTCGGGGGGTTGGATGGCCGTATCGTTAGCACGTGCGTGCTGTGTCATAAAGCCTGTCATTGGTCAACTGGCGTGGTTTCGAATCCCCAGTTGTACGCGGCAAGGAGTAAGGTCTCCTGTCCAGCCTCGTGGGGTTTCTCCCACCTCTAAAGACCCCTACGCGCAAGCGAATTATTGAAATAAAATTGGACAATATGTTAGTCCCAAAATGTCCCGGTTTGTGTCGAGTGGACGTTAAATAATTAAAAATTGTTTTTATTTTATTGACCTTGAAGGAAATACTGGGTCAGTATATAGGACTTTGCAATAGCTAAACTGCTGTCAAAAAATGATTCATCACTACGCTGTAATGTAATTAGATTTAGTAAAAGTGAAATCTATAGGAAAGAATTACTAGTATATTTGTGCATGTAAGAAGGGATTGGGTCATAAATAAAATCTCCAACTCGTGTTTTTTGTATATCAAAAAAATCAACACTCGTTGATAAATAGAAAAAAAACTCGGCAGAGCCTTGGTTTTTTTTTACTTTATCAACTTGTGTTGATATTTTTTGATATAAAAAAAAAAACACTCGTAGGAGATTCTGTATTGATATGTTTAATCTTTGAATTGTGTATCACGTCCGCGGGCTTGTCTTGAATTCAGATGTTTTATTGCGATGTGGTCGTCATTTCATTTGCTATTACTCAAGACGTTGGATGGCCGAATCGTTAGCACGTGTCATAAAGCATGTCATAAAGCCTGTCAACAGGCGTGGTTTCGAATCCCCGGTTGTGCATGGCAAGGTGTAAGGTCGCCTGTCCAACCGCAGTGTTTCTGCCACTGCTAAAGACCCCTTCGCGCAAGCGAATTATTGAAAAAAAATAGACAATATGTTAGTCCCAAACTGGTTTGTGTCGAGTGGACGTTAAAGCCCATCTCTCCCTCTCTCTCTCTCTCTCTCTCTCTCTCTCTCTCTCTCTTGTCTTGAATGAAAATGTCTAGGTGCGGTGTGGTCGTCCTTACGTCTTGGTATTTGTAGCGCAAGACGTTTAAATTCTCATTAATGCTTCTTCCCCCGTGGTTAATACTGCCAGCAGATTGGGGTTTAGGATTGTGGTGTTTTTTTGTAACGAGTTTGTGTAATCATGTGTTCGGAATGATATATTGATTGTAAAAATACACGTAGCTTCTAACCCAATTACTTTAAAAACGTGTTTTCTTTCAATTTGTTGGCAACATTTGTAGTGTGATACGTAGCACTTTTTTTAAAAGTGTTAAAAACAGCTTAAGGTTAAAGGCTTATAATTTGTGTCACCAAGGTGGATAGTCGAGCTGTTTAAATATGGGGTGTAATGTCCTACTGTTTTGCTCCGACCGGGCTAATGCAGACGGCCATATCGCATAAGATGTGCTATGGGGGAAATTGTCCCCGACACTTGCATCACTGACAAGGGGAAACCATGCCGGAAAACCCCGATGAGAGGGTGTGGGGGTGGTGCTAACGTCCACTCGACATAAATTAGATTATTTCGTATTAGTGCTAAAGACTACTAAAGACCCCTACGCGCAAGCGAATTATTGTAGTAAAAATTGAAAACCATACGTTAGTTCCAAAATGATCTAGTTTGTGTCGAGTGGACGTTAAACCCCATTTCTCTCTCTCTCCCTTTGCATAAGTATTTTTAACAAAAGGAATACATAACTTTAAACACGTATCGAGCTAAATCTGCCTATTGCAGGTTCTTCTTTAGGCCCGAAATTATTAATTATTAATTATACATTCATTAACTGATCGAGGCCAAAACCAACTCTTGATGGAATCGTTTGTCTTCGATTATTAATGGATTTGAATACATTTTCTGATGAATTAACGTAAAAATGGATAATAGAAATAGATTACCAAGTGTATGCTATCACTGTAAAAAATATATTTTTTTCAAATCCAGAAAAGTAACAGAAAAATTCTGGCAGCAGAATTTACCAGATTTTTTCCTGTAATTTAACAGAAGCATGTTTCTGTAAAATTACAGGAAAAAATCTAGTAAGTTCTGCTGCCAGAATTTTTCTGTTTCTTTCCAGAATTATTTTTAACAGTGAGAAAAAGCTCTTGGCCAAAAAAACCCCGTCTATATTTCATATTTGATCCGATCGTCTAAACAATTTGAATAGTTTCAGGTGTTTCGTATACACAAAATAACTACATCCTTATTCCATCAGTTGTACAGTCTTAAAGATGGGTTCCCAGAAAATTATTTATCGGGAGGATATTTCCTATAATAGTATAGTAATGTGGGTATATATAGACTTAGATATATCCAATCTTACTAGAAAAATACCGAATTCCCCGAAAAACACCAATAGAGCGTATACAGGAAAAAATGTAAGGGATCCCCTAATCGACAGCCCGACGATTAGGAATACCTGCACGCGGGACATCGAAGGTTTCACGTCATCATTTGCTATTAGTAGCTCAAGACGTTCTTTCATTTGCTATTAGTAGCTCAAGACGTTCGGGGGGTTGGATGGCCGTATCGTTAGCACGTGCGTGCTGTGTCATAAAGCCTGTCATTGGTCAACTGGCGTGGTTTCGAATCCCCAGTTGTACGCGGCAAGGAGTAAGGTCTCCTGTCCAGCCTCGTGGGGTTTCTCCCACCTCTAAAGACCCCTACGCGCAAGCGAATTATTGAAATAAAATTGGACAATATGTTAGTCCCAAAATGTCCCGGTTTGTGTCGAGTGGACGTTAAACAACATCTCTCTCTCTCTCTCTCTCCTCTCTCTCTCTTTCTCTCCCTCTCTCTCTCTTGTCTTGAATTCAATTGTCTATGTATGGTGTGGTCGTCCTTACATCTTGCTATTTGTAGCGCAAGACGTTTAAATTCTCATTAATGCTTCTTCCCCCGTGGTTAATACTGCCAGCAGATTGGGGTTTAGGATTGTGGTGTTTTTTTTGTAACGAGTTTGTGTAATCATGTGTTCGGAATGATATATTGATTGTAATAATACACGTAGCTTTTAACCCAATTACTTTTTAAAAAAATCTTTCAATTTGTTGGCAACATTTGTAGTGCGATACGTAGCACTTTTTTAAATTTGTTAAAACATCTTAGGGTTAATGCAGTATAATGTGTGTCACCAAGGGGTTAGAAATTAAATGGGGGTTTAAAATGCCTTACTGTTCTGCTCCGACTGGGCTGATGCAAACGGGCATATGGCATACAGTGTGCTATGGGGGTAATTGTCCCGGGACACAGGAATTCAAACTGCCAAGCGATCTTTTACGTGCACGGGACCTCGGTTTTCGTCTCGTTCTACATCACTGACAAAGGGAAACCATGCCAGAAAAACCCGATGAACTTTCCGGGCCATTACCGAGAGCGAAACCGCACACTAACGAGCAAGCGTCTTACTCACTTAGCCAGTGGGGACCCCTCTAGCGGTTAGGAAACTGAGGATAAAATAAAACTAGGGTTAAAGTCTTATTTTGCTACACCAAATAAAATAGATATGTATAGGTCTGAACAACCGGGTTACGGCCTAGACTTATTTCTATTCAGCAGATATGTAGCATGCCGTCATGACTTTTGGTCCACGCGAACGACGAGTGTCATATTTTGTTAGACTTTGTGCCGTAGTTCACCCGTGCGACTATTGCCATTTTCTTGTCAGACTTTGTGCCGTGACTGGACAGACCGAAAATCACGAGGAATGGATTAGATCGAAATCTCCTTATTCCTAAGAGAGCGAGAGAGAGAGGGAGAGAGAGAGAGAGAAATAGGGAGAAGGCTAACGTCCATTCGACATTAACAAGAGCATTCCGTATTTAATACAGCACTTATCTGTAACCACGCGGTTACATGTTTAATCCGCATTCTTTCTGCTTCTTTATCTCTGTATTTTGATACTTTTCCAATATTTGTTTCGATGTGCGATCAACCACAAGTATTTGCTATGCATGCTATCTTAAAAAAGGTGCCAGTAATCTTGAGACCTATTTGTTACTGGTAAGGATATCGCTAGTGGTCGGGCATGCTTTACCAAAGGTGCCAGTAAGGTGCCAATTGGCTCGATTTTTGGCCAGAAAGTATAAACGCAACTCGATGTCGGAGCCTCAGCGAATTCTGTTTTTAATAGATTGAAATCATAGAATATATATTCAAACAACTTAACGTGAAATATATTGCATAAGAATTTTGAGAGGTTGGGGTGGCCTAGTGGTCTAGTGTGCCGTGCTTCGACCTCTAGCTGGCTGGCCGGTCACCTTTGGCTTGCGGCTGTGGTTTCGAGCTCTAGTGTGAGTGTACGTGACATGGAGATAGGGGCGCCTTCTCAACCTCGTGGGTTTCCTCTGGGCACTCCAGTTTCCTCCCACTGCTAAAGACCCCTACGCGCAAGCGAATTATTGTAATAAAAATTGAAAACCATACGTTAGTCCCAAAATGACCTAGTTTGTGTCGAGTGGACGTTAAACCCCATTTCTCTCTCTCTCCCTTTGCATAAGTATTTTTAACAAAAGAAATACACAACTTTAAACACGTATCGAGCTAAATCTGCCTATTGCAGGTTCTTCTTTAGGCCCGAAATGTAAGCTAAATTATTAATTAGACATTAATTAACTGATCCAGGCCATAATTAACTCTCGATGGAACCGTTTGTCTTCGATAATTAATGGATTTGAATACATTTTCTGATGAATTATTTAACGTAAAAATGGATAAAAGAAATAGATTACCAAGTGTATGCTATCACTGTAAAAAATATCTTTTTTTCAAATCCAGAAAAGTAACTCTGGCTGCAGTATTTACCAGATTTTTTCCTGTAATTTTACAGAAGCATGTTTCTGTAAAATTACAGGAAAAAATCTGGTAAATGCTGCTGCCAGAATTTTTCTGTTTCTTTCCAGAATTATATTTTTTAACAGTGAGAAAAAGCTCTTGGCCAAAAAACCCCCGTCTAAATGTAAAAAGGCGATAATCAACTCATCAGTTTCAATTTAATATTTGATCCGATCGTCTAAACAATTTGAATAGTTTTAGGTGTTTCGTATACACAAAATAACAACATCATTTTTCCATCAGTTGTACAATCTTAAAGATGGGTTCCCAGAAAATTATTTATCGGGAGGATATTTCCTATAATAGTATAGCAATGTGGGTATATATAGACGTAGATATATCCAATCTTACTAGAAAAATACCGAATTCCCTGAAAAACACCAATAGAGAGTATACAGGACAAACATTCTAAGGGTTCCCCTAATCGACAGCCCGACGATTAGGAATACCTGCACGCGGGACGTCGAAGGTTTCACGTCATCATTGGGCGCTTTGTTAACGTCTACTCGACACAAACTAGGTCATTTTGGGACTAACGTATGATTTTCAATTTTTTTATTTCAATAATTCGCTTGCACGTAGGGGTCTTTAGCAGTGGGAGGAAATCGGAGTGCCCAGAGGAAACCCAGTGCCCAGAGGTTGAGAAGGCGCCCACGTTAGCTTACAGCCGCAAGCCAGGGGTGACTGGTCAGCTAGAGGTCGAAGCGCGGCACTCTAGACCACTAGGCCATTCCAACCCCCCAGGAATTGTAGCAAAATTATGATAAATTAATTAGTTTAAATACTATTTTAGTCCAAATATATCACCAAATCAACGAAGGAATGTATCTTTAAACTATATAAAACACCTTTAAAAAAGTAAATAGTTTAAATAAAATGATACCATTACAGCTTTTTAATCAAGTTTTCAATCTTTAACACACTTCAAGAGTTAATTTATACTTGAAGCAATCATATCTGGTGATTATCGCTAAGTACACTTGAGATACTGACGGGTAATGGGCTACTTTTATGTTTATCTGTAGGATTTATAAACCACTAGAGGCTATATTTAATGTTTGTTCGGCTCGTAACGAATCTTCATACACACTACGAGAATAGAACTCTGTCCTAAATGGGTGTCATTATCCCCAAATCGGAGAACGTTAGATCGGAGCCCTGCACATTTAGCAGATTTGATGTCATTTGTGGGCTAGGGCTAGGACCTGCAGATTTCGTCAGTCTCGAGATGTAAACAGCGTTAGCTCTAACCCTAAACCCTGGACCAATCCTTACCCTCAACCTAACCTACAATCCAAATATGGCGTCATGATATGTGCAGGGCCGTTGTCATGCGGTTCTACTCCGTTTCACCTGCCCTACACACAACATCACGCTGTTGACGACTGACGTAGATTTTTAAAGCTTCAATTCCCCTGTAATATGTTAAAATATGCACAAGAAAAACGGAGACGTTTTAGACAGAGTTGTTTAAGGGCTTATTTTATTCGCCGTTTTTAACAATGGAACCTCTTACCGTAATCGTATTCTACAAGGTACACGCGTGATAAATATCGGTGTGCACAACGTGAACTCTTGTCTAATCATTTATATTTGTTTACAGTTTGTGGATGATTCACGAAATGGATGTAGATGGATTTTGATAAAGATGTTTATATGAGCTGTGAAAATACGTTGATTATGTTTATAACACGATGATTGTTGATCTGATATCGTCGCTTTCATTGGGTACATGTTACTTTCAGCATGGGGTTTAACATCCTACTTTTTTGCACTGACTGGGCTAATGAATACGGGTATACCCCATGCAGTGGGCTATGAATGAAATTGTGCCCGGGCGCAAGCTAACTATGGTTCTTTTACGTGCATCGGAAGGTGTACATGGGACCTCATCTTTTGTATCCCACCCGAACGACTAGAGATTGTACTTGCTAGGTCCTCCGTTCTGCACCACTGACGAGGAAAGACCACGTTCCGGGAGCGTTTCGCAACTAACACTGAGGTCGAACAGAAACTAAACACAATAAAAAATCACTTTCAGTGGTGGGTTATACGTTGCTTAAAGGGCGTGTGGCCAAATATTTTCAAAACAGTAGAAATAGAGAGATAGAGAGAAATGGGATTTAACGTCTACTCTAGAAAACCCGACTCGTGTACTGACTTTAAAATGTCGCTGGGTCTTAGATATTGGATATGAGGATCCCACATATTCACAGCAAGGTAACAACATCAATATTGATTGTAACTGACCAATATCGAATTCTAATTCGTGTTGTTAATTTAGAATATTATGGTAAATATTGAGTTAGAGATTTGGCGCCTTAAACGTCGCTTATTATTGATACTTTCGTGACTATATATATTTTGTTCACGGCTTAAAGGAGCTAAATCGCTAATATTTGGGACCTAGAAATTGACCCTAATGGGTCGCAACGCATAAAATAATGTAATCTGATTGTATATAAATTTACACTCAATTGTTTCCGTCTTGACTATATAATCAAATCAGTTCCGTCCAGCGAATTACGGCATGAGTCTCAATCGAATGTCGATTTCTAGCGTATGTTTATTCCAGTCTATTGCGCATGCTCTCCAGATATGGTGTTGCCGTTTGACAGGAGTTGTGGAATATGTCTAGCCTCGTTATTTCTGGTCACTTGTTAAAAAGGACGCTGAAAGCCCACTTGTTTTCCGGTAAGGTCACAACATCAATGTTGATATGAATTGACAAATAATTCGTGTTTTCGAAGTGTAAGTCTTTGGATGATACGGAATTAGAGACTTAGCTACTTTTAGAAATCAAATGGGGTTTAACGCCGTATTTGTCTGCTCCTACTGGGTTAATGAAATAGGGAAACCACTTAAGTCCTAGGTCTAATCTATCAATAGAGAGACCGTGAAGTCATGCTCAAAGGGAAATGTTGGTGTTTTAACTATTAATTAATGTTTATGTTGTTATTGTCTTACTCATGGATGTACTATAAATGTAGGTTGTTTTTCATTATTAATCATTGCTTGATAAAGATACCTGTAAGAGTATTGAAACGTTGCATGTAATAAACGAAGAAGTAGTAAATCCATAAAGTTGTGTTATTATGAAGACTTAAGTCTTCATTAGCTACGTCGGGGCAAACAATAGTACGTTAAACCCTATTTCATTTATTACCCGGTCTTCATTAACCAAATCGCATCAGAAACAGCAGGACGTAAACCCCATTTCATTTAATTTCTATATTTTAACTACACACTGGCCGCTCACCAGCAGGACGTTAAACCCCATTTCATTCCATATCTATTTTAACTACACCCTGGCCGCTCACCAATGAATATCATCGCTCTCTGTGTTTGTCCCTGAAAGTAATCCGTTCTTGAAAAGATTAATCACGACTACAACTGAATAATTGATCGGGTTTATTAATTAAAACCTAGCGACATTTTGTGACTGTAATATATCATGTATTTCACCCACACCATGTCTAGTGTTGCCGCCGAGTTAAACTTGCTACAACATGGTCGGTCATATCACAATACGGCACAGTTCTCAAAAACCACGTTCCAAAACAAGAATTGCTAAATAAATTTGATACCAAAATAACTTTTCTGGAAATGAAACGGGGTTTAACGTCCTACTTGTATGAACCTAACCTCGGCTAATGGAAGACGAGCATACGCCATACAGTGTGCTATGGGGGAAATTTTTCCCTGGTAGCGGCGCTATGACCTACTCTTATATCGAATTCCAACTGCCAAGGGATCTTTTACGTGTACGCCAATATGTACACAGGACCTCGGTTTTTCATCCCATTCGAACGACTAGACAGCTGTCCTTGTCAGGCCCTTCGTTCTGCATTACTGACAAGGGAAAATCACGCCGTAAAATCGAGATACACTTTCTCGGCCAATGCAGGGATCGAACAGTTGGCCTCCAGGCTAGCGAGCCAGCGCCTTTCTATAAAGTTAGTTTGCAATATAAACATTATTATACGGAAGCGTATAGTGGCCATAAAACATTATGTAGAAGGTCTCGAGATCCCGCGATCCTGTGATACTTTCTCGAAATCACCTGGTTATTTTGTCGAGATTTTAATTTAATGTTTTCGAAATCCCCTGATAATTTTCCTGGGATACTTCCATCTAGACTGGTGGTCAGTCTCCTCCACACACCAAAAATTGGCCAGTCCTCTCCAAAAAAAACGTAATCTCTAGAGACTGGGCAAATAGAGCTTCATTCTCATCTAGTAGGTCAATCTGCCTTATGTAGGTCGTGTGACGTCGTGTACGTGATCACGACATATCTAACAACAACGTGACGTCAACCCGCAGTCGGTCTAAGCATGACGGCTTTGAACTCCAGTCGAGAAGCATGATTCATGTCACGTGACTCGGGGCTTGCTTGATAACTGTCAATCATTCCAAATAAGGAACAACGTAAAACATGACAGGAACGCCCATTTTATTGTGAAGCTCGCAAATTGTCCAGTCTCTGGTGCTGGTTACAGGTTTACTCAATTTTTTTTTTATACAAATGGAAACGAAAGTGTTGGTTTACTAAAAATTAATACTTTTATATAAATCGAAATGTAAAATAAATAGAAGAGACTGGGCCAGTCTAACTTCCATCCTGAGTTAAAGATCTTAAGAATTCGAGTTAATGTTAGTGTACCGCAACAGGCCCGAGACTGTACAGCGCCGTGGACGCTTACGGCTGGCCCCCGGATCCATTCACTTGATTTGATAATTATTTTTTTATTTTTTGCAATGTCTATTTTCTTTCTTGTCTGCAGGTTTATATTGTATATTTTTGTTTTGCGTGTAGTGCAGTCCTCCTGCACTTACTATTCGAGATTTGGACATCCTATGTAATTTTCTCGAGATCCCGAGTTAATATGAAACCTTCACACCAATTTGGATAATAATAATCTAGCATTTGTTACTCCTAACTAATAAACGAATAAACGGACAATCGACTGAGTTCATCCATTCTCTTATTGTACCCATAATTTACACTAAATATGAAATATGATTGAAATCGATAGGGTTCATCCTCTTGGCCCTAGTACTTCACACCAAATTTAAAAATCAAAACTCTACCACGTTAACTTTAAATGTGTGAAATGTGTGAAGCTTTGAATTACACACATGATTGTCAAATTATTTCAATCTGATGTGTGGGCAACGCTTTATTGAAAATGTCTTTTTTTGCATAGTTTCAGACCTTAGTGTTTTTTTTTAGAATAATGAATGAATGAATGAAATGGGGTTTAACGTCCTACGCTTTTTAGAATAAAGCTAGACACATAGTTTAATGCCTTGTGGGAGAAATACTTCGCAGCAGATTTTAAAATAAAAATCTTGAAAAACTCTTATCGGGTTCAGGGAACGCTGAAAATCAACATGGTTCATTCTCTAGTGTCAAGAATCCTTCTAAATACCTAGATTATATGTGTTTACTAAGATACATCCCAAGGAAAATCGAAAACTAATAGGGTTTCTCTGCTTATGACACCAATGGTTCAAAAGCAGTTTGAACGATAGCTACGCAAAGTGTGGAGATATGCCCACGCAGCATCTACATGTATGTCTCAACAGCAGATTATTCGAAAGGTTAAGCGTATAGTGGCCATGGACAATACTGTAGAAGGTCTCGAGATCCCGCGATCCTGTGATACTTTCTCGAAATCACATGATCATCTGGTAATTTTGTCGAGATTTTAGTTTAAAGTTCTCGAAATCCCCGGATAATTTTCCCGAGATACAGTATTTCCATCCCGAGTTAAAGATCTCGAGAATATGAGTTAATGTTTCTCGAGATGTAAACATCCTATGTAATTTTCTCGAGATCTCGAGTTAATATGACATCTTTATATGATAGTGTTTCCATATTGTAAATCAACCATTGGCTTAATATTTCGCATCAAATTGGATAATCTAGCATTTCGGTAGTAACATATGGCTTGATTTACACTAAATTTGAAATATGATTGAAATCGATAGGGTTCTTCCTCTTATGGCCCTAGTACTGCTAACAAAATTGAAAAATTAAAACCCTACCACGTTAGCTTTAAATGAGTGAAATGTATGAAGCATTGAATTACATACATGCGTATTAAATTATTTCAATTTGATGTGTGGGCAATGTTTTATTAAAAATGTAATTTTTTTGCATGGTTTCAGACCATAGTTTTTTTTTAGAATAAAGCTAGACACATGTAGTTTAATGTCTTGTGGAAGAAATGCTTCACAGCAGATTTTACAAAAAATATTAGAAAACTCTTATCGCGTTCACAAGGTTTATAAGTAAATAGGAATAGCGCCATAAAAAAATGTCAGGGAACGCTGAAAATCAATAAGGTTCATTCTCTAGTGTCAAGAATCCATCCAAATATCTAGATTCTATCCGTTTACAAGGATACATCCCTAGAAAAGGCGAAAATAAATAGGGTTTCTCTGCTTATTAAAGCAATGATTTAAAATGAATTTGAACGATAGCCACGCAAAGTGTGGAGATATGCCCACGCAGCATCAATGCATCAACAGCAGATTATTCTTAAGGAAAACTTGGATGTTTAATAAAATGAATGGATCTAGCATTCTTCAAGATATCTACCCTCACAGGACGCATGACATTACTTCTAGAAATTGATAGTCAAATGGTTATCAAATTTCATATACTTTTTGATTAAGATGTTATAATTTATTGTATGGTAATATACAATAATTACAATTATTACAATAGGGGTTGATATTACAGAAGGGGTTAAGTGAAATTTTATTACAAATATTACATTTATTACATTAGGGGTTGTTATTACAATAGGGGTTGTAACAATGGGAGATTCTCGAAATATTTTTTAGTGGATCTCGAGAAAATAAAAATATATTGAATTGGGATCTCGAGAAAGTATAACAGGATCGCATGATCTCGAGGTCTTCTACAACATTTTGCATGACCCCTATACGCTTCCGTGTTATCACAATCGTATTAAAATACGGATCAATATATATTGCGTTTCGTTTCTTTTACCTTTTCGGTGGCCAAAGTAATTTTTTTTAGAAAGTTAATTTTCAATTTACAATCTCATAAAATACAGATCTATATCTCGTATCGTATTTTTTATACTTTCGATGACCTCTACTATATAAAGATCTGACTGGTTGTAGTGGAAGGAAGCGTCAGGGGTCATACGAGCGGGCTTTGACCCTATGACTTCAGACATTTGTTTACCCACAAGTCCGTGTACCCCACATCAAAAATTTTAGACGAGAGTTGTTCAACGGCTTTTTTTAACCGTTTTTAACAATGGAACCTCTTACCGTAATCGTAGTCCTATAGATGCACGCGTGATAAATATCGATGTACAACGTGCACTCTTGTCTTATCTTGTATATTTGTTTACAGTTTGTGGATGTTGCACGAAATGGATGTAGATGGATTTTGATAAGATGTTTATATGAGCTGTGAAAAGACGTTGATTGTGTTTATAACACCATGGTTGCTGATCTTATATCGTCGCTTTCAGCATGGGGTTTAACATCCTACTTTTTTGCACTGACTGGGCAAATGCAATGTGATATGAATGAATTCGTGCCCGGGCGCCAGCTAACAATGGTTCTTTTACGCACATCGGAAGGTGTACACGGGACCTCATTTTTTGTATCCCACCCGAACGACTAGAGATTGTACTTGCTAGATCCACAGTTCTGCACCACTGACGAGGAAAGACCACGTTCCGGGAGCGTTTCGCAACTAACACTAAGGTCGAACAGAAACTAAACACAATAAAAATCACTTTCACTGGTGGGTTATACATTGCTTAAAGGGCAATAGAGAGAGAGAGAGAGAGAGAGATTGGGTTTAACGTCCACTAAACACAACTAGGCCATTTCGGAACTTAACACTAGAAACCTCGACTCGTGTACTGACTTTATAATGTCGTTGGGTCTTAGATATTGGATATCAGGATCCCATACATCCACAGCAAGGTAACCACATCAATACTGATTGAAATTGACCAATATCGAATTCTAATTCGTGTTGTTAATTTAGAATATTATGGTAAATATTGAGTTAGAGATTTGGCGCCTTAAACGTCGCTTATAGTTATTGATACTTTCGGGACTATATTTATTTTTTTCACGGCTTAAAGGAGCGAAATCGCTAACGTTTGGGACCTAGAAATTGACCCTAATTGGTCGCAACGCATAACATAATGTAATCTGATTGTATATAAACTGATTTACACTCAATTGTTTCTGTCAGATCAGTTTTGTCCAGCGAATTACGGCATGAGTCTCAATCGAATGTCAATTTCTAGCGTATGTTTATTTCAGTCTATTGCGCATGCTCTCCAGATAAGATATAATGTTGCCGTTTGACAGGAGTTGTGGAATATGTCTAGCCTCGTTCTTTCTGGTCACTTGTTAAAAAGGACGCTAAAACGCACTATGGTACATGATTGAATATCAAAATCCCACCTCATCCCGGTAAGATCACGACATCAATGTTGATTTGAATTGACAAATAATTCGTGTTTTCAAAGTGTATGTCTTTGGATGATACGAAATAAGAGACTTAGCTACTTTTAGAAATGAAACTGGGTTTAACCCCCTATTTGTCTGCTCCTACTGGGTTAATGAAAACGGGAAACGATTTAAGGCTTCATTAGCTACGTAGGGGCAAACAATAGTACGTTAAACCCCATTGCATCCATTACCCGGTCTTCATTACCCAATCGCAACGAAACAGTAGGACGTTAAACCCCATATCATTTCATTTCATATCTATTTTAACTACACCCTGACTGCTCACCAATGAATATCATCGCTAACTGTGCATCAAAATAGCAGGACGTTAAACCCCATCTCATTTCATTTCATTTTTCAATTTTAACTACACCCTGGCTGCTCACCAATGAATATCGCTATCTGTGTTTGTCCCTGAAAGTAATCCGTTCTTGAAAAGATTAATCACGACTACAACTGAATAATTGATCGGGTTTATTAATTAAAACCTAGTGACATTTTGTGACTGTAATATATCATGTATTTAAACATACACCATGTCTAGTGTTGGCGCCGAGTTAAACTTGCTACAACATGGTCGGTCATATCACAATACGGCACAGTTCTCAAAAACCACGTTCCAAAACAAGAATTGCTAAATAAATTAGATACCAAAAAAGCTTTTCTAGAATTGAAATGAAATGGGGTTTAACGTCCTACTGTTATGAACATATCCTGGGCTAATGGAAGACGAGAAACGCAATACAGTGTGCTATGGGGGAAATTTTGCCCGGGCAGCGGCGCTACGGCCTACTCTTATATCGAATTCCAACTGCCAAGGGATCTTTTACGTGTACGCCAATATGTACACAGGACCTCGGTTTTTGGTCCCATCCTAACGACTAGACAGCTGTCTTTGTCAGGCCCTCCGTTCTGCATTATTGACAAGGGAAAACCACGCCGTAAAATCGAGATACACTTTCTCGGCCAATGCAGGGATCGAACAGTCGACCTCCAGACTAGCGAGCCAGCGCCTTTCTATAAAGTTAATTTTCAAGATAAGCATTATTATACGGAAGCGTATAGTGGCCATGAAAAATTCTGTAGAAGGTCTCGAGATCCCGCGACCCTGTGATACTTTCTCGAAATCACCTGGTTATTTTGTCGAGATTTGAATTTAATGTTCTCGAAATCCCCTGATAATTTTCCTGAGATACTTCCATCCTGAGTTAAAGATCTTGAGAATTCGAATTAATGTTAATGTACCACAACAGGCCCGTGACTGTACAGTGCAGTGGACGCTTACGGCTGGCCCCCAGATCCATTCACTTGATTTGATAAAAAAAAATTTTTTTTGCAATGTCTATTTTCTGTCTTGTCTTCAGGTTTATCTTGTATATTTTTGTTTTGCGTGTAGTGCAGTCCTACTGCACTTACTATTCGAGATTTTGACATCCTATGTAATTTTCTCGAGATCCCGAGTTAATTTGAAACCTTTGCACCAACTTGGATAAAAATGATCTAGCATTTATTACTCCTAACTAATAAACGAATAAACGGACAATCGATTGAGTTCATCCATTATCTTATTGTACCCATAATTTACACTCAATTTGAAATATGAATAAAAGCTATAGGGTTGGTTCATCGTCTTGTGGTCCCAATACTGCTCATCAAATTTAAAAATTAAAACCCTACGACGTTAACTTTAATTGTGTGAAGCTTTGAATTACAGACATAATTGTTAAATTATTTCAATTTGTTGTGTGGGCAACGCTTTATTGAAAATGTCTTTTTTTGCATAGTTTCAGACCTTAGTGTTTTTTTTAGAATAAAGGTAGACACACAGTTTAATGCCTTGTGGGAGAAATACTTCGCAGCAGATTTTAAAATAAAAATCTTGAAAAACTCTTATCGGGTTCAGGGAACGCTGAAAATCAACATGGTTCATTCTCTAGTGTCAAGAATCCTTCCAAATACCTAGATTATATGTGTTTACTAAGATACATCCCAAGGAAAATCGAAAACTAATAGGGTTTCTCTGCTTATGACACCAATGGTTCAAAAGCTACGCAAAGTGTGGAGATATGCCCACGCAGCATCTACATGTATGTCTCAACAGCAGATTATTCGAAAGGTTAACTTGGATGTTTAATAAAATGAATAATGATCTAGCATTCTTCAAGAAATCTGCCCTCACAGGACGCATGCCATTACTTCTAGATATTGATAGTCAAATGGTTATCAAATTTCATTGACTTTTTGATTAAGATGTTATAATTTATTGTATGGTAATATACAGTGAAATCCCTCTATTAAGACCACCTGTGGGACTGTCAAGATGTGGTCTTAATAGTGAGTTGTACATTAATTACAATTATTACAATAGGGGTTTATATTACAATAGGGTTTAAGTGAAATTTTATTACAATTATTACATTTATTACAATAGGGGTTTATATTACAAAAGGGTTTAAGTGAAATTTTATTACAATTATTACATTTATCACAATAGGGTTGATATTACAATAGGGGTTAAGTGAAATTTTATTACAAATATTACATTTTTTACATTAGGGGTTGTTATTACAATAGGGGTTGTAACAATGGGAGATTCTCGAAATATTTTTTAGTGGATCTCGAGAAAATAAAAATATATTGAATTGGGATCTCGAGAAAATATCACAGGATCGCATGATCTCGAGGTCTTCTACAACATTTTGCATGACCCCTATACACAGAGAGAAAAAAGTGGGTCAGTTGACTCATTTGGGTGAGTATCCATAAAACGACTCACTTTTCGTTGACTAACTTGAGACTTACTTGAGACACACATGGGACTCAAATACTATGTTAAAAGACTCATTTTTGTGACTCGCCCAAAAATCCATAAAACGACTCGTTAAGTGAGTCAAGTGACTTGTCTGTTAAAGTGAGTTCTTTGACTATTTTATTGACTCAAATACTATGTTAAAAGACTCATTTTTGTGACTCGCCCAAAAATCCATAAAACGACTCGTTAAGTGAGTCAAGTGACTTGTCTGTTAAAGTGAGTTCTTTGACTATTTTATTGAGTCTTGTGACACAGCAGGTGAGTAACGGGGCTAACTGTAGTGAGTCGAAAGACTAGTAAAGTGAATCAATGCAAATAGATTAGAGTCAAATGACTAGCCTACACAACGAGTCAAATGACTCCACATAAGCCCGAATCCTATTAAAATACAATTTCATTTACTTTTACTGATTTTTTTGGCGGCGCACAAAGTTGCCCAAAAATATCGGTAGATACTAAAAACCAATGCGATTTTAGTATGTCACATTTTCCAACAACTCATGTCTGATGTATCAACCTCTGCCTCAGTGTCATGATTTGTTCCTCCTTTGAACTAACCAACTAGTTAGCCGAACACTCAAATAATATAATACTATTTTTCTACGCCTGTATGATCATTAATTTGTCATATTAAAAGTTGAATAACAGCGAATATATAAGTATTTTATTCTACCAATTTAAATATTATAAATACAACACATTTATATTTTTAATTCACACAGATATAGTAAATGCTCACTAAGAATCAGTTCAATGTTCCCAAAACACATTAACATTTGAAAAGTCTAAGAAAACTTTCGCATTTCCAATACCATAAGTTGTTTATTTATCCGTGACATCACCTTCTCTGTTTTCTGCAATGATACAAAAACAAATTTTCCAGACTAACATAAATATTTCAGTGTTTCAATCATTTTTTAAAGTTTCAGCTGATGTTTAAATGTCAAATATTACTACACCAACCCTCCGAATTAAGTGAAACTTACCATTTCAGTGGGACAAAGCATTTTCTTTATGTCTTCTTGTAATAAAGTTGAACCTGTTTTAACAGTAGCATCAAGTCAGACCTGAAAAAAAAATCCAAACAACTTACAAGTAAATTTCCGAATCGCTTTATGTTAGATTTAGTAACATATAACACTTGCAAAACACTGACATTCAAATTACTTCATTCTGAGCGAAGATATGAGTGCTTGGAGATGTAGCATATGTTTTTCTTATTTTTATGGAAACGGTACTGGACAAACATTTTACCTTTAAATTTTCAAATCGCTGGGGCATTCTAGAGAGTTTAAAATACAAGATTTGAAGCCAAAATAAAGACCAGCAATAGGAAGATTTGGCTCTTAAGTCAAATAATGCATCTTTAATGTTTAGTCTTAAGCCTGTTAGACGTACGAAAATCGTTTCATATTATTGACAAAATATAATAAAATATAATAGTGATCTATTATTGACTCCGTTGTGATTTAGAATTTACTTTTTTCGTACTCTGTTTGCATAGTAAATGTGACTCATTTATGAACTACATGGTGACTCGCTTTTGACTCCGTCTTATTCGCCTAGTAACTAAGTCTAGTGCTTGTACTCTGGGCCTAAAGTCAAATTGCCTAATGTAATTTGTTCTAAAACCATTACATGCAGTTAAAGATTTCCAGATAAATCACTAACTGGATAGTAATAATTTCTTAACGCCACGAACGATTTAATAAATTTGAATTTGAATTCTTAATGAATATCAAAATCAGTGGCCTATTTAATATTATGCCGCTTAATCTATAAAATAGTAAACAAAGTATTGTATAAAGTATTACCCTTAACAAAAAAAACCACAAGTCATTCACCTTTTTTATTGTAGATTCTTGTAGATGCATTGGATTTTCTTTTAGGCCAATACGGGTCCAGTCTTCGACAAACGGCCGCCCAAAACTTCCACCCACAATTCATTTCACCGGAAGGACTCACTCTTGACCAGCCCGTGACTCACTTAGGACTAAAGTCATCGCTGGGTTTTTTAATAACTCGTAAGTGACTAGTTGGTGACTCAGAAGTGTCCATGCAAGTTTCAATGAACTGAGTCATGGCTGACTCGTGTGCCGCTAATCTGAGTGAAAAGACTCATCTTTCTGAGTATTTTCTCATAACTCACCAAAATGAGTAAGTTTTACTCATTTTTGACCCACTTTTTTCTCTCAGTGTACGCTTCCGTATTTTCACAATCTTATCAAAATTAACGGATCAATATATATTGCGTTTCGTGTCTTTTACACTTTCAACGGCCAAAATAACTTTTCTAGAAAGTTAATTTTCACGATGTGTATTATTACAATCTAATAAAATACAGATCTATATTTCGTTTCGTACTTTTCATACTATATGAAGATATGACTGGTTGTAGTGGTAGGAAGCGTCAGAGGTCATACGATCGGGCTTTTGACCCTATGACTTCAGACATTTGTTTACCTACAGTTCCGTGCACCCCAAACCAAACATTCACCGTAACATAACGTTTCATTGGCTACATCCTCACATCAACCAAAACGCGGGTTATATAACAACTCTTTCATATCAACGAAATTTAGGAATATGCAAAACGGAACGAAATAGGATCTGTGTTTTAATCAGATTTGGCATTATTATATGTAACATACAATATATATTCTGTTCTTTATCACGGTGGGTTGTGGGTTGGGGATGTCCTAGTGGTCTAGAGTGCCGCGCTTCGACCTCTAGCTGGCCGGTCACCTCTGACTTGCGGCTGTGGTTTCGAGCCCTAGTGTGAGCGTATGTGACATGAAGATAGGGGCCCCTTCTCAACCTTGAAAACCATACGTTAGTCCCAAAATGACCTAGTTTGTGTCGAGTGGACGTTAAACCCCATTTCTATCTCTCCCCCCCCCTCTCTCTCTTTCTCACGGACACGACAAGAGAATTATTTTAAACACGCAGTTACGATTAACATACAGTAATTGTTTCCATAGGACTAACTTCTTTAAGTGACATTTAGTAATTGAACAGTATCGCACTAACACTATTTATGGAATAACAATCATTGGTTTATTAACATGCAACATTTCGACGATGATACTCTTGTATTTGCATTTTAAAAAAAACCGTGATTCTCACTGATTGGTATTCCATAAATAGTTTTAGTGTGTCCATAGGATTAGCCTATGTTCATTCAATTGCTAAATTGTTCCCTATTATTAATCTATGGATGTGATTTGTATGAGATGAGGAAGCCACAGTGGATAAGTGAGAAAGACGCTGGCTCGCTAGCCTGCAAGTCGCGTGTTTGACCCCGCACGTGTTCATCGGGATTTTCCGACGTGGTTTACCCTTGTCAGTGGTGCAGCACGAAGGGCCTTACAGGGACAGCTGTCTAGTCGTGCGGATGATATGAAGGACAGAGGTACCGTGTGCCCTTTGGCGTGCACGTAAAAGATCCCTTGACAGTTGGAATTCGATATAAGAGTGGGCTATAGTGCCGCTGCCCGGGCAACATTTCCCTCATAGCACACTGTGTGGTGTATGCCCGTCTTTATTAATAGGCGTTTTTTGCCATCCACTGGAGCCAGGTGTTTTGACGTTAGGCTTGGCCCAGGGTTAGGGTTAGGGCTAGCCCTGTCTGCATCTCGAGACTCTGCAGTGCACAACCCTTACCCTAACCCTTATCCTAACCCATAATGATGTCATGACACCTGGCTCAGTGGATGAAAAAAAAAACGCTTGCCGTTTTTATTAGTACAGTCGAACTAATGATGAAAGTAGGGTGTTGACGAGAAAGTAAACATTATTACGATCCATTCTATAATGTCCAATATATTAAATGAATGCCCGTTTATTGCGGCGCCGTAAGAACAGAAAACACATTGTGCCGAAGGATGGAATGATATAAAACTGTTCAATAATGATATGTTCTATAAATGTAGTTATTAGCCATGCCGTTAGCCAATGTTTTGTAACTTTTTTTATCAATAATATGAATGAAAACTGCGACATAGATTTGCGAATAAGTAGATATCTTGTAGGCGATGGCGTGTCTTCGCTACTGGGGTTTGTTAATGTTACCCTTAATGTCAACGAGGAATGGCTTGCCGTTCGATTAACCAACCAGCCTGGATTCCGTCCTTGAGTTTACATAATGTCAGACGATGTCCTTGATTTCGTTTTATGTCGAATGTACGGTATACGGAACAGTCCGGTCATTGAGAAATTAACAAACTGATATTCATTTGAGAGAGAGAGAGACAGAGGGAGAGAGAGAGAGAGAGAGAGAGAGAGAGAGAGAGAGAGGAGGGGTAGGGAGTTAATGTTCACTCGACAAAAATTTCGGAATTAAATCGGGGGAACCGGATGACCCGAAGAAAACCCACGAGGCTGGACATGCGACCTACTCCTTGTCAGGCACATGCGGTGAATCAAAGGAATCAAAACAATTACACTTGACTCAATGACAAACGCGTTCGCATTAAACCCCTCCCCAACTTATTATTTCGTGGACAAGTTTAAAAAATCTGTTCTTCTTGGTCTTGAACCCAGAACAAGTGACTTCATCGCTCGGGTTTCAGTACGACTAGTCAACAAGCTTTAGTCGGATAAAGTGGGAACGTACACACGGGCCCGTAGCCAACTCAAAATATTTGTCGGGGCTACGGAATTGTTTGGAGGGGGCTGAGGATGTGTCAGGCTAAGAACGCTCTTAAGAAATCATTATTAATTGGCAGGGGCTAATTAGATTTTTGTGGTGGCTAAGCTGCCCCCCCCCCCCCGACCACAACTGATCCCCCCGCGTACACGGCTTAAAATCTCCCGACATTCTTGTCGATTCTAGGATTCACCCATGTCCCAAATCCATTGGGGGGGTGGCCTAGTGGTCTATAGTGCCGCGCTTCGACCTCTAGCAGGCCGGCCACATCTGTCTTGCGGCATGTCGTTTCGAGCCCCGGTCACTCCAGTGTCCTCCCACTGCTAAAGACCCCTACGCGCAAGCGAAGTATTGAAATAAAATAAAACCACATGTTAGTCCCGAAATGACCTAGTTGTGTTGAGTGGACGTTAAACCCATCTCTCTCTCTCTCTCTCTCTCTCTCTCTCTTGTCCCGAATCCAACGCCCTTGTTGCTTACAGCGCATGACGCCTTACATACAAGATCAACCAAGGTCGGTCTCTGACTTACAGCAATATAAACGATAGATCAACCATCTAATAATCCCGCGCACATTATTTAATTACTAGCGATGCTGTTAGCTACTGTGTTGGAGGCTGATAATATTAACCCTATATAACCCTGACATTTTATAACATCAAAACAACTAATAGGATTAAAGAGACAAGGCGAAGAGATTAGTTAGTGGACTTCAAGCTAAAGAGACGAGGCGAAGAGATTAGTTCGAGGAAAGACTTCCAGCTAAAGTTCTTTTCACACTTACTGCGTAAATGACAATCTATAATATGGATGGCTGAATGGTTAGCACGTGCGAGCTGTATCTTAAAGCATGTCACTGGCGTGGTTTCGACACGTGCGAGCTGTATCTTAAAGCATGTCACTGGCGTGGTTTCGAATCCCCGGTGGTACGTGACTAGGAGTAGGGTCGCATGTCAAGCCTCGTGGGTTTTCTCCGGGTCCTCTGGTTTGATCTTACTGCTAAAGACCCCTAGGCGCAAGCGAATCATTGAAATGAAATTAAAAACCATGTGTTAGTCCCGAAATGACCTGGTTTGTGTCGAGTGTACGTTAAACCCCGTTTCTCCCTCTCCCTCACCCTCTTAATATATTAGACAATACGATCTACTCTGTTACCAGCCACGCTTGTTTTATACACGTAACCTCATCCTAACATTGATATAAGTTTGATGCGAGCTACTCTGTTATATACACGTTACTTCGACCAAAGAATTATATTACTTAAAATACCGGCTACGCTGTTACGTTCTTGCTACACATGTAACTCCAGCGTAACAATGATGTTTGTTACGTTCTAGCTGCCCTGTTTTGCACCAGTAACGTCATGCTAACAATGAAGTTAGATACGATCTACTCTGTTACGTTCCTGCTGAACTGGGAATCACTGTGGCTAAGTGGGTAAGACCCCGACTCGCTAGCCTGGAGGTCGTGTGATGCAGGATAACTGTATAGTCATTCGGATCGGACGAAAAAACGAGGTCCCATGTACACATTGGCGTGCACGTAAAAGAATATCGAAACTCCCTGTTTGGCATTTTGAGGGGTGTTATTGTCCAATCGACATGTCCTGAGATCATTAGGACCCATGATGCCTAACATGCTATTTACGATTTTAAAATAAATTATTAAAACAGAGGGGTGTTATTGTAAGCATGTTACAATTTACGTTACAGCTGACCTCTTACATACAGGCAACCTCATCCTAACGATAATATTAGTTTGCTATAAGTTAATGTGTTATTTAACCACGTGTTATTAACACGTGTTGTTACCTCAGCCTACCTATGTCAATTATCAGATACCCTTTTACCTTACAGCTGATTGCTTACATACAGGCAACTCATCCTGACAAAAAATCCTAGCTTGTGTGTTATTCAACCACGTGTATACATACAAATGTTACCTCAACCTACCTATGTCAATGATGTTAGAATCCAGATTCTCTGTTCTACATACGGAAACCCATATTGTATTGTTATAACCCAGCTGCTCTGTTCTACACATAAAAACACATACCAACAGATTCCAGCAACTCTATTTATTATTGGACCATACCTTCACAATTCCTATTCTGTTTTATCTCATTTATTCATATTTTGTTTTTATTGATATTAGGGGGGCGGGGTAAGCACGTTTGCGCTGTATCATAAAGCCTATCAGTGAGTCAACGGGCTTGGTTTAGAATCCCCGGTTGTACATGACAAAGAGTCGGAACGTCGGGCCAGTCTCGTGGGGTTTCTCCGTCTGCTAAAGACCCCTACGCACAAGCGAATTACTAAACTAAAATTAAACCATGTTAGTCCCGAAATGTTCTAGTTTTTGTCGAGTGGGCATTGAACCCGATCTCTCTCTCTCTCTCTCTCTCTCTCTCTCTCTCTCTTTATTGGTGCTAATTCCATCGAAGGATTTATAAATAATTATGTAAGAGCTAAATCTACCTATTACAGGTCTTTATTTCAGACTGAAATGTTATATGCACTATTGATTAGACATTTATTAACAAAAAAAGACCATAACCAACTCTCGATGCCAAAGTATGGGTCTGATTTTCATTGCATTTGAATCCGACTTGTTGTTCAACGCCCATTTTGATGATTAACTGCACAAGTTAATAATCTTGACATCGGTAATAATTACAATGGGGGCTACAACGATTAAAAAAAAGGTTTTATCGGCTTCGAGTGAAGCAATTTGACTCAACATATTCCCCGTATTTTAGTTAGTGTTGTTTAACTATTGTAGTGAGAACTAACAGATATTTATGTAATCTCCCATAATGTATCTTTAAAGGGGCAATAACACTCTTGCTGGCTTGACAGGTCCAGAATTTTTTTTAATTTATAGCCTTATTCTAACTACAAGATGTTTATGTGTCCTACCTGTTGTGTAAATTATCCATTACAACCTATTTTACATGTCCAGAGGGTTCGAAAATATGTTAAAATCCAAGTTACATTTGAAAGTGCTTACGTAAGGCTTTTCAAACCATGTTAAGGCATGTAGTTGATTTTTTTTAATTTTTAAAATTAGGTGTGTTAAGATGAAATTTGTATCATTTATTATTTGAAATATTGTAGAATAGTACAAATCGTTGACCAGAATAATGATTGGGACATATTTTTCAGTTACAACAAGAGTGGTATTGGGGCTTTAATGTAATGGTTTTGTTAATAGAATATGGAATACAAAAAGTGTTGCTGATTAGTTAACGAAGGGAAGGGGTCCATTAAAAGTATTATTACACCGCGGAGGAATACACAAATTAAAACAACAACAATAAAAAGGCCTTTGTGATAAGGCAACAGCTCAACCGAACCAGACATGTGTAAACATTCCCTGTTGTCATGTTGTGTTCTGTATTTCGATAATTAACTAATTGAGTTTCAGTTTTTGGTTTCAAGGAGCTAAATCGCTAACATTTGGGACCTAGAAATTTACAGAATTGAGCCGCAACGCATATAATACTGTAATATGCATGTATATAAACTGATTCACATTCAATGGTTTTTCGTTTTTATTGCGTTTCGGTGTTTAGTTTAATGCGATTATCAGCTAATTTCAGAAGCACCATTACATCCCATTGGATTTCATTTAATCGAGCATATTAAATTCTTTAATCTAATAATTATTTAATTCCCACGTGTGTATCAATAATACATGAGAACACCTTTCATCGAGCATGCTAAATTCTTTAATCCAATAAGTATTGAATTCCCCCGTGTGTGTCAATAATACATATTAACAGGCCTATACCTGCTCATGCTCAAAGAACATCTCCCTTGATATGTTTTCTCTTTGTTGGCTATATATTTAAGTAATTAGGTATTATTATGGGGTAACTTTTATTGATGAACGATGTAAGCGTTTATTAATCCGATTAAATAAGATATATAATTTCCAAGCATGGCCACGGAGTGGCGGAATGATTAGCTCCTGTGCGTTGTATTATAAGGTCTGTCATTGAGTCAACGGTTGTACGTGACAAGGAGTAGGGTAGCCTGCCTAACCTCTAAGTCCCCCGGTTTCCTCCCACTGCTAGATACCCTTACGCGCAAGGGAATTATTGAAATAAAATTGAACCCAATTTACCTGTCACCCACCGCCCCCGATCGCCCTATTTAATACATAAATGAAATGGGGTTTAACATCGTACTGTTCTGCTCTTAAACTGGGCTAATGAAGACGGGCATACACCAAACAGTGTGCTATGAGGGAAATTTTGCTCGGGCAGCGGCGCTACAGCCTACTCTTATATCGAATTCCAACTGCCAAGGGATATTTTACGTCACGCCAATGTGTACACGAGACCGTTTTTTTTGTCCCACCCGAACGATTAGACAGTTGTCCTTGTTGGGCCCTCCGTTCTGCATCACTGGCAAGGGGAACCACGCCGGAAAACTCTCTCTCTTTAATACGGTCAAGTTCCTGTCAGCATTGGGGGTCTAGAACCCAATTCTAAGAACCCATTTATGAAACCCGGACCCCGCGTGGCACATTTCCAATTTGCTAGGGTATAGGCGCACCATAACCCCCAAATTCATTGCATAAGTTTGGAATCGTGAACCCCCCCCCCCCCTTTGCGCTGAATATCCCAGTTCCGACCCTTCAGTGACTTTAAATAATAAATGTTGTTACTCTGTAATAAGCGAAACCGAAATGTAAATCAATATTTGTATCACTTTCGCAATCGAACCGGTAATTATAAAATATTAAATTCCTTTGTAACAGGGCCAAGGTTGAACACAATTCCACTCCACTGAAATGAAGCTAATTGTCGAGAAACAAATTTATGCTTATATTGCATGCGCGAGCGAGTGTGCGTATCATGTGTTGCCTGTGTATAACTTTTATTGGATGTTTTATGAAGGAGCGACCGTGTGTACGTTTCTCTGTTTTATGTGTAATGTTAGAAGTGTGGTGATGTGTGAGAGAGAGGGGGGAAAGAGAGAGATAGATAGAGAGAGAGAGAGGGTGGTAACGTTCACTTGACACAAACTAGGTCATTTCGAGACTAACATGGTTTAATTTTATTTCATAAACCGCTTGCGCGTAGGAATATTTAGCACTGGTAGGACACCGGAGGACATGGAGAAAACCCACGAGGCCGGATAAGCGACCCTACTCCTTGTCACATAAAACCGGGTATTCGAAACGACGCTAGTTGACTAAATGACAGGCCGTATAATACAGCGGGCAATTGCTAACCATTTGGCCATCGAACCCCCACCCCTTCTGTTAGCAATGTGGCCAGGCTCTGGTTAACACATATCCATAGAATGTTATTCTGCAGATAGACCAGTGTTTCCCAACCTTTTGGGGAAAATTGCATTCAACGTTTTGGGTGCGCCTGCTTAATATAACGCGCAAGCAGTAGACATTCGACCCCACCTACAAGCGCCAAATTTGAGATATAGAAAGTCAAAACATAATTATGTCCTTTGCTCAATAGGTTATCAATTCACTATTATACGACCATGGGAATTTGTTCCCACCCTCAAAAAATCAGTGATACGGGAAATAACACAATTACCTCCCTTGTTTTCCCATTGCTCTCCATGCATTACTCAACTCCAAACGTTGAAATTTGAAGTTGAAAATTATATTTTTTCCAATTTCTCAGCTAGCAATAGTGAATAATAGGATTATTATGATTATTATTTAACAAAGTAGGACTGTTTATGGATATCATCTTTTTTAAGGCTTTATTTTAATACATTTTAAAACATTAACTTGAACATTTAGAATTGGAGCTTTAATCCCCATTCCCTATCATGTATCTGTCTCTCGATATTTCCGTCTCTCACTGTGATCAATAATCGATTGACTTGCTAACCTCCTTCTATCTCACCCCATCATCACATAGATAAAACACAATTAAAAAAGAATCCACTTTTTGAATTAAGACGTTTGAAATGGAAAAAAAAGGGGGTTATTTTGGCCGACATTAACCCAGAGATCGGTTCCATGTTTTGGTTTTTATTGTCGGGTCACTTGAACCCCGGGAAGTAAAGGAAGTATATTAATTGAAGAATTGTATTTGGTGGGTCTATAACGAGACATAAGAGAGACATAACGTACCACTTAATACGATGACTTTTACCACTTGGTCTAATCAGGTGAAATAAATGACAGCTTTACGATGGAATACAAATACTCGTCAGTCGTTGGCTAGAAGATCGCATCTACAGATGTAGTAATCAGTCAGAAACAGCGGGAAACGTGTTAATTGAAGAAGCAACTCAATTACTCTCCTGGTAAAAAAACCAAATATTCATAAAATGACTTTTTTTCGTCCAAATTAAAGGGAGTGTGACCTTTACGTAAATATTTATAAAATTAGTTTTTTTTCTTAATTATAAAATTAAAGAGAGTTTAACCTTTTAAGTTAATATTGATAAAATTAGTTTTTTTTCTAAATTATAAAATTAAAGGGGGAAAAAATTAGGTTTTTTTTCTTCTAAATTATAAAATTAAAGGGGGTTTGACCTTTTAAGTAAATATTGATAACATCAGTGAGAAACAGCGGGAAACGTGTTAATTGAAGAAGTAACTCAATTACTCTCCTGGTAAAAAAAACAAATATTCATAAAGTGACTTTTTTTCTCTAAATTAAAGGGAGTGTGACCTTTACGTAAATATTTATAAAATTAGTTTTTTTTCTAAATAATAAAATTAAAAGGGAGTATGGCCTTTACGTAAATATTGATAAAATTACTTTTTTTCTAAATTATAAAATTAAAGGGGGAAAAAATTAGGTTTTTTTTCTTCTAAATTATAAAATTAAAGGAGGTTTGACCTTTTAAGTAAATATTGATAACTTTAGTTTTTTTTCTTCTAAATTTTCTTCTATTCGTTTGAATCTTGCATTATAAAAAAGGTTTGAAAATCCTGTGCCGTGATTGAAGGTGAGTAGGAGACGTAATTCGCAAGAGTTAGGTCGACTAAAATTTCGGAACATTAAATTGGATATGAAACGAAATAAATATCTTTAAGAGTTTGGTAAACCAAAATGTCGGAACAAGCAATAAATATCTTTAAGAGAAAACGAAATAAATATCTTTAAGAGTTAGGTAACCTAAAATTCTAGATAATGAAGCCAGAAACGAAACGAAATACTTGTAAAAGGAATGGGGTCTGGACTTCTGCACCAATCGAAGTAATAAAATCGGGAAATACACTTTTTCCCAAAATATATATAAATAAATAGAAAAAAAAGATATAACAGATTAAGAAGAGAGTACAAACGTATACTTCTTAAAAGGCAAAGACTTTTAAGATTTAATTTCTTGCCAGATTAATATAATATACACTAAGTAAATGTAATAGTTTAACTAGACAAGAAGTATGGTTGCCTGTCCAACCTCGTTGGTTTTCTCCGGGTCCTCCGGTTTCCTCCCACTGCTAAAGACCCCTAAGTGCAAGCGGATTATTGAAATGAAATTAAACCATATTATGGTAGTCCCAAAATGACCTAGTTTGTGTCGAGTGGAAGTTAAACCCCATTTCCCCCCCTCCCCTTCACTAATGGTTTAAATTTGTATATTTTGAGGTTTAAGTATAGTAAGGGCTACTTATAGACTTGATAAAAAGGTGTGGTGCTTAACGATATTGAGTTACGGACTTAGCTACTTTAAAGGGACAATAACACTCTTGCTGGCTTGACATGGTCCAGAAAAAAATAGCCTTATTTTAACTACTAGATGTTAAAGTGCCCTACCTGTTGTGTAAATTATCCATTACAACATATCTTACTTGTCCAGAGGGTTCGTAAATATGTTTAAATCCAAGTTGCTTTTGAAAGTGTTTACGTAAAGCTTTTCAAACCATGTTGTTACCATGTAGTTGAATTTTTCCAATTTTTTTAAAATTCGTTGTGTTAAGATGAAATTTGTATCATCAATTAATTGGAATATTTCAAAATAGTACAATTTGTTGACCAGAATAAGGATTGGAACATATTATTCAGTTACAACAAGAGTGGTATTGAAGCTTTAAAGATATTGAGTTACGGACTTAGCTACTTTAAGTATATACCGATTATCATCAGCTATCGATTCTTCATCATTTAACTTATAACATTCCAACAGAATATCAGACACAAGGACGCAACTTGGGATATCCGACTGTCTGTAGTTTCAGGCTATCCTCTTGAGGTTTCCCTTCACGCCAATTTCACAAACAACACATCGGTGAATGCTACATCGTGCAAGGCAGAACGAAATTATATATTGACAATAAAAGTCATACGGTGTACGTACATGGAATGCGATGTATTCTCCAAATATTCGACCCGAATATGCGAGTATGAACCTTAGTTAGACACAAACCAGGTCTTACATAAAACCGTTCAATTCTAGCGCAATAATTCGCTTACACGCAGAATTATTTAGCAGTACGGGTGCGGAGGGTTCAGAGAACCCGGAGAGGACCCATGAGACTTGGCTGGCGACCCTGCTCCCTGCAACGGGGAATCGAAATCACACAACTTAACTGAATGACAAACTTTTCTCATCAGGCCGTAACTAACTCAGAGCATTAAGGGTGCGGGAGGTGTTATCAGCGGGGATTTGTTATGGTCGACACTTTTTTCACGGGGGGGTGGAGGGGGCAGACGTTTTGCAGGGGTGGGGGGCAAAGCATCCCCCCGCCCTTAGTTATGGACCTGTTTCTCATAATATACTCATTCGACCATACGACTGAAGTGGCATCAGCTGTCTTAAAATAAATATAGACTGCCCCGTGTATGACACCCTGCACTACAATCTGAACGACAGACTCACCCTACCTGCAGAGAAGTGACTCTGACACAATAAACAGCCATGATATTCAGAAAACCTGCGTCGTAGCAGGGTTGTATGTGCAATAACACAGACACAACTCCAGATTGAATATTAATCCCCGGAAGAAAATTGGGATTTTTACAGAATTAGCAGGTTTAAACGGACATTTGACACACGCGGGGCCGCACTATTGGCACTATTTTGTGCTTAGGTCGGGTCAATTTCACATATTAATATACACTATAAATTTTGTTAATGTTTTTAGCAAGGGGATTGACTTATAGTTAATTTATTTCAATTCTAAACAAAAATTTAAAACTCTAACGCAATTTAAAAAAATAGCCAAATTCTGGCTGGGATTACTGAGCAAAATGGCCATTCACTGGATACGTGCGAAAAAAAAGCCAGCTACCATAAATTTCGTCACGTTAGTTACGTACGCCTGTACTATTTACTGTCGACCTAGAATTTAGAAACGACTGAAACCCTCTTTAAAATATCTCTGTTAATTGGTGGCAGGGGAACTGTTAAAGTATTTATACCACCCGTGTAGATGAATTCCGACATTGTTCATGACGGGAATGATCAATTAGGTTTTAAAAAGCTGTGCCAGTTAATTAAAACAGCACTAGGTATAGTTAAAAATACAATTAATGACCGACAATGTTTCTAACTAGTCTGGAAAAAAACAAATAATGATTTAAACTAGTTTCCTTTAGATCATCTACTAACAGGGAGGTATTGTAATAAGGTTGTTTAACATGTGACTAATTTAAAATATATATGATGAGAGAGAGAAATAGAGAGAACTTAATCGGATGAGTGTAGGGTTACTTAGACGTTAGAAGTGGGAGTGTGTGTGTGTGACAAAGAGAGAGAGGGAGAGAATGAGAGACAGAACTAAATCGGATGAGTGTAGGGCTACTTAGAAGTGGAAATGTGTGTGTGTGTAACAGATAGAGAGAGAGAGTACTAAATCGGTTAAGTGTAGGGCTACTTAGAAGTGGACGTGTTTGTGTGAGTGAGAGAGAGAGCGAGAGAGAGAGAGATCGAGAGAGAGAGAGATGAATAATGTATAAGAATTTTTAGTAATTAACCTGCCAAGAGATAGTCTACGGTTTCCACAACAACATTGTGTATTGAAAAAACACAAACACAACTTAATGGACTCAATAGTAACTAGTTCCCGGTTCAAAACATACTTACAAATTAACTAATTATGAAATGGGGTTCAATGTTCTACTGTTCTGCATCTACCGGGCTATGGCATGCCCGTCACACTGTTGTTCTATGAGGGAAACTTTGCTTGTGGCTCTACGGCTTACTCTTACATCGAACGTCCCGAATTTTCTTGGCCAACGTAGGAATCGATCTAGCCTGCGTTCTAGTTTGATTATCTGGTTTCCCCTTGTCAGTGATGCAGGACGGAGGACCTGACAACGTCAGCTGTCTAGTCGTTCGAATGGGACAAAACACCGAGGTCCCTGATTACACTCTAATGCCTATACCGTTTTATGTAGGAATTCGAATTTTGTCTAATGGTTTGGATTTTTCTTACTTGGTTATATCTTATTATAGCCCAGGTTATAATAATAATAATCATAATATCTTTATTTTCAAAGGTGAAATTTTAAGGCTTAAAGCCTGTTTACATAAGCCCTGTTTACATTTTTGCCCTTCATAACAAAGAAATGAAAACGTCAGTAACAGAACAAGACACTTTACAAATACTCACACACAACACATTCAAATATATACTGGTAACACATTCAAATATATACTGGTAACACATTCAAATATATACTGGTAACACATTCAAATATATACTGATAACACATTCAAATATATACTGGTAACACATTCAAATATATACTCATAAGCTAAATAGTCTAACTTTAAAACTAAAAGTAATATTATGATACATAATAATTATGTAGTAAGTAGTTGATATATTAAATATATGCTACAGTTTAGGAGCAGAACAGTAGGACATTTAACCCCATTTCGTTTCATTTTATTTGCCTGGTTATCGAGTTGATATTCATAATAATACCGATTGTCTGTTTATCCGCAGGGATTCTTTTTCTGGTATGATAATGTTTACGAATATCATTCATAACCTTGACGTGCCTGGTTGCCAGTTTCACGAATCAATGGACCTATTATCGAGAATGTATAGGAAAGAAATGTACATAAATAGGATCACACATACACATATGGTCTGTAAATAATCGGTGGGTTTTCTCCGGGTTCTCCGGTTGTCTCTCCCCACCGCTAAAGACCCCTACGAACAAGCGAATTATTGAAATAAAATTTAAAAAATGGAAATGTTAGTCCCGAAATGACCTTGTTTGTTTCGAGTGGACGTTAGACCCTCCTCTCTCTCTTTCTCTCTCTCCCTCTCTCTCTCATTGTCTGTCTGTCTGTCTCTCTCTCTCGTTCTCTCTCTCGCTCTCTGTCAGTGTAAATAATGATCACGTGGCTTCCCATTGTTTCTCAACGTCGCCATTATCACCAATTAGAAATTCCACCTTCCGGTCAGGTAGCATTAGTATCAATTGTAGCTTTCTAAGAGAATGGACGATAATGGATCAACGAGTGACCACATCCGGTCGGGCGTAAACAACATAGATCTAACCAACCATATATACCTTAACCTTGTTTTTACCTTTCAAGATGGATTTAATGCGTAGGCGGTGGTTGGATCCGAGTAAAACTCTTTAGAACTCCTGAACAACATGATTATCCTATATATAAAATTAATAAGTGCCCTTGAAGAATATATATAATTAATAAGTGCCCTTGTAGCTATTCTGGTTCGTTTTAGTCTATTAAATAAATAATTTGCCATTCATTAAGCCTGTTACGGCCGCTTTGGAGAGAGAGAGAGGGAGGGGGAGAGAGAGAGAGATGGGGGTTAACGTCCGCTCGTCACAAACTAGATAGGGGTTAGGGGTCTTTTGCCGTGAGAGAAAACAGGGAGACCCAGAGAAAACCTACGAGGCTGTTAAGGCGACCTACTACTTGTCCGGGGAATCGAAACCCCCGCATGCTTTCTTTACACTCTTACTTATGTGGGGTTTTTTAGTTATCATCTTGCTGGCGGTTCCGCCACTTATTCTCCAGTCTGTTAAATGAAATCGTTAAAATTAGGGTAGTTCAACCACGTGGATAAACATACCACTTACAGATATAAAACCGTCTGATATCAACAGTCCATATGTTGATTGCAGTATTTTGCCTGATTACACTTTTTCACCTGATTACACTATTATTTATTTAGGATTTCGAATTTTGTCTAGTGGTTTGGATTGTTCGTACTTGGTTTTATTTTATTTTTATTGTTTGTAGAGTAGACGTCAAACCCCATTTCTCTCTCTCGCTTGTAGACCATGCATGTTTTAGTGCTGTTTGTCGTTATCATTTGGAGCCACGGTGACTCAGTGGGGAGGAAATCGGAGGATCCGGAGAGAACGAACGGGTTGGACAGGCGACCCTACTTATTGTCACGTACAAGCGGCAAATCGAGGCCAGCGGGTAATCAAAACTACGTCGGTTGACCCAATGACTAAGTGGCCGAGACAACTTGCACGCGCTAACTACACGACCACTCGCACCGTCAGCGAATAAGGGGTTTGCGCGGTAGTCTTGGGATCCCCTGTTCGCCGAGAAAGTTCTTCGGATTTTCCGGCGTAGCTCCCCCATTGCAAGTGGTGAAGATGAGGCGAAGAAGCGAGGTCTCTGGTACACATTGGCGTGCACGTAAAATAACATAGGTAGAAGGAATTCCTAATAAGGTCGTATCGCTGCTGCCCGCATACACTTTCCTTCATAGCACACTGTATGACATATGCCCTTATTTATTAATTTAGTCGCTGCTGTATAGTAGGACAATTTTCCGACGACCCCCCCCCCCCCCCGGATCCATTCACTTAATTTGATATTTGTTGTGTTTTTCCGTGGGGGCGGGTGGTGTTTTTTAAATGTCTATTTTCTGTCTTTTCTGCAGGTTTATCTTGAAGATTTTTGTTTTGCATGTAGTGCGGTCCTCCTGCACTTACTATTAAGTGTCTACAATTATTCAATTCAAGGTTGCGGGTGGCACGAAAAACTATTCGAAGGAAATAGCAGTGATAAAAGCAGGCATTGTTTGACAAAAAAAACCTCTGAACGTTTTACGGAGACAAGAAAATGACAGCTTTGACAAACAATTTACGCATAATACCCAGACATTACACATTTTAACTTCAGTAAGAAAATTGATCACCCCAGAGACACGGCGGGTTATAATGGGTTGATGTTTTACAATTCAATAATCAAAGGACGGAAAGTTCTGGAGACGGCAAACCTGACAGGTCGGACAGTTTGCTTTGATCCCGAGTTCCATTCTGTATTGAAATTACTGTCATCAAACTTCAAGATTTCTCTTTTTTGTATTAATGAAGGGGAAATAATCTATTTCCTTAAGTCGCTAAATCTCAGAAAATACGATAGACTTTCCAAAAAACTCGGGTAATTTCTCCTGAAAATATGACATTGAATTGCTGTCATCAAACATCACGATTTCTCTTTTTAGTAAAATTGATTAGGAAATAATCTATATTCTTTTAATCGACAATTCTCAGAAAAAATAATAGACTTTAAAAATAATTCGAATAATTCTTCCTGAAATTATAAAAATTGGTATTTAAAATTAAATGACAAATCACACAGAGTAGGCCCTGGATAATTTCCGCGATCTTTCTTTGATCTTTAACATTATTTCTTTTATAAATATGTCGACCCGTTCTGTAGAAATGAAGTTAAATTGTCAATTAATTATCATATGTAAAATTGAGCTAATAGGTTTTGTTTTTCTCTGATTTAACAAAAACAGATCTACGGAGCACCAGAAGTGCATCATATTTTCGTGCAAGTTTCCAATATTTTATAGTGAAACATCCTAAACATTTATAAAAAAAGATGGAGAGAGAGAGATGAGGTGTAACACAACTTGGTCATTTCGGGACAAACATAAATCCGCAAAGTTTAATTTTATTTCAATAATTCGCTTGCGCGTAGGGGTCTTTAGTAGTGGGAGGAAACCGGAGTGCCCGGAGGAAACCCAAGAGGTTGAGAAGGCGGCTCTATCTCCATGTCACATACGCTCACGCTAGGGCTCGAAACCACTGCCGCAAGCCAGAGGTGACCGGTCAGCTAGAGGTCGAAGTGCTGCACTATAGACAACTAGGCCACCCCACCCCTACTCCCTAAAGTCTAGATTTAAAACAGGAAGAGTTGGAGATGATTTAATGATAGCTGGTAGTTTGTTCTATTGTTTAGGCGCATTAACCGAGAACGATCTGTATCTCAATGATTTTAACTTCCGCCTTGAGCAACACAACTGATGGAGTCTGTATAAGGTCAGATAAGTATTTTGGAGCTCAGCCATTTACACACTGATAAGTTACGTACATAATTTTGAATACGATTCTTTAATCTATTGGCGTCAGAACAGGAGTTATATATATGAGAGTATTTTGATGATCTGGTAACAAATCGAGCTGCGGTATTTTGCACACGTTGAAGTTTTTTAATATAACATGAAAGAGACACAAATCCTGTTGGGTTGTTATCGGGTTTGATTAACTTGTCTCCGTTTCATTTCTTATCCGATTTATTACGGTAAATATCACAGAGTAAGTCTTATCCCTTGATTACGGTAAATATCACAGAGTAAGTCTTATCCCTTGATTTATTACGGTAAATATCACAGAGTAAGTCTTATCCCTTGATTTATTACGGTAAATATCACAACAAATCTTCTGTTGCGTATAAATGATGTGGTAGGCGGTGATGTAACGAATATGATTTATGTAGATGAATAAAATGTGGTAGGCGGTGATATTATAATGAACAGGATCTATTTGGACTAATATATGTCCATGGATCGTCTTAAAGGTGCATTGCTAGATATATTACAGTTGTGTTATACGATGCGGGATCAAGTGGCTAAATGGGTAAGACGCTGGCTAGCTAACCTGGTAGTCGGTGATATAATGAACATGTTTTATATAGACTAATACTTCCATGGATCGTCTTAAAGGTGCATTACTAAATATTTGGGGGTTGGGTGGCCGAATGGTTAGCAGGTACGCACTGTATCATAAAGTCTGTCATTGAGTTAACTTGCGTGGTTTCGAATCCCCCGTTGTACGTAATAAGGAGAATATTCGCCTGTCCAAACTCCTACACGCGCCACATTTGAGATAAAGAAAGTCAAAACATAATCATTTCTATGTCTTTTGCTCAATAGGTTATCAATTCACTATTATACGACCATGGGAATTATTTCCCACCCTCAAAAATCAGTAATACGGGAAATAATAATACAATTACCTCCCTTGTTTCCCCATTGTCCTCCATGCATTAATTAACTCCAAACTTGAAGTTGAAAATTATATTTTTGGCCAATTTCTCAGCTAGCAATAGTGAATTATAGGATTAATATGATTATTATTTAACAAGGTACGACTTTTTATGGATACAATCTATTTGAAGGCTTTATTTTAATACATTTTAAAACATTAACTTGAAGATTTGAAATAGGAACTTTAATCCCCATTCCCTATCATGTATCTGTCTCTCGATATTTCCGTCTCTTACTGTGATCAATAATCGATTGACATGCTAACCTCCTTCTATCTCACCCCTTCATCACATAGATAAACACAATTAAAAAAGAATACACTTTTTGAATTAAGACGTTTGAAATAACACAAAGGGGGTTATTTTGATCCACATTAACCCAGAGATCGGTTCCATGTTTTGGGTTTTATTGTCGGGTCACTTGAACCCCGGGAATTAAAGGAAGTATATTAATTGAAGACTTGTATTTGGTGGGTCTATAACGAGACATGTGAGAGACATAACGTACCACTTAATACGATGACTTTTACCACTTGGTCTAATCAGGTGAAGTAAATGACAGCTTTACGATGGAATACAAATACTCGGCAGTCGTTGGCTAGAAGATCGCATCTACAGATATAGTAATCAGTCAGAAACAGCGGGAAACGTGTTAATTGGAGAAGTAACTCAATTACTCTCCTGGTAAAAAAACCAAATATTCATAAAAGTGACTTTTTTTCCTCCAAATTAAAGGGAGTGTGACCTTTACGTAAATATTTATAGAATTACACTGTAGTTTTTTTTTCTAAATTATAAAATTAAAGCGAGTATGACCTTTACGTAAATATTTATAAAAAAAATTTTTTTTCTAAATTATAAAATTAAAGGGGGAAAAAAATAGTTTTTTTTTCTTCTAAATTATAAAATTAAAGGTGGTTTGACCTTTAAAGTAAATATTGATAACATTAGTTTTTTTTCTTCTAAATTATAAAATTAAAGGGAGTTTAAGCTTTAAATAATTAGTGGCGTCACCATCAAAAGATCCCGACTGGTAGCATTTTTAGATTTGACTTGTTTTCTATTCGTTTGAATCTTGATAAAACTACTGAGAAAAACTTTTGTTTTTGAGCACCTGCGCTTCCTGTGCCGGGATTGAAGGTTATTTAGAGACGTATTTCGCAATAGTTAGGTCGACTAAAAATTTCGAAACATTCATTTAGATATGAAACGAAATAAATATCTTTAAGAGTTTGGTTAACCAAAATGTCGGAACATGCAATTAGACAGAAAACGAAATAAATATCTTTAAGAACATGAAGCCAAAAACGAAACGAAATACATTTAAATAAAATAGGTTTTTGACTTCTTATGGTTCTGCACCAATCGAAATAATAAAAACGGGAAACACACTTTTCCCCAAAATATCAATAGCTAATTTGAAAAACAATATTACAGATTAAGAAGAGAGTACAATCGTATACTTTTTAAAAGGCAACAAATTTTTCTATTCAATTTGTTACCATATTGATATAAGTGAATCTAATGGTTTAATGTAGCATGGAGTAGGTCGCCTGTCCAGCCTCGTGAGTTTTCTCCGGGTCCTCCGGTTTCCTCCCACTGCTTAAGAACCCTAAGTGCAAGCGAATTATTAAAATTAAATTGAACCATATGTTAGTCCCAAATGACCTAGTTTGTGTCGAGCAGATGTTAAATCCCCCTCTCCTTCACTAATGGTTTATTAAATTTGTATATTTTGAGGTTTAAAGTAGTAAGGGCTACTAGACTTGAAAAAGAGGGTGGTGCTTAACGATATTGAGTTACGGACTGACTTAGCTACTTTAAGTAGTAAGGGCTGTTAGACTTGATCCGATTATCATCAGCTATCGATTCCTCATCATTTAAACTATAACATTCCAACATAATATCAGACACAAGGACGCAACTTGGGATTTCCGACTGTCTGTAGTTTCAGGCTATTCTCTTGATGTTTCCCTTCACGCCAATTTCACAACACATCGATGAAAGCTACACCGTGCAAGGCAGAAACGAAACTATATGTTAAAAATAAAAGTCATACGGTATATGTACAGGGAATGCGATGTATTCTCCAAATATTCGACCCGAATATGAACGTTAGTTAGACAAAATCCAGGTTCAATTATAGTGCATTAATTCGCTTATACGCAGAGTTGTTTAGCAGTACGGGCGCGGCGGTCACTTGAACCCCGGGAAGTAAAGGAAGTAGATTAATTGAAGACTTGTATTTGGTGGGTCTATAACGAGACATGAGAGAGACATAACGTACCACTTAATTCGATGACTTTTACCACTCGGTCTTATCAGGTGAAGTAAATGACAGCTTTACGATGGAATACAAATACTCGGCAGTCGTTGGCTAGAAGATCGCATCTACAGATATAGTAATCAGTCAGAAACAGCGGGAAACGTGTTAATTGAAGAAGTAACTCAATTACTCTCCTGGTATAAAAAACAAATATTCGTAAAGTGACTTTTTTTCCTCCAAATTAAAGGGAGTACATGACCTTTACGTAAATAGATATAAAATTAGTTTTTTTTTTCTAAATTATAAAATTAAAGGGAGTATGACCTTTACGTAAATTTTAATAACATTACCTTTTTTTCTTCTAAATTATAAAATTAAAGGGGGTTTTAGCTTTAAGTAAATAGTGGCGTCACCATCAAAAGGTCCCGACGGGTATTATTAATTTTTAGATTTGACTTGTTTTCTATTCGTTTGATTCTTGATAAAAAAAGGTTTAAAACTACTGAAAAAAACTTCCGTTTTCGAGCACCTACTTTCTGTGCCGGGATTGAAGGGTATAGTAGGAGACGTTTTTCGCAAGAGTTAGGTCGACGAAAAATTTCGGAACATTCAGTTAGATATGAAACGAAATAAATATTTTTAAGAGTTTGGTTAACCAAAATGTCGGAAGATGCAATTAGACAGAAAGCGAAATAAATATCTTTAACAATTATGCTCGGTTTACACTATAGATTTTTGAAAGTAAAATCTGACTTTAAAATGTCTGTGGAAACTTTGACTTCAAAAAATCTATGAAGTCAGTACGTTCACACTAGCAGACATTCACAGAAAACAATTTTGTCTGACAGAATGAGGTCACCGAGTGCAGTCATGTTACATAGTTATATATGTAGTACTGTTCATATTATAACCAGCAAGCATGGAAGAAGCAGTCTGTTGGCTAATAATTGCCTGTTTGTTAAAAAAGAAAAAAAATATATCAAAAAATATTCGCCATTTTGATGATCATGTGATCAAATACCGCTAGATGGTCTCTGATTGGCTAGCGGCAATTACTTCCATCGATTTTACTTCAAAAAATCGCACAGAATAGAACCGGTTCTATTCGATCGACAAGTCGGCCATCGACAAATCTATGAACGACTTTTTCGTTCAGACTATAGATTTTTTGAAGTAAAGTCGTTGGCTTCAATTTCTGCTGCGATTTTACTTTAAAAAATCTATAGTGTAAACCGAGCATTAGGTAACCTTAAATTCTAGAACATGAAGCCAGAAACGAAACGAAAACATGTAAATGGAATGGAGTTTTGACTTCTTATGGTTATGCACCAATCGAAGTAATAAAAACGGAAAACACACTTTTGACAAAAATATCAATAGATAATTCGAAAAACAATATTACAGATTAAGAAGAGAGTACAATCGTATACATTTTAAAAGGCAACAACTTTTTCTATTCAATTTGTTACCATATTGATATAAGTGAATCTAATGGTTTAATGTAGCAAGGAGTAGGGTCGCCTGTCCAGCCTCGTGAGTTTTCTCCGGGTCCTCCGGTTTCCTCCCACTGCTAAAGACCCATAAGTGCAAGCGAATTATTGAAATGAAATTGAACCATATGTTATAGTCCCAAAATGACCTAGTTTGTGTCGAGTGGAAGTTAAACCCCATTTCTCCCCTCCCCTTCACTAATTTGTATATTTTGAGGTTTAAGTAGTAAGGGCTACTAGACTGGATAATGAGGGTGGTGCTTAACGATATTGAGTTAAATACTCAGCTACTTTAAGATGTAAGGGCTGTTAGACCTGACACCGATTATCATCAGCTATCGATTCCTCATCATTTAAACTATAACATTCCAACAGAATATCAGACACAAGGACGCAACTTGGGATATCCGATTGTCTGTAGTTTTAGGCTATCCTCTTGAGGTTTCCCTTCACGCCAATTTCACAAACAACACATCGATGAAAGCTACACCGTGCAAGGCAGAAACGAAACTATATGTTAAAAAAAATAAAAGTTATACGGTATACGTACATGGAATGCGATGTATTCTCCAAACATTAAACCCGAATATGAAAGTCAATTAGACACAAACCAGGTCTTACATAATATGGTTCAATTCTAGTGCAATGATTAGCTTACACGCACAGCTCTTTAGCAGTACGGGCGCGGGGGTTCAGAGAATCCGTCAAGAACCCGTCAAGAACCGTCGAAACTTGGCTGGCGACTTGCTCCCTGTAACGTACAAGCGGGGAATCGAAATCACACAACTGAACTGAATGACAGACCTTTTTCATCAGGCCGTAACTAGCCCAGAGCATTAAGTGTGCGTGAGGTGTTATCAGCGGGGATGTAAAATTGTAGGTGTTTGTTATGGTCGACACTTTTTTCACGGGGGGTGGAGGGGGCAGACGTTTTGCAGGGGTGGGGGCAAAGCATCCCCCCGCCCTTAGTTATGGACCTGTTTCTCATATATTCATTCGACCACATACGACTGAAGTGGCATCAGCTGTCTTAAAATAAATATAGACTGCCCCGTGTATGACACCCTGCACTACAATCTGAACGACAGACTCACCCTACCTGCAGAGAAGTGACTCTGACACAATGAACAGCCATGATATTCAGAAAACCTGCGTCGTATCAGGGCTGTATGTGCAATAACACGGACACAACTCGAGATTGAATAATAATCCCCGGAAGAAAATGGGATTTTTACAGAATTAGCAGCCCGTAACGAAATGAAGTGTTCACTTCCTCTGAAGTGTTCATTTCTAAGACACTCCTAGGACGCTTCCTCTGAAGTGGATAAAAAACCTCATTGAAGCGTTCATTTCTAACACATTTCTAGGACGCTTCCCCTGAAGTGGATAAAACACGTTATTGAAGCGTTCATTTCTAACACACTTCTAGGACGCTTCCCCTGAAGTGAATAAAACGCGTTATTAAAGCGTTCATTTCTAACACACTTCTAGGACGCTTCCCCAGAAGTGGATAAAACACGTTATTGAAGCTTTCATTTCTAACACACTTCTAGGACGCTGCCCCAGAAGTGGACATAAAACTACACCGACGTGCTCATTTCGTTGACACTGCAAATAGATTGTCTTATTCCACAACATGCCATTCACACTTCTGGGAGATAGTCCATATACAAATACGTGCCATCCACACTGCTGGGAGATTGCCCATATATAAGTACGTGCCATTCACACTGCTGGGAGATTGCCCATATATAAGTACGTGCCATTCACACTGCTGGGAGATTGCCCATATATAAGTACGTGCCATTCACACTGCTGGGAGTTGGTCTATATACAAGCGCATGCCATTCACACTTCTTGGAGATAGTTCATATACAAGTACGTGTCATTCAAACTTCTGGGAGACAATCTATATCCAAGCTCATGCCATTCATACTCCATATACAAGTACGTGCCCCCAGTTTTAAGAAGGGCGATAATATAACATACAAGTAGCCAGCCGCAACCCCCTACTTGATTCCATTGCTTATCTGTGTGTGGTATTACTCTGGGTATTGCATTCATGTTTACAATATTTATTTTGCTGTTTATTGTTAGTGCATAAAATTTACTAATTATGTAATGGAGTGGGTGGTTTTTGTTGCATACACAACTTTGAATTGAACAGTTGGCAGTATATTTGGTTAGACACTGACTGGCAGTAATGTCTAGATAATCCGATATGAAACCATTTGTGCTGGATTAGAAATTACCTAACCCTGAATTCACATTCAATGCAAAAGAAGCCATGTCGTGAGATTCTTTAATCCCTGACAATATCGATACCTGGATTTCATCTACATTCTCACGGTAATTTCATAAAATGTATACACACATTCGTTTTTATATGAAGAATGTTTTCCTATATTATTCAATTAAATATTATAAATCTGAAATGAAAACGAAACAATAAAAAAGTATCCCCGTCCTTCAGTGTATACCCCCTCTCCCAACTCATGCAACCCAAGCAATGTCTTCCTTTCTTACACAGTTTGAAATGAAATGTATTCTTTTTACATATTGTCCACTATTAATACCTTTTCGATTGTTAATTTCAATGGGATATACTATAAGGGGGCTTAAATCCCATTTATATTTAGATACGTTTAATTGCGATATATTGAAACTAAAGGATCAATCAGATAAAATTTATTTTAGATTGTTATCCTTAATCAATTACATCGTTATTTCCTGGATTCCAATATTCCTGTTTGATCAATGTTCACATATTTTAATCTATTGTATTCCCAAACCCTTATTTTAATTAATATTTAACTCTGTCTATAAATTCATCTTGGTTGGAATAATGTCCAGTTTAAGACTTTTAAACAACATTTTATTCACGAAGTTGTAATTTCCTGCATTTGGGTCACATAGTTTAGCTTTGTTTTTTTAAATTGAAACTAAAAAGAAAGCATTTTTCTCATGGGTCTATTTTATTTTATCACTTAAATAACTAATTACTTATAAGACAACACTCGCTGATTGCGCGGATCATTGGTTTTATGGCCTAATCCTAATCATTGCTAACTGATAAGGCTTAGTTTTATGACTTAAACAATGTTGGGTTTTTAAACCTCGGTAGGCGGCATAGATCTAAAGATTAAAACCCAGTCTATAGACCCTTAAGTTACTCATGCTTGAACTCACGAAATTTATGTTTTGGATAAATTCACTATTTAAAAATAATGCTCAATATCATTCCTTATATTACTTGTATTCTATCTATTCCCATGAGTCCTGATTTCAAACTATGCAATCGTAGTTGTTACCCAATAAACCAAATTACATTTTCAACAAAAAATTGTGGGAAGCTTAAGAAATCTGACGATATAAACCTAAATGAAGAAATACAATGGTCGAGCTATTTCAAATGTACTTAATGGTGGGCGCGCTTTTGTAATTTATTGTTTATAAAGTGATATGATGAAGAAATGTTGAGTTATTATACATTGGGATATGTATTAGTTATAAGTTTTAATCTTATGAAGATCATAAGGAAGGAGTGGCGGGATAACCCTAATTACTAAGGCCTAATGTATAAAAAAAATAGTAAGAGTACCGTATTTTTTAGAAAACACAAAGAAATTATGTGTGTAGTAAACGTGTCCCAATACGAAACCACACCACAACGTTTTAACCTCAATTGTATGGATAGTTTTAATTATTGAGACCCCCCCCCCCCCTCCCAACACCACTCAAACTATCGATCCAATTTCGTTCCACCTCTTACAAATTTAGATTGAAATAAAAAGAAAAGTATTATTCTTTGTAATTTCAATCTTGTTATCCACTATTGTTACCTTTCCAATTGTTAATTTCAAGGCGCTTAAGCCCTTTTTATATTTAGATAAGTTTAATTGTGATAAATTGAAACTAAAGGATCAATCAGATAAAATTTATTTTAGTTTGTTATCCTTAATCAATTACATCGTAATATCCTGCATTCTAATGTTCCTGTTTGATCAATGTTAACATATTTTAATCTATTGTATTCTCAAACCCTTATTTTCATTAATATTTCACTCTGTCTATCTTGGTTGGAATAAGGTCCAGTTTAAAACATTTCAACAACATTTTATTCACTTATGAGGACAAAACTTTGTAGTATGAGAATGATAAACCGTATATAGTCTAACCTAGTTCTTGCATTACTTTGCACGTAATGTGAATATAAAGAAAGAGAGAGAGATAGAGGAGAAACCTGGTCTAACGTCCACTCGACACAAACTAGGTCATTTTAGGACTAACGTAATTTTTTTTCAATTTTTATTCCAATAATTCGCTTGCGCGAGGAGGTCTTTAGCAGAAACCGGAGGAAACCCACGAAGTTGAGAAGGCGCCCCTATCTCTATGTCACATACGCTCACAGATTGGCTCGAAACCACAGCTGCAAGCCAGAGGTGACGGCTAGCTAGAGGTCGAAGCGCGGTACTCTAGACTACTAGGCCACCCCCCCCCCCCTGAATATAAAGAAGAAATAAAGCAATGAACAAAATGACATGACTTTAACTTTCGTCTTGTATAAAATATCATTTTTACAAAAAATCATGATAAAGCAACAAGAAGGTCCCCCCCCCCCCCCCGCGGTGAAAATGTAAAATTATATACAACTTCAGGGGCATATAATTGATACAGTGAATGTTCAATTTAGGTGTGTTTTTTTTTTAAAATCAAGTCAACTAAAGTAACATAGAGGGTCGGGTTGGGGGAGGTGTATTGAAAGAACATATTGTTGCTAAAAGGGAATGTTTTATTGTTGTAATCATATATAGCGTTCATTTCGATAATCACCACTCAGGATTATCGTCTTTTCATTACGGTGCCCACGCAATAATCAATCAAGGGATTAGAAAACCTGACCAATCACATGCACTAACTTCATTTCGCAGTTTCAATATATTTCAAAAACACAAATTCAATCATTCGAGTTCATTTGTTGCTTAATAGTGCAGTGCAGAGGATATATCTCAGTGTTTTGAAATTTCCGTTACTTGTCTCGATTGTTGAATCAGAATGTACGCTTTGATAAATTGGCAGTGCGTCCAAGAATAGAGTTGAAGAAATATCAGGTCGGAGAGAACATCACCTGTAGATACCAGAGTCTGCTATATAAGGCTGTCATCGAATCAATTTCTGGTAAGTTTACCCGTATAGGCTCATTTATTCTCATTATTACAATGTTTACTTTACTTTTAAAATTTTATTTGCCTTAAAGATTCTCGTTTAGAGCAGTGACCGATTTTATAACATCTCTTTAGCCAATAAAGCTAAAATTACTTCTGCAATACGTATTTCAAATAAATCATATAATGATATCTAAATATTTTTTTTAAACACATTAATACAATACCCTGTTACCTCTGTAATAAATTTTTCAAAGAATGTTATCAAAATATTCTTTTACCACATTAAATACTCTGAAAACGACCAAAGTTTGGTATTACAAAATTCCAATAAATAACGCGGGGGGGGGGGGGGGTAAACTAAATATATGCGTCTTAATACAAAATTTCAATTATATTACCATGTTAAGTTTTACTAAACATCATTTTATTTGCTGTTTTTAAATATGAAAATACTTTCTGTCACTCTTTATTTTCATAACTTTAGTAAAATATCAAATATGGATGCTACTAGCCAAAATGAAGTATTGTATAATATTTGCAGTCGCTATTTTGGCTAACCGCCAAGATGGCGGTGGTCTGTAAATAGGTCAATGTTCTGGTTGGTCCTTGCACTATTTATCAAATATCATTGTAGTCGTAAAATATAAAGTGCGGTAATAAATAAAATGGCAATTTTGTGGCTGATGCCTAATTTATTTACTTGGAGGGGTTAACTACCGTAACAAATAAAAAATCAAGCTTTCGGCTACTTTAAAAAAAATTAAAAAACCTAAACCAAGTGTGAAATGCTTTCTGAAATAAACCACTGGCCCAGAACGCATGCGCATTTAACAATAATCAACACCCGAATGGAAATGTTAGCAATGGCGGTTAGAAGTGACCGGATATTTTACGAAAACTGTAAGTGTAGTATTTGATTAATCATTCGTTTTGTTGCCGGTGTGTTATCACGAATATATTTTTTTAAAAGCAGCTTTTATGAGTATTATTTTAAGTCCAAAACTAGTGGGTTTGGTCAATGTAAAAATGTGTTTAAATAATGGCATTAATACCGTATACAACGTACCAAATATATGACCTATATACAGGCCGGCGCCATGTTGGATTTTAGTTTTTAGTACCATCCAACATTGATTGTTTTTCAAAGTAAATAAATATACATGCGTCAGAAAACAATTTACATATTTGAAAGGAGCAATGGACGTGATTTTCAGTGATACGTAATAAGATATCTGAAATTTTGTATTAAGACCCGTATTTTTTATTTTAATCTTATCACTACAAATTAGTGTTGGTGGTATAAATATTTAGAAATTCTAGAATGGCGGGTGTTGAGCTGATACTGAGTGACAACATCAACTAATGGCGAGTTCATATCTGCCGTTTATGTTTCTTTTTAAAACGGGAGATTCGCAGATATAACAGAACTGGACTGCGGAAACTGTTTCTATTCAAAAATAGAGCTTTGCACATACACATTTTTGTTGCATTAACATTTACAAAATGCAAAATGGTGGGTGTTGAGATTATATTAGCTATTTGTGAGCACTGACTTTAAAACACATGCCTATAAAACGGTTAACCGACGACATGGAACTATAGTGCATACTTTACAGATTATGTGGTAGTTATTTAAACTTTAATATATAAATCTATCGAGTTACTAGTGGTTACTAAAAGAATATTCGTAACGAAGTGTGTATGACACGCAAGAAAATTGTGTTATTTTTGGAACCACCAATTTGCCAATTGTGCGAGTTTGACTAATCCTTGATAAAAGATTCAAGCATTTTTGAGTTTCATGGCAAGATTATCATTAGGGAAAACTTTCACGTTAAAGTTTCGTTTCAACAATGACTGTATAGACATTTTGTTATTTTGTAGGATTTTTACCAATTTTGGAATTAAATTGTGTGATATAATTGAAGAGTTTTTTTCTCTCACTTTTATGGTAGTATGTTTTGGTATTTGATAGTAAATCGTATTACGGTCTTGTAAAACTTACACGTAGCGAAACTAAATTTTGATTTTTGAAACTAAATTTTAAATTTTGAATTTGGAATAAATTTTAAATTTTGAAATAAATTTTAAATTTTGAAACTAAATTTTAAATTTTGAAACTAAATTTTAAATTTTGAAATAAATTTTAAATTTTGAAATAAATTTTAAATTTTGAAACTAAATTTTAAATTTTGAAACTAAATTTTAAATTTTGAAATAAATTTTTAATTTTGAAACTAAATTTTTAATTTTGAAACTAAATTTTAAATTTTGACACTAAATTTTAAATTTTGACACTAAATTTTAAATTTTGACACTAAATTTTAAATTTTGAAACTAAATTTTAAATTTTGAAACTAAATTTTAAATTTTGAAACTAAATTTTAAATTTTGAAACTAAATTTTAAATTTTGAAACTAAATTTTAAATTTTGAAACTAAATTTTAAATTTTGAAACTAAATTTTAAATTTTGAAACTAAATTTTGAAGAATTTTGAAACTAAATTTTGAAGAATTATGAAACTAAATTTTGAAGAATTTTGAAACTAAATTTTGAAGAATTTTGAAACTAAATTTTGAAGAATTTTGAAACTAAATTTTGAAGAATTTTGAAACTAAATTTTGAAACTAAATTTTGAAACTAAATTTTGAAACTAAATTTTGAAACTAAATTTTGAAGAATTTTGAAACTAAATTTTGAAACTTGATAAATCCTTTGGTAAATATTGACTCGGTATGGCCGTTATAGTTTTGCGTTTAGTTTATTGAGACTTCTGGGTTAAAAAAAAAATGCCATTAATGTTTATTGCATTAAATCAATTAGCCCCGGACCTCGCTGCAAATGTGACTGATATCGTAAACCTGAGATGACAGGGATGCCCTAAATATTTTGCGTATAAATGAATTAAACTGACCTATGCAATCTTGCCAAATTATAAATATCTCTTTTTTTTCAGAGGATATAATTTATTTAGAAGAAAGGTTAGCTGAGAGGTTGCCATATCAACTGATGAGGAAGGTAGGTGTGCCATTTAGACATGTATAAATTTAAATTCATTTAGCAACCAATACTAAAGGCTCTTTTTGCACTAGCGGCCACATTACAGGGTTGGTATAACCTTTTCTTCTTTTATTTAAACAGAAGCTGTTCCTAAACCCCGTGTGCCAAGAAAGAATGTTCAACTGCATCAGAAAAATGTCAATAACTCTGGTATGGTTAAACTGTTTTTAAGTGGATAATAACGCCGTTGCAATTTCGACTCTTATATAACACTGGGAGCGGTTATAAGTACCACAAGACGGTCATGCGATTGGTACAAAATGGTGCCCCGTCATGGTCTAGGGTCGCCAAAAAATGCTTTTTATGTATAATTTATGCGGATAGTGTACAAGAATCATAGACTAAATGTATGCCTCGGCTCAGCACTGCTTTTATTCCATCACAGTTATTTGTTTATTCAATTTTATTTACGAAGCTTGAATACTTTTCATTTAAAGCTGAAACCTGGTAATATCATTGCTGCTGCAAAATGATTTGGAACAGATAATGAATAGGGCTTTACTCAGTCTTGTGACAGCAGCAGCAGCAAGTAATGCAACAAACACGAGAAAAAGGCTAAACAGACCATTCAGGCAACGATAGCGGGTATGATTAATATGATCTATAAAATATGAAAGCCCACCAATTTCCAGCTGCATATTCCCCTATTTAATTACAGATATTCAATGAAATATTAGCATTGCAACCTTTTCATGTCAATGATTACTTTGTTCATCTGAAAAAAAGTATTGGGCTGGTGTAGATTAGTGATTCTCAACCAGTGTGCCCTGAGATCTTCATAAGTGTGTCACAAAATATTTAATGACACACTAAAGAAAATGTGAAACCCCACGTGACCCCAATTGACTACACACTGGTGTCTACTGAAAATTAATTTCTTTATTTAGTTTGATACATTCTATGTGTCTATGACTATGGGTGTATGCTGTCTAACTTATCATGTTTTTATTTTGCAAAATTCATATTTTTCATGTGTTCGAAGGTGTGCCTTTGAAAAAAAGATTGAGAACAAGCGTTCTGGATCAATCACATTTAGAAAATGTGATTGATTTAGATTATGTACTTGCCAATTGACAATAATAATGTTTAGTATGCTAACCTACATTTCAAATTATTCTATGTTTAAATTTCAGTCGAAGATAGTGAAGATGAAGATGATAATTTTAGATTCCCAGGTGAATCAGAGGATGAGGCAGTCGGTAAGCACGTTACATATATTTCTGTGTACCATAATGCATTGTTCTGCTTCGAAAGCCACAAAGGACACCAAATGGTTAGCTAATGCAACTCATTTGACAGTGCTAAGTGGATGGACAATTATTGAAGATACCAACTATGTCAATTCAATACAAAACATATGCATTTTGAGACTAACCTAGTATATAATTATTCAGTCAATATTCTGGCTGTGAGGAGAAACCTCATAACCAAATTTCTGATAACATAACAATGTTAATTCCAAATCATGATACTTGCATCATTTTCTAATCATGTGGTCTTAATAATTAAACATAACCTTTGAACCAATACATATATTAAGGAGAAACCCCAATTTAGATCACATATCATTTATATTATGAGGTGTACACTTGGACCCTAGAAAGTACTTTGATTCACATAACATCAATTTTCAATTTATTACAGCCAAATCATATACACCAGTACTTTTATCCAAAAAGAAGATACCAACCAAAACATTGTCAGGTATTTATGTACATTTTAGTAATTGTTGTCTATAGTGTCTTTCTTGAGATACAAAATAATTACTGTAAACAGACGAATTACAAGATATGGATTGAAATAAAATATGAAAAGTAATCGGCCGATTTGGACCTGAATGATTTGGACCAGGTTCATGATTGATTCGGCCCAGACTTGATTTGGCCGATTCGGATGTAGCTTATAGATAAAAGCACATATAGCTTATAGATAAAACCCTTTTAAATTTAATTCAATATTGAAATCAGTTTCTAATAATCAATCAAATATTGTTGTGCATAGAAGCAAAATGTAAGCAATAGCCAATACTATATGTTTGTGTACATCTTTTATAGATACAAACAATAAAGCTCTACCGAGACCGGGGAAAGTTTCGAAAGCCATTGCCACAGATTATGGAGTAAATAATAAATATATGTAGGGTATAAATTTTCATGTCTGCTTATGAAATAATTTAGCAATCCACTTTAGTAAGTTTTTTAAAAGGGGGTTGCATAAAAAAAATAATTGGAATCGTTACGAGGTTTACAGAAACAATTATTAAATGTTTTGATTTTGTCAATTAAAGGACCTCAGTCCGTAACTCAATACTCCAAAATCTTCCGACATCGAAAACACGAATTATTGGTCAATTTAAATCAACATTGATGTTGTGATCTTACCTGGAAACGGTAGGCCTCTGATATACAATAATTAAAACAAAATAAACAATTTACCATTGTAACAAGTGACCAGAAAGAGCGAGGCTAGACAAATTCAACAATCTTGTCAAACAGCGAGGCCATATCTTTTCTGGTGGGCATGCACAGTAGACTGGAATATGGAATAACCAGACACTATAATTTCCCCCCTCTCTAGTTAAGACATAACTGATTTGAAATAAGAGTCAAAACGGAAACAATTTAATGTAAACCAGTTTATATACAATAAGATTATATTATTATATGCCTTGCAAGTTGCGACCCATTAGAGTCAATTTCTAGGCCCCAAATGTTAGCGATTTAGCCCCTTTAAAGTATATGAACTAGCACAAATCAAATTGTATCTAGTTTAACCACGTTTCATAATAAATAGTGAATAAGTATAGCCGAAGAACCATCTGCAACATAAGAAATATTTGTTTTATTGTTCCAGATGGTCGAGCTTGTTATTGGAAGTGGTCTTATTGTATTGTGTAGATCATAAAATATCATTCTTTTTTTGTATCTGATTTTCCTTCAAACTCTCTTATTTCGAGTCTAATCAAATTATTTTATTCTCCCTAAATGACCGTGAATTTTACTTTCAGATTAAAAGCTGCCGCCCAAAACAAGATATCAACTTACAGATACAAAGCCAAGGACAAGAGTACTGTGGCTAGTTAATATTTGTTTTTGGGAACAGGCGGGGGGAAAAACAAGAGCATATTTTAAAAAATACCACTGTATATATGTTAAATAATTGAATCATATCGGGAATGTGTTACAAATGTAGAATAATATTGGGGATGTGTTAAAAACTAGAATAACATTAAAATCTAGAATAACATTTGGAATGTGTTAAAAACTAGAATAAAAGTTGGGATGTGTTAACTAGATTAACTTTGGGAATGTGTTAAAAACTAGAACAACATTGGGAAGACATGATATGTATATGCCCTAGATGACTATGATTAACATTGTGAATATTTTGAGTGTGTAATAAACCTTGATTTAATGTAGCATCCAAATTATTTGAATTTTGTTTTTGTGTTATTGTATTGCAATATCATGAACATAGTAATAAAGAATGTTATTAAAGTGTTAATTTGTTTCGTGTATAGCCAAAAAGGTCACATTTGAAGATCAAGCGCAGAGCAGGAATTAATGAAGTGAGCAAAAGACCTTATAAGCACTGGGTTGAAGTGAGCAAACCTTCTTATAAGCACTTGGTTGAAGTGAGCATAACACCTAATAAGCACTGGGTTGAACTTGAAGTGAGCAAAAGACCTTATAAGCACTGGGTTGAAGTGAGCAAAAGACCTTATAAGCACTGGGTTGAAGTGAGCTAAAGACCTTATAAGCACTTGGTTGAAGTGAATAAAAGACCTTATAAGCAATGGGTTGAAGTGATCAAAACACTCGATAAGCACTGGGTTGAAGTGATCAAAACACTCGATAAGCACTGGGTTGAAGTGATCAAAACACTCGATAAGCACTGGGTTGAAGTGAGCAAAACACTCGACAAAGTACCGACTTGAAGTGATAAATACACTCAATTAGCACTGGGTTGAAGTGAGCAAAACACTCGACAAAGTACCGACTTGAAGTGATAAATACACTCAATTAGCACTGGGTTGAAGTGAGCAAAACACTCGATACGCACCGACTTAAAGTGGTCAATACACCCGTTAAGCACTTGGTTGAAGTGAGCAAAACACTCGATGCGCACTGGGTTGAAGTGAGCAAAACACTAGATACGCACTGAGTTGAAGTGAGCAAAACACTAGATACGCATCGAGTTGGAAGTGATAAATACACTCGATAAGCACCGACTTAAAGTGGGAAAAACACTCGATAAACACTGGCTTGGAAGTGAGCAAAACACTCGATAAACACCGACTTGAAGTGGAGAAAACACTCGATAAACACTGACTTGGAAGTGAGAAAAACACCTGATGAACACCGGTTTGAAGTGAGAAAAACACTTAATGAAGTGTACACTTCATGGAAGCCTAATTTGCATATTTGGCATGGCTTCTTCCTCACTTCAATAGCATTTCTGCCTTCTTTATTTCATTGAAAATTTGAAGTGTTGTTATGGAAGTGTGGTAGAAATGAACACTTCAGATATCAAATTTTTCACTTCAAGCACGTGTCGGTTAAGTGTCACCCATACTTCATATAGGTGGCGTCATCACTTCATTTGCGTAAGGGAGGTTTAAACGGACATTTGACACACGCGGGGTCCGGACCATTGACACTATTTTGTGCTTAGGTCGGGTCAATTTCACATATTAATATACACTATAAGTTTTGTTAATGTTTTTAGCAAGGGATTGACTTATAGTTAATTAATTTCAATTCTAAACAAAAATTTAAAACTCTAACGCAATTTAAAAAAATTGCCAAATTCTGGCTGGGATTACTGAGCAAAATGGCCATTCACTGGACACGTGCGAAAAAAAGCCAGCTACCATAAATTTCGTCACGTTAGTTACGTACGCCTGTACTATTTACTGTCGACCTAAAATTTAGAAACGACTGAAACCTTCTTTAAAATATCTCTGTTAATTGGTTTGAGGGGAACTGTTAAAGTATTTATACCACCCGTGTAGATGAATTCCGACATTGTTCATGGCGGGAATGATAAATTAGGTTTTAAAAAGCCGTGCCAGTTAATTAAAACAGCACTAGGTATGGTTAAAATACAATTAATGACCCCCGATGTTTCTAACTAGTCTGGAAAAAAACAAATAATGTTTTAAACTAGTTTCCTTTAGATCATCTACTAACAGGGGGGTATTGTAATAATAAGCTTGTTTGACATTTGACTAATTTAAAAGATATATGATGAGAGAGGGAGGGAGAGAGAGAGAGTGAGCTAAATCGGATGAGTGTAGGGCTACTTAGAAGTTAGAAGTGGAAGTGTGTGTGTGTGTGACACAGAGAGAGAGATATGGAGAGAGAGAGAGAGGGAGAGAGAGAGAGAGGTGAATTATGTATAATTAACCTGCCAAGAGGTAGTCTGCGGTTTCCACAACAACATTGCGTATTGAAAAAACATAAACACAACTTTATGGACTCAATATTATAGTAACTAGTTCTCGGTTCAAAAAATATTTACAAATTACCTAATAATGAAATGGGATTTAATGGTCTACTGTTCTGTGGGGGGTTTGGGTGGCCTAGTGGTCTAGAGTGCCGCGCTTCGACCTCCTAGCTGGCCGGCCAACCTCTGGTTTGCGGCTGTGGTTTCGAGCCCTAGTGTGAGCGTATGTGACATGGAGATAGGGCCGCCTTTTTAACATAATGGGTTTCCTCCTGGCACTCCGATTTCCTCAAACTGCTAAAGACCCCTACGCGCAAGCGAATTATTGAAATAAAAATTGAAAACAATACGTTAGTCCTAAAATGACCTAGTTTGTGTCGAGTTGACGTTAAACCCTATTTCTCTCTCTCTCTACTGTTCTGCAACTACTGGGCGAATGGTAACGGGCATACGCGTTGCACTATGGGGGAAACTTTGTCTGTGGCTCTAAGAGATGGAGAGAAAGAGAGAGAGAGAGATAAGAGAGGGAGAGAAAGAGAGAGAGAGAGAGAGAGATAAGAGAGGGAGAGAAAGAGAGAGAGAGAGAGAGAGAGAGATGGGTTTAATGTCCACTCGACACAAACTAGGTCATTTCATTTCTGAACTATGGTTAAAACTTTATTTCCATAATTACCTTGCGCGTAGGGGGCGTTTTTTTAGGACTTCGAATTTTGTCTAATTGTTTGAATTGTTCGTTCTTGATTTTATTTTACTATAGCCCAGGCAAGTTAAGGAGCAGAAATCATTTCATTTTCCTGATAATCGAGTTGATATTATTAATAATACCGATTGTCTGTTTATCTACAGGGATTCTATTTCTGGAATGATAATGTTTACGAAAATCATCCATAACCTTGGTGCCAGTTTCACAAATCAATGGACATGTTATTGAGAATGTATAGGAAAGAAATGTACATTAATAGGATCACATAGACACATATGGTCTGTAAATAATCGGTGGGTTTTCTCCGGGTCCTCCGGTCTCCTCCCCCACCGCTAAAGACCCCCTACGCGCAAGCGGATTATTGAAATAAAATTTTTAAAAAATGAAATGTTAGTCCCGAAATGACCTAGTTTGGGTCGAGTGTACGTTAGACCCCCTCCCCCTCTCTCTCTTTCTCTCTCTCTCCCCCCCTCTCTCTCTCTGTGTAAATAATAACACACGCGGCTTCCCATTGTATCTCAACATCGCCATTATCACCAATTAGAAATTCCACCTTCCGGTCAGGTAGAATTAGTATCAATTGTAGCTTTCTAAGAGAATGGACGATAATGGATCAATGACTGACCACATCCGGTCGGACGTAAACAACATCGATCTATTCAACCATACATACCTTAACCTTGTTTTTACCTTTCAAGATGGATTTAATGTGCTAATTATTCTGAGTAAAAACAACAAGGCTTTGTGTAGGCGGTGGTTGGATCGGAGTAAAACTCTTTAGAACTCCTGAACAACATCGTTATCTTATATATATATATAAGTGTCCTTGTAGCTATTCTGGTTCGTTTTAGTCTATTAAATAAATAATTTCCCATTATTGAAGCCTGTTACGACCGCTTCGGAAAGATAGATAGAGAGATAAAGAGAGAGAGAGAGGCGAAGAGAGAGAGAGATAGAGAGAGGGAGGCGTGGTTTAATGACCGCTCGTCACAAACTAGGTCATTTTGGGACTAACACATGGTTTAATTTTATTTCAATAATTCGCTTGCGCTTAGGAGTCTTTTGCAGTGGGAGAAAACAGGGAGACCCAGAGAAAACATACGAGTCTGCTAAGGCGACCCTCCTCTTTGTCACGTACAACCGGAGAATCGAAACCACGCCAGGATTGTTGGCCACCAAACCCTAACGTGCTTTCTTTTCACTCTTAGTTTTTTTAGTTATCATCTTGCTGGCGGTTCAAGCAACTTATTCTCCAGTCTGTTAAATGAAATCGTTAAAATTAGGGTGGTTTAACCACGTGGACAAACATACCACTTACAGATATAAAACCGTCTGATATCAACAGTCAATATACTGATTACACTATTTTGCCTGATTACACTATTTTGTCTATACCGTTTTTTAGGACTTCGAATTTTGTCTAGTGGTTTGGATTGTTCATACTTGGTTTTAGTTTATTGTTATTGATTGTAATATGTTTAAATGCGTTGTGCTCATGTTTTAGTGTTTGGGGTCAAACATCGTCTAATATCAACGTGTTATTTGGTATTGTTTGTAGACTCTGCACCATGATGTATGTTTAAGTGTTGGGGTTATAACACAGTCTGATCAACGTGTTATTTGTTATTGTTTGTAATATGTTTAAATGTACTCTGCATGGTGACGTGTGTTTAAGTGTTTGGGGTTATAACACAGCCTGAACAGCACCATGATGTATGTTTTAGTGTTGTTGGTAGTTATTACCGGGAGCCGCGGTGACTCAGTGGGGAGGAAATCGGAGGATCCGGAGAAAACGAACAGGTTGGACAGGCGACCCTTCTTATTGTCACGTACAAGCGGAGAATCAAAGCCAGCGGGTAATCAAAACTATGGCAGTTGACCCAGCGACTAAGTTTACGAGACAACTTGCACGCGCTAACTACACGACCACTCGCACCGTCAGCGAATAAGGGGTTGGCATGGTAGTCTTGGGATCCCTTGTTCACCGAGAAAGTTCTCCGGATTTTCCGGCGTAGCTCTCCCATTGCAATTGGTGCAAATGAGGCGAAAAAGCGAGGTCTCTGGCACACATTGGCGTGCACGTAAAATAACATTAGAAGTAGGGATTCCTAAAAAGGTCGTATCGCTGCTGCCCGCATACTCTTCCCTTCATAGCACAATGCATGACGTATGCCCTTATTTATTAATTAAAGGGACAATAACACTCTTGTTGGCTTTACAGGCCCATAATACTAGATATTTAAGTGTCCTACCTGTTTTGTAAATTATCCATTACAACCTATCTTACATGTCCAGAGGGTTCGAAAATATGTTTAAATCCAAGATGCATTTGAAAGTGTTTACGTAAAGCTTTTCAAACCAACGGCATGTCGTTGAATTTTTCCAATTTTTTAAATAAGGTGTGTTAAGATGAAATTTGTATCGTCAATTAATTGGAATATTGTAAAATAGTACAATTTGTTGACTCGAATAAAGATTGGGACGTCCGACATATTATTCAGTTACAACTTGAGTGGTATTAGGGCTTTAAGTCGCTGCTGTATTATAGTAGAATATTTTTCGACGGCTGGTCCCCCAGATCAATTCACTTAATTTGATTTTTGTGGGTTTTTTTGTTGGGGACGGGGGGTGTTTATTTTTTAAATGTCTATTTTCTGTCTTGTCCGCAGGTTTATCTTTAAGATTTTTGTTTTGCGTGTAGTGCGGTCCTCTAACTATTAAGCGTCCGCTATTATTCAATTCAAGGTTGGGGTGGCAACTTTTAACTGATTGGTCACTAAAAAACTATCCGAAGGAAATAGCAGTGATAAATGCAGGCATTGTCTGAAAAAAAAATAAGAACTCTAAACGTTTTACGGAGACCAGAAAATGACAGCTTTGACAAACAATTTACGCAGAATTCCCAGACATTACACATTTTAACTTCAGTAGTAAGAAAATTGATCAGAGACACGGCGGCACGTTATAATGGGTCGATGTTTTACAATTCAATAATCAAAGGACGGAAAGTTCTGGAGACGGCAAACCTGACAGGTCGGACAGTTTGCTTTGATCCCGAGTTCCATTCTGTATTGAAATTACTGTCATCAAACTTCACGATTTCTCTTTTTAGTATTATTGAAGGAGGAATAATCTATTTCCTTAAGTCGCTAAATCTCAGAAAATACGATAGACTTTCGAAAAAACTCGGGTAATTTCTCCTGAAAATATGACATTGAATTGCTGTCATCAAACATCACGATTTCTCTTTTTAGTAAAATTGATGAGGAAATAATCTTTTTTCTTTTAATCGACAATTCTCAGAAAAAAATGATAGACTTTAAAAATAATTCGAGTAATTCTTCCTGAAATTATAAAAATTGGTATTTAAAATTAAATGACAAATCACACAGCGTAGGCCCTGGATAATTTCCGCGATCTTTCTTTGATCTTTAACATTATTTCTTTTATAAATATGTCGACCCGTTCTGTAGAAACGAAGTTAAATTGTCAATTAATTATCAAATCTAAATTTAAAAATGAGGTAATAGGTTTTGTTTTTCTCTGATTTAGAAGTGCATCATATTTTCGTGCAAGATTCCAGTATTAATGTTTTCGTTAAAAGGAAACATCATAAACATTTCTAAAAAAGATGGAGAGAGAGAGAGCGAGAGAGAGAGAGAGAGAGAGATGGGGTTTAACGTCCACTCAACACAACTTGGTCATTTCGGTACTAACATATGGTTCAATTTTTATTTCAATAATTCGCTTGCGCGTAGAGGTCTTTAGCAGTGGGAGGAAACCGGAGTGTCCGGAGGAAACCCAAGAGGTGGAGAAAGCGGCCCTATCTCCATGTCACATCAATGAGTGACCACATCCGGTCGGACGTAAACAACATCGATCTATCCAACCATATATACCTTAACCTTTTTTTTACCTTTTAAGATGGATTTAATGTGCTAATTATTCTGAGTAAAAATAACAAGGCTTTGTGTAGGCGGTGGTTGAATCCGAGTAAAACTCTTTAGAACTCCTGAACAACATCGTTATCCTATATATATAAGTGTCCTTGTAGCTATTCTGGTTCGTTTTAGTCTATTAAATAAATAATTTCCCATTAATGAAGCCTGTTACGACCGCTTTGGAGAGATAGATAGATAGATAAAGAGAGAGAGAGACGAAGAGAGAGAGAGATAGAGAGAGGGAGGCATGGTTTAATGCCCGCTCGTCACAAACTAGATCATTTTGGGAATAACACATGGTTTAATTTTATTTCAATAATTCGCTTGCGCTTAGGAGTCTTTTGTAGTGGGAGAAAACAGAGAGACCAAGAGAAAACATACGAGTCTGCAAAGGCGACCCTACTCCTTGTCCGGTACAACCGGAGAATCGAAACCACGCCAGGATTGTTGGTCAACCACCCCCACGTGCTTTCTTTTCACTCTTAGTTATGTGGGTTTTTTTAGTTATCATCTTGCTGGCGGTTCAGCCACTAATTTTCCAGTCTGTTAAATGAAATCCTTGAAATTAGGGTGGTTGAACCACGTGGATAAACATACCACTTACAGATATAAAACCGTCTAATATCAACAGTCCATATTATGCTGATTGCAGTATTTTGCCTGATTGCACTATTTGCCCGATTACACTATTTTGTCTATACCGTTTTTTTTAGGATTCTTCGTACTTGGTTTTATTTTATTTCTATTGCTTGTAATATTTTTAATGCACTCTGCATGATTGATGTATGTTTTAATATTGGGGGTTATAACATCGTCTGATAGCAGCGTGTTATTTCGTATTGCTTGTAATATGTTTAAATGTATTCTGCATGATGATGTGTGTTTTAGTGTTGGGGTTATAACACAGTCTGATCAACGTGTTATTTGTTATTGTTTGTAGACCATGCATGATGATATGTGTTTTAGTGCTGTTGGTCGTTATTACCGGGAGCCAGGGTGACTCAGTGGGGAGGAAATCGGAGGATCCGGAGAAAACGAACGGGTTGGACAGGCGACCCTTCTTATTTTCACGTACAAGCGGGAAATCGAAGCCAGCGGGTGATTAAAACTATGCCAGTTGACTCAATGCCCGAGTTTACGAGACAACTTGCACGCGCTAACTACACGACCACTCGCACCGTCAGCGAATAAGGGGTTGGGGCGGTAGTCGTGAGATCCCTTGTTCGCCGAGAAAGTTCTTCGGATTTTCTGGCGTAGCTCCCCCACATTGGTACACATTGGCGTGCACGTAAAAGAACATTGGTAGTAGGAATTTTTAATAAGGTCGTATCGCTGCTGCCTGCATACACTTCCCTTCATAGCACACTGTATGACGTATGCCCTCCTTTATTAATTAAGTCGCTGCTGTATAGTAGGACAATTTTTCGACGGCTGCCCCCCCCCCCCCCCGGATCTCTTCACGTAACTCGATATCTGTGTGTTTTTTGTTGGGGGCGGGTTTTTTTTTTTTAAATGTCTATTTTCTGTCTTGTCCGCAGGTTTATCTTGAAGATTTTTGTTTTGCGTGTAGTGCGGTCCTCCTGCACTTACTATTAAGTGTCTTCAATTATTCAATTCAAGGTTGCGGGTGGTCACGAAAAACTATCCGAAGGAAATAGCAGTGATAAATGCAGGCATTGTCTGAAAAAAAAAATAAGAACTCTAAACGTTTTACGGAGACAAGAATATGACAGCTTTGACAAACAATTTACGAAGAATTCCCAGACATTACACATTTTAACTTCAGTTGTAAGAAAATTGATAACCCCAGAGACACGGCGGGTTATAATGGGTTGATGTTTTACAATTCAATAATCAAAGGACGGAAAGTTCTGGAGACGGCAAACCTGACAGGTCGGACAGTTTGCTTTGATCCCGAGTTCCATTCTGTATTGAAATTACTGTCATCAAACTTCACGATTTCTCTTCTTAGTATTATTGAAGGGGAAATAATAATAATAATAATAATAAACACGTCATTTACAAGGGTAGCAAATTAGGCCTGAGGCCTTTTTCAAATTTGGCCCTTGGCACAGATCGTGCGAATGGTTTCGATCATTACTGCAGGAAGAAACCGAAGAACTCGGGGGAAACCTGCCTGATCGGACGGGAGACCGAATATCCCTCTCACTTACAACGATAAAGTTCATGCCCTGAGCTGGGATTGAACCCTCGTTGCATTGGTGAGAAGCCGCCTCTCTATCGCCACGGCTATCCGACCAGCTATCTATTTCCTTAAGTCGCTAAATCTCAGAAAATACGATAGACTTTCCAAAAAAAACTCGGGTAATTTCTCCTGAAAATATGGCATTGAATTGCTGTCATCAAACATCACGATTTCTTTTTTTAGTAATATTGATGGGGAAATAATCTATATTCTTTTAATCGACATTTCTCAGAAAAAATGATAGACTTTAATTCGAGTAATTCTCCCTGAAATTATAAAAATTGGTATTTAAAATTAAATGACAAATCACACAGAGTAGGTCCTGGATAATTTCCGCGACTTTTCTTTGATCTTTAACATTATTTCTTTTATAAATATGTCGACCCGTTCTGTAGAAATGAAGTTAAATTGTCAATTAATTATCAAGCCTAAATTTAAAAAAATGAGCTAATAGGTTTTGTTTTTCTCTGGTCAAACAAAGATATACGGAGCCCCAGAAGTGCATCATATTTTCGTGCAAGATTCCAATATAATAGTGATACACCATAATCATTTGTAAAAAAGATGGAGAGAGAGAGAGAGAAATGGGGTTTGACGTCCACTCAACACAATTTGGTCATTTCGTGATAAACATATGGTTTAATTTTATTTCAATAATTCGCTTGCGCGTAGGGGTCTTTAGCAGTGGGAGGAAACCGGAGTGCCCGGATGAAACCCACAATTCTGAGAAGGCGCCCCTATCTCCATGTCACATACGCTCACACTAGAGCTCGAAACCACAGCCGCAAGTCAGAGGTGACCGGCCATCTAGAGTTCGAAGTGCAGCACTATAGACAACTACTGTCTTTTCCAAATGATACTCCGACTCGAAAAATGCTTGCCATGCCTTCAATTTTTAATTAAAATGTCTAAAACTTTGTGACATACCTGGAACTGTCATCCCTTTAATTTCTTCCCTTACAATAAATGACTAGAATTCCGATAAAATATAGTATTCTCCTGTAAATTTCATATGTTTCCACATGTCACTTTCTCAGAACATAAACATTCGACTACGCATGCGTTAAATGAGGCAGTTGCATTTCGCGTTAGGGTAGACAGGTACTTCACAATTTGTTGCATTCCGTATGTGGGACAAACAAACGTTGTCTGGAATTCAGTAAATAATTATTTTATGAAAAGAGTTATATTCTACTGGACCAATACGCCCACCAATACATCGAAGTAGGGTGAAACGACTTTAAGCAAACCCAGAACCCCTTGTTCAGTTAGGTTCGCCCAGATTGCTAGACCAAACATGGCTGTTTCGAGTAATAAAATGTAAACAAACTTCGATTGTTCAAAGGAGAAAGGCTATAAAACTTGTCCTAAACGTATTTCTCACAAGACAAAAAGCAACGGGGTGACCATTCCAGGTATTTCGCGAAGTTTTAGCCATTTTAATTAAAATTGGAAGAAATGACAAGTAATTTTCGAGTCGTAGTATTACCTGGAACAGACAGTAGGCCATCCCACCCCTACTCCCTTAAGTCTAGATTTAAAACAGGGAGAGTTGGAGATGATTTAATGATAGCTGGTAGTTTGTTCTATTGTTTAGGCGCATTAACCGAGAACGATCTGTATCTCAATGATTTTAACTTCCGCCTTGAGCAACACAACTGATGGAGTCTGCATAAGGTCAGGTAAGTATTTTGGAGCCCAGCCATTTACACACTGATAGGTTACGTACAGAATTTTGAATATGATTCTTTAATCTATTGGCGTCGGAACAGGAGTTATATATATGAGAGTATTTTGATGATCTGGTAACAAATCGAGCTGCGGTATTTTTCACACGTTGAAGTTTTTTACTATTGGCACTTGATGTTTTTGCTAACAAGCTGTCACAGCAGTCAATCTTTGAGAACACGAGAGAATATACAAATGGTTAGCACGTGCGTGCTGTCATTGAATCAACTGGCGTGGTTTCAAATCACCGGTTGTACGTTGTCCAACCTTGTGGGTTGGTTTTCTGCCGTTCTTACGGTTTTCTTCTACTGCTAAAGACCCCTAGGCGCAAACGAAATATTGAAATAAAAAAATAAACCATATGTTAGTCCCGAAATGACCTAGTTTGTGTCGATTTGATGTTAAACCCCATATCTTGCTCTCTCCCCCTCTCTCTCTCTCTCTCTCTCTCTCTCCCTCTCTCTCTTACTATTGGCCAAATACTTCTCAAATTTGAACTGAGGACATTTGGATTACTCCGCTATAGACTATGTACCGGCACCTAGCTTAAATACGAAACCCAACACGAGAATAGAAGTTGACGACAAATAGTCTGGTGTATAACATGAGAGAGACACAAATCGTGTTGGTTTGTTAACGGGCTTGATTAACTTGTCTCAATTTCATTTCTTATCCGATTTATTACGGTAAATATCACAGAGTAGATCCTATCCCTTGATTTATTACGGTAAATATCACAGAGTCGGTCTTATCCCTTGATTTATTACGGTAAATATCACAGAGTATAGGCCTTATCCCTTGATTTATGAAACATGATTACTTGTACAAGCAATCTCTTGTTGCGTATAAATGATGTGGTAGGCGGTGATGTAATGAATATGATTTATGTAGATTAATAAAATGTGTTAGGCGGTGATATTATAATGAAAAGGATCTATATTGACTAATATGTCCATGGATCGTCTTAAAGGTGCATTCCTAGATATATTACAGTTGTGTTATACGATGCGGAATGAAGTGGCTAAATGGGTAAGCCTGGTAGTCGGAGATATAATGAACAGGATCTATATAGATTAATACAATGTGGTAGTCGATGATATAATGAACAGAGAGAGAGAGAGAGAGAGAGAGAGAGAGAAATTGGGTTTAACGTCCACTCAACACAACTAGGTCATTTCGGGACTTAACATGGTTTAATTTTATTTCAATTATTCGCTTGCGCGTAGGGGTCTTTAGCAGTGGGAGGAATTCGGAGTGCCCCGAGGTAACCCACGAGGTTGAGAAGGCACCCCTATCTATAATGAACAGGTTTTATATAATGAACAGGTTTTATATAGACTAATACTTCCATGGATCGTCTTTAAGGTGCATTACTAGATATATTTCTGGGTTGGATGGCCGAGCGGGGTTGGATGGCCAATGGTTAGCAGGTGCGCACTGTATCATGAAGCCTGCCATTGAGTCAACTGGCGTGATTTCGAAATCCCGGTTGTACGTAATAAGGAGAAAGGTCGCCTGTCCAACCTCGTGGGTTTTATCCGTTTTTCCTCCTACTGATAAAGCGAATTATTATAATAAAATTAAAAAACAATTTTTGTTAGTCCCGAAATGACCTAGTATGTGTTAGTCCTGGAATGAACTAGTTTGTGTTGAGTGGACGTTAAACCCCATTTGTCTCACTCTTTCGCTAGACATTATAACAGTTGTGTTATACAATGAAAATGACTACTGCTATGCTTTGACTGGGCTAATAGGTCATACGGTGTGTGATATGGCTAATATAGACGGGTAGTGTGCAGTGTGATATGAATGAATTTATGCCCGGGCGGCAGCTAACAATGGTTCTTTTACGTACATCGGAAGGTGTACACGGGACCTCGTTTTTTTATACTATGCAAACGGCTAGAGACTGTCCTTGTTAGGTCCTCCGTTCTGCACCACTGACGAGGGAAGACCACACTGGAAAATTTTGTTCCGGGAGCGTTTCGCAACTACCACTGGGGTCGAACAGAAACTAAACATAAAAAATCACTTCCACTGGTGGGTTATACATTGCTTAAATATTTTCAAAACACTAGAAATAGAGAAATGGGGTTTAACGACTACTCAACACAACAAGGACATTTCGGGACTAAACACTAGAAAACTCGACTCGTGTACTGACTTTAAAATCACGTTTGGGTCTTAGATTTTGGATATCAGGATCCCATATATCCACAGCAAGGTAACCGCACCAATATTGATTGAAATGGACCAATATTGTTAATTTAGAATATTATGGTAAATATTGAGTTAGAGATTTGGCGCCTTAAACGTCGCTTATAGTTATTGATACTTTCGGCACTATATTTCTTTCTTTCACGGCTTAAAGGAGCGAAACCGCTAATATTTGGGACCTAGAAATTGACCCTAATTGGTCGCAACGCATAAATAATGTAATCTGATTGTACATAAACTGATTTACACTCAATTGTTTCCGTCTTGACTCTATATTCAAATCAGTTCCGTCCAGCGAATTACGGCATGAGTCTCAATCGAATGTCAATTTCTAGCGTATGCTTATTCCAGTCTATTGCGCATGCTCTCCAGATAAGATATAATGTCGCCGTTTGACAGGAGTTGTGGAATATGTCTAGCCTCGTTCTTTCTGGTCACTTGTTAAAAAAAAGGACGCTGAAACGCACTATGGTACATGATTGAATATCAGAAGCCCACATGTTCCCGGTAAGATCACAACATCAATGTTGATTTGAATTGACAAATAATTCGTGTTTTCAATGTCTTTGGATGATACGGAATTAGAGACTTAGCTACTTATAGAAATATATGGGGTTTAACGCCCTATTTGTCTGCTCCTACTGGGTTAATGAAAACGGGAAACGATTTAAGGCTTCATTAGCTACGTCGGGGCAAACAGTAGTACGTTAAACCCTATTTCATTTACTACCCGGTCTTCATTAACCCAATCGCATCAGAAACAGCAGGACGTAAAACCTCATTTCATTTAATTTCTATATTTTAACTACACACTGGCCGCTCACCAGCAGGACGTTAAACCCCATTTCATTTCATATCTATTGTAACTACACCCTGGCCGCTCACCAACAGAACGTTAAACCCCATTGCATTTCATATATATTTTAACTACACACTGGCCGCTCACCAGCAGGACGTTAAACCCCATTTCATTTCATATCTATTTTAACTACTTCTGACTGCTCACCAATGAATATCATCGCTCCCTGTGTTTGTCCCTGAACGTAATCCGTTCTTGAAAAGATTAATCACGAATACAACTGAATAATTGATCGGGTTTATTAATCAAAACCTAGTGACATTTTGTGACTGTAATATATCATGTATTTAAACATACACCATGTCTAATGTTGGCGCCGAGTTAAACTTGCTACATCATGGACGGTCATATCGAAATACTGCACAGTTCTCAAATACCACGTTCCAAAACAAGAAGCTTTCCTAGAAATGAAATGAAGTGAAATGGGGTTTAACGTCCTACTGTTATGAACCTAACCCGGGCTAATGGCAGACGAGCATACGCCATACAGTGTGCTATAAGGGAAATTTTGCCCGGGCAGCGGCGCTATGGTCTACTTTTATATCGAATTCCAACTGCCAAGGGATCTTTTACGTGCATGCCAATGTGTACACAGGACCTCGGTTTTTCGTCCCATCCGTACGACTAGACAGTTGTCCTTGTCAGGCCCTCCGTTCTGCATTATTGACAAGAACGCCGGAAAATCAAGATGAACTTTCTTGGCCAATGCAGGGATCGAACAGTCGACCTCCAGGCTAGCGAGCTAGCACCTTTCTATAAAGTTAGTTTTCAAGATAAGCAATATTATACGGAAGCGTACCATGAAAAATTATGTAGAAGGTATCGAGATCCAGTGATCCTGTGATACTTTCTCAAAATCACATGGTAATTTTGTCAATTTTAATTTAATGTTCTCGAAATCCTCTGATCGTTTTCCTGAAATTCTTCCATCCTGAGTTACAGATCTCGAGAATTGGAGTTAATAATGTTCTCGAGATATTGACATCATGTGTAATTTTCTCGAGATCCCGAGTTAATATGACATCTTATATGTGACCCTCCACCACAAAACCAGTCACATGTTGCAATTTTTAAAAACTGTGATTTAATGCTTATCTTAAAGGGGAATTAAACAGCTTTCTAATGATATATAATATATGCAAATCACAAAAAAAATGGCTGAGTTATGGCCATCTGAAGTTTTCATAGCTGCGGTGCTTCCAAATACAGAATAATGAGAAATTTGCATTTTAAAACAGCCAAAATAAATCCCATAGCTACACATATAACTATTGCATAAATCAAAATGAAAGTTTGTGCATATAATAATATGTGATGTACCAACATTTGTACTAAATTGTATCAACATATTCCTTTAGTAACCTATTTTTTTTTGTTTTTGTGAAATTTACTATAAATCCATATTTCTTCGAATTGGCTGTGTTATGGCCAGGGCTACAAAGGCCTGGTTCCACATTTTAATTATGAATTTTGCCACAAACGATCATTTTGCACATCCTAATTTGTTTTGTTTTTTATGAGATAATATTTCTTTGGTCAGCGGAAAAAAATATTTTTGCCGTTACCATGGTAACCATTTTACAAATAATTGGTTTTATTTCACATTTGAAGGGGAGAACCAAGTCAAATCCTCTTATTAAAGTAGAAATATTACCACGTGACTCAATTTCACATAATATTTTACAGTGATATTGAATTTAACAATAATTTACACATGAATGAACAATTCATTTTTTAACTTTCTAAAATACTATGGAATCCTGTGTTTTACGAGAACCAAGCCCCACGTTAACAAAAGTTTGACACTCTAAATAATATGAATTTATTAGTTTTACATATCAAGACAGATTAGATTAAATTTGTGTTTGATATCTAAAAACTATAAAGTACTGATTATTGCTGGTTACCATGGCAACATTTTTCTAAAAAAATAATTTTAATCATATTCCGTAGTGAAAAAGTAACGAAACCTTCTTTATTTGATTGAAGTCCTGAATAAATAATAACACATATGAACTTCACCTGATTATAGTTTTTATTTTCCACAACAATAATCATTATATTTTATTTTTCTTGAACAAATTTCCTATACACTCATTTGATCATTGTATCAGCGCTAGAGTTCAAGGCATGTTTACTTTTGTTTACCATTAACAATGTGAAAATTGTCAATCGGTGTCAACTAATTTAGATATCTTCTGTGTCAGAGTCACGGTGTTGTCTCATTGGGCTTTGCTCCTGTGGTGTTCACTGCACTTGATTAATTTTAATGTTTTCTGAAGTTCTATTCGGATTATCTCCCTTGTCATTGCCCCGGAGCCATTCACTTGATTTGGAATTTGTATATGACTGCCAATGTCTGCCTTATTGGTTTTGTTTGCATGTAGTGTGTTTCTCCTGTGCTTACTATTTATATGAAATGCATTATCACGGTTTTAAAATTTAAAAAAAAATCTCTGTTGGAAATATCAGATTATCCGCTTCATTTCAAACATAACTAGGCTGTTGGTGTCTCGGCAAATTTCCAAGAAATCTTTCTGAACCATGTCAAGGAAATATTCTCCAAAAAAGCAACGCCTGATCTAAAATATATAAATAAATAAGCACGTATTAATCTATTGATTTTAAAAAAAGTAAGTAAAAAAATATTAAAAGACCTAATATGAAGGCCTAATTTCTTTTCGGTTCTACGTGGCTAATCTAAAAACGCTGTGGATATTCGGATGTCGATGTCAGTGCAATATTTGTCAGACACTTGATCGGTACATACGTCCACGTCGCTCGACATTGAATGCATGTCTTATTATTATTCGCCTAACACTGAGTGTGCATATCAAATTGTTATTCGTTCGACATTGCAGCCTCATAATCATATTAAATTATTAATATCATTTGCACCAGTGGCAGCTAGGTTACAGTTAATCATGCTGTTTTACAATAACTTTTAAAACTAATTTCAGTAAGTTCAACTCTCTAGTTGCAAGGCCTATACAGGTGTCTGGTCTGGAGTATGTCTGCTATATATTATGCTTTATCAATATCACACCAGGTGTAGGCCTACTGCTGTGCAACTGAACAGACTGACTAATGACTTAAAGTACTACTGATCGAATAGGCCCAAGTTAGTAAGTAGGCTACTCACTGTAGCCTACTACTCCTACTGTGTAAAATTACATATGATATGCATCAAAAAGAGAAATAAGAAAAGTCACGGTCGGACAAATGCCATAATTTAACTGATTACTCACCCGAATTTCGAAACTTTTCCTATAACTTTTGTCATTCCCCGGTGATAAAATCTAATAATATAGAAAGGCCTAAATAATCCTCAAAACATGAAAACTTCATCTTCATAATATTGTTCGACATCCCGGAGCAAATCAAAGTCGCATTTGGTGGGTCTAATTCGCCCTACGACTCATAAGAATCACTATTTCCATTACTACTTCAATGATCAGAACGAATATCGTATTTCAAACGATCTCGGGAGATATTCAGAGATTAAATAGGCTACATGTTAACATTTCTTCAACATCTCTTCCTTAGCTAGACGTCTTTAGGAAATCGTGGATTAGAGTTACTTACGCATGCGCAAGGCCCGGTCCACCAATCAAATAAGGGGATTTCTACTCTGTTTACGCAACAAGCGAATTGTATATTTTCCACAGGTTAATTAAGATTGCATTGATTGGTGCAAAAAATCTCTGACCTCAAATATGATACTATATTTAGAAAGAGGATTCTCCATCCTACATTTCCATAGTAAACATGGCGGACGAAACTCGGCAAGCGAGGAAAATACGAACGCACAAAGTAAGCTCGTTTGATGTAACTAGCAGTAGAATTACGCCATTTACGATTTTTTTTTCTTCAGAGCCTCCACAAAATACCCTGTTTTATTCATTTTTTAATTATATTTTCACAAAGACGATCGATTTATTGAAAAATAGATGCTTTTTTGAAGTGATTAGTGATAAAAAAAAAATTTCGGTAGTTTTTACCCACTTAGTGTATTTTGCCGTTTTCTAGAAATTGAGTTTTCCGACTTACGACCGATTTTGTCGCGGAGGATCACATATGACAGTGTTTCCACATTGTAAATCAACCATTGGCTTAATATTTCGCATCAAATTGGATAATCTAGCATTTTGGGACAAACATATGGTTTAATTTTATTTCAATATTTCGCTTGCGTTTAGGAGTTTTTGACAGGAAACCGGAGGATCCGGAGAAAACCAGCCAGGTTGGATATGCGTGCCTTCTCCTTGTCACGTACAGCCGAGATTCAAAACCACGCCAGTTGCTTCAATGACATGCTTTTTGACGAAGCACGCACGTGCTAACCATTCGGCCATCCAACCCCACATTTGTTACAAAGGATTGTAACATGCTTGAGAGTTAACCTCGCGTTTTGATTGGTCAATTAGACACTGTCTATTGGACAATAACATCCCTCTGTTTTAATCATTTGTTTTAGAGTCCTAAATAGCATCTTGGGTCCTAATGATCTCAGGACATGTTTATTGGACAATAACACCCCTCTAAATGCCAAACAGGAGGTGTTTATCTCCTAAATAATGCCAACTAATAAACGAATAAACGGACAATCGATTGGTACCCATAATTTACACTTAATTTGAAATATGATTGAAATCGATAGGGTCTAAATATAGGGTTCATCGTCTTATGGCTCCTGAACTTCACACCAAATTTAAAAATCAAAACCCCACCACGTTAGCTTTAAATGTTTGAAATTTATGAAGCATTGAATTACATACAATTTGATGTGTGGACAACGCTTTATTGAAAATGTCATTTTTTGCATGGTTTCAGACCATATTTTTTTTTTAGAATAAAGCTCAACACATAGTGTAATGCCTTGTGGCAGAAATGCTTCACAGCAGATTTTTTAAAAAAAAGTGGAAAAACTCTTATCGCGTTCACAAGGTTTATAAGAAAATAGGAATAACGCCATAACAAAATGTCAGGGGTCGCTAAAAATCAATAAGGTTCATTCTCCAGTGAAAAGAATCCTTCCAAATATCTAGATTATATTCGTTTACAAGGATACATCCCAAGGAAAGTTGAAAATTAATAGGGGTTCTCTGCTTATGACACCAATGATTCCAAAGCAGTTTGAATGATTGCTACGCAAAGTGTGGAGATATGCCCACGCAGCATCTATGCCTTAACAGCAGATTATTCGAAAGGCAAATTTGGATGTTCAATAAAATGAATCAGGATCTAGCATTCGTCAAGAAATCCACCCTCACATGTTGGGAGATTCTCGAAATATTTGTCAAGGGGATCTCGAGAAAATATATTGAATACCCCAGAAAAGGGCAGGGTACCAATTGTATACCCTGGTACCCGGTTTCCGGCGCCCCTGAGGGGGATCTCGAGAAAATAATAATATATTGAATTGGGATCTCGAGAAAGTATAACAGGATCGCAGAATTTCGAGATCTTCGACAACATTTCCCTCATAGCACACTGTGTGGTGTATGCCCGTCTTTATTGATAGGCGTTTTTTGCCATCCACTGGAGCCAGGTGTTTTGACGTTAGGCTTGGCCCAGGGTTAGGGTTAGGGCTAGCCCTGTCTGCATCTCGAGACTCTGCAGTGCACAACCCTTACCCTAACCCTTATCCTAACCCACATATGACGCCATAACACCTGGCTCGGGTAGATGGGAAAAAAAACGCTTGCCGTCTTTATTAGTGCAGTCGGACTAATGATGAAAGTAGGGTGTTGACGAGACAGTAAACATTATTACGATTCATTCTATAATGTCCAATATATTAAATGAATGCCCGTTTATTGCGGCGCCATAAGAACATGAAACACATTGTGCCGAAGGATTAGATGATATAAAAACTGTTTAATTATGATATGTTCTATAAATGTAGTTATTAGCCGGATGCCGTTAGCCAATGTTTTGTAACTTTTTTTCAATAATATGAATGAAAACTGCGAAATGGAATTGCGAATAAGTAGATATCTTGTAGGCGATGGCGTGTCTTCGCTACTGGGGTTTGTTAATGCTACCCTTAATGTCAACGAGGAATGGCTTTGCGTTCGATTAACCAACAAGCCTGAATTCCGTCCTTGATTTTACATAATGTCAGTTGCTGTCCTTGATTTCATTTAATGTCGGGTGTACGGTATAAGATCAGATCGAAAGCAACAGTCCGGTCATTGAGAAACTAACAAACTGATATTTATTTTAGAGAGAGAGAGAGAGAGAGGGAGAGAGGGGGGAGGGAGGGTAAGAGGGAGAGAGGGTGAGATATAGAGAGAGAGAGACCGATAGAGAGAGAGGAGGAGGGCGTAACGTTCACTCGACAAAAGCTACATCATTTACGGATTAAACCGGGGGAAACCGGAGGACCCGAAGAAAACCTATAAGGCTGGACATGCGACCTTTTCCTTGTCATGTACAAGCGGGGAATTAAAACTATTACAGTTGACTCAATGACAGACGCGTTTGCATTAAACCCCTCCCCTAATGTTACTTATTGTTTCATAGGCAAGTGGGGAAACAGTTTGAAAATCGGTTCTTCTTGGTTTTAGCTTTTAAACCCAGAACAAGTGACTTAACCGCTCGGGTTTCAGTACGACTAGTCAACAAGCCTTACTCGGGATAAATTGGGAACGTACACACGGGTCCGTAGCCAGCTCAAAACATTTGGTAGGGCTACGGAATTGTTTGTAGGGGCTGAGAATGTGGCTCGCTAAAAACGGTCTTAAGAAATAATTATTTTTGGGCAGGGGCTAATTAGATTATTAGGGTGGCTGAGCCCCCCCCCATCCCAATAGACCCCTCCCCATTCCGTGGATACTGTCCCGCGTACACGGCTTGAATCTCCCGACATTCTTGTCCATCCTTTTCGTGAATCAAATGTCCGTGTTGCTGACTTACAGCAATATAAACGATAGATCAACCAACTAATAATCCCGCGCACATTATTTAATTACTAGGGATGCTGTTAGCTACTGTGTTGGAGGCTGATAATATTAACCCTATATAACCCTGACATTTTATAACATCAAAACAACTAATAGGATTAAAGAGACAAGGCGAATAGATTAGTTAGTGGACTTCAAGCTAAAGAGACGAGGCGAAGAGATTAGTTAGTGGACTTCAAGCTAAAGAGACAAGGCGAAGAGATTAGTTAGTGGACTTCAAGCTAAAGAGACGAGGGGAGAGATTAGTTAGAGGAAAGACTTCCAGCTAAAGTTCTTTTCACACTTACTGCGTAAATGACAATCTATAATAATATGGATGGCTGAATGGTTAGGACGGGTTTGCTGTATCATAAAGCCTGTCATTGAGTCCAACTTAACAATGATGTTTGTTACGTTCTAGCATCCCTGTTTTACACGCGTAACGTCGTGCTAACAATGAAGTTAGATACGATCTACTCTGTTACGTTCCTGCTGAACTGGAAATCACTGTGGCTAAGTGGGTAAGACCCTGACTCGCTAGCCTGGAGTTCGTGTGATGCAGGAAAACTGTATAGTCATTCGGATGGGACGAAAAACCGAGGTCCCATGTACACATTAGCGTGCACGTAAAAGATCCCTTGACAGATGGAATTCAATGTAAGTGTAGACCGTTGTTACCTCAGCCTACCTATGTCAATTAGCAGATACCCTTTTACGTTACAGCCAGCTGATTGCTTACATTCAGGCAACCTCATCCTGACAAAAAATATTACCTACTGTGTTATTGAACCACGTGTATACAAATGTTACCTCAACCTACCTATGTCAATGATGTTAGAATCCAGATCCTCTGTTCTACATACGGAAACCCATATTGTATTGTTATAACCCAGCTGTTCTGTTTTACACATACAAATAGATCCCAGCTGCTCTGTTTATTTTTGGACTTGACTTCACAATTCCTATCTGTTTTATCTCATTTATTCATATTTTGTTTTTATGGATATTAGGGGGGGGGGGGCGAATGGGTAACACGTACGCGTTGTATCATAAAACCTATCAGTGAGTCAACTGGCGTGGTTTCGAATCCCCGGTTGTACGTGACAAAGAGTATGAATGCCTGTCAAGCCTCGTGGGCTTTCTCCGGTTTCCTCCCACTGCTAAAGACCCCTTAGCGAATTACTCAAGTAAATTTAAACCATGTTAGTCCCTCTCTCTAAATTTAAACCCTCCCCCTCTCTCTCACTCTCTCTCTCTCTCTCTTTATAGATGTTATTGCCATCGAAGGATTTATAAATATTTATGTAATATCTAAATCTGCCTATTACAGGTCTATCTTTAAGACTGAAATGTTATATGCACTATTAATTAGACATTTATTAACATGAAAATACCATAATCATCTCTCGATGCCAAGGTATGTGTCTGATTTTCATTGCATTATAATCCGACTTGTCGTTCAACGCCTATTTTGATGATTAACTGCAAAAGTTAACAACGGTAATAATTATAAGGCGCGGGGGGGGGGGGGGTACAACGATTTTACGATTTTAAAATAAGGTGTTATTGGCTTACAGTGAAGCAATTTGACTGAAATTTTCAACATATTCCCTTTATTTTAATTAGGTTTGGTTAACTATTCTAGTAAGAACTGCCAGATATTTATCTAAGCTCACATAATGTAGCTTTAATGTAAAGGTTTTGTTAATAGAATATGGAATAACAAAAGTGTTGCTGATTAGTTAATGAAGGGAAGGGGTTCATTAAATGTATTATTACACCGCGGAGGAATACACAAATTAAAACAACAACAATAAAATGCCTTTGTGATAAGGCAACAGCTCCACCGAACCAGACATGAGTAAACATTCCCTGTTGTCATGCTGTGTTCTGTATTTCGATAATTAACTAATTGAGTTTCAGTTTTTAGTTTCAAGGAGCTAAATCGCTAACATTTGTGACCTAGGAATTGACACAAATGGGTCGCAACGCATATAATACTGTAGTATGAATGTATATAAACTGATACACATTCAATGGTTTCCGTTTTTTATTGCGTTTCGGTGTTTAGTTTAATGCGATTATCAGCTAATTTTAGGAGCACCATTACATCCCTTGAGGTAACGTTTAATCGGGCAAGTTAAATTCTTTAATCCAATAAGTATTTAATTCCCACGTGTATGTCAATACCTGTTCATGGTCAGACAGCATCTCCCTTGATATGTTTTCTCCTTGCTGGCGATACATTTAATCGGGCATGTTAAATTCTTTAATCCAATAAGTATTGAATTCCCACGTGTGTATCAATAATACTTATTAACAGGACAATACCTGTTCAAGCTCAAAGAACATCTCCCTTGATATGTTTTCTCTTTGCTGGCGATACATTTAAGTAATTAGATATTATTAATGGGTAACTTTTATAGATGAACAATATAAGCGTGTATTAATCCGATTAAATAAGATATATACATGTAAATTCCCAGCAAGGCCAGGGAGTTTGTATGACTGAATGATTAGCTCCTGTGCTTTGTATTATAAGGTCTGTCATTGAGTCAACGGTTGTACGTGACAATGAGTAGGATGGCCTGTCCAACCTCCAGAGATTTATCCGGTCCCCCAGTTCCCCCTCACTGCTAACTACCCATTCTCCCTCCCCCCATCTCTCTCTCTCTCTCTCTCTCTCTCTCTCTCAAGCGATCCAATTCCTGTCAATATTGACACAGATAACATGAAATCATGTGATGGGTTTCATTTTAATCTCATCGACCAATTTGTTTTCTTTACTTTAAATAATTAATTTTGGTACATTTTAATTTGGATCCAGGGGGTGGCGTGTGGGCTAGAAGCCATTTATGAAACCCGGGCCCCGCAAAAGCCGGATACACATCTAAAGTGTGGTACATTCCAATTTGATAGGGAATAGGCGCACAATACCCCCCCCCCCCGCCCGAAATCTATGTGAAGGTTTGGAATTCTGCCCCCCCCCCCTGCTGAATATTCCGGATACGCCCCTTCAGTAACTTAAACGAAACCGAATTGTAATAAATATTTCGATCTCATTCGCAATTGAACCGGTACTTATATAATATTAAATTCCTATGTAACAGGGCCAAGGTTGAACACTCCATTGGAATGAAGCTAATTGTCAAGAAACAAATTCATGCTTATATTGCATGCTCGGGCGAGTATGCGTATCATGTGTTGCCTGTGTATAACTTTTATTGGATGTTTTATGGTGAGCGACCGTGTGTATACGTTTCTCTGTTTTATGGTGAGCGACCGTGTGTATACGTTTCTCTGTTTTATGTTAAAAAGTGTGGTGGTGTGTGTGTGTGTGAGAGAGAGAGAGAGGTAAAGAGAGAGAGGGAGAAAGCGACAGAGAGAGAGGGGTGGAAACGTTCACTCGACACAAACTAGGTTATTCTGGGACTAACATGGTTTAAATTTATTTCATAATTCGCTTGCGCGTAGGGGTCTTTAGCACTGGAAGGAAACCGGAGGACCCGGAGAAAATCCACGAGGCTGGAAGGCGACCCTACTCCTTGTTACGTTCAACCGGGTATTCGAAACGACGCCAGTTGACTCAATGCCAGGCCGAATAATACAGCGGGCAATTGCTAACCATTTGGCCATCGAACCACCACCTCTTCTGTTAGCAATGTGGCCAGGCTCTGTCTAACACACATCCATAGAACGTTAATCTGCAGATAGACCAGTGCTTCCCAACCTTTTGGGGAAATTGCATTCAACGTGTTGGGTGCGCCTGCATAATATAACGCACAAGCAGTAACCATTCGCCCCCACCTAGACACGCAAAATTTGAGATATAGAAAGTCAAAACATAATTATTTCTATGGCCGTTGCGCAATAGGTTAATTCACTATTATAAGACCATGGGAATTGTTTCCCACTCTCAAAAATCAGTGATACGGGAAATAATAACACAATTACCTCCCTTGTTTCCCCATTGTCCTCCATGCATTAATTAACTCCAAACGTTGAAATTTGAAGTTGAGAATTATATTTTTGTCAATTTCTTAGCTAGCAATAGTCAATAGTGAATAATAGGATTAATAGGGTTATTCTTTAACAAGGTAGGACTGTTTATGGATATCATCTTTTTTAAGGCTTTATTTTAATACATTTTAAAACATTAACTTGAACATTTGAAATTGGACTTTAATCCCCATTCCCTATCATGTATACTGTATGTCTCTCGATATTTCCGTCTCTTACCGTGTTCATCAATAATCGATTGACATGCTAACCTCCTTCTATCTCACCCCATCATCACATAGATAAAACACAATTAAAAAGGAATCCACTTTTTCAATGAGACGTTTGAAATAAAAAAGGGGGTTATTTTGATCCAAACTAACCCAGAGATCGGTTCCATGTTTAAAGTTTTTATTGTCGGGTCACTTGAACCCCGGGAATTAAAGGAAGTATATTAATTGAAGACTTGTATTCGGTGGGTCTATAACGAGACATGAGAGAGACATAACGTACCACTTAATACGATGACTTTTACCACTTGGTCTAATCAGGTGAAGTAAATGACAGCTTTACGATGGAATACAAATACTCGGCAGTCGTTGGCTAGAAGATGGCATCTACAGATATAGTAATCAGTCAGAAACAGCGGGAAACGTGTTAATTGAAGAAGTAACTCAATTACTCTCCTGGTAAAAAAAACAAATATTCGTGAAAGTGACTTTTTTTCCTCCAAATTAAAGGGAGTGTGACCTTTACGTAAATATTTATAAAATGAGTTTTTTTTCTAAATTATACAATTAAAAGGGGTTTAAGCTTAAAGTTAATATTTATAAAAAAAAATTTCTTCTAAATTATAAAATTAAAGAGAGTTTAACCTTTTAAGTTAATATTGATAAAATTAAAGGGGGGTTGACCTTTTACGTAAATATTGATAACATTGGGTTTTTTTCTTCTAAATTATATAAATTAAAGGGGGATTGAGCTTTAAGTAAAAAGTGGCGTCACCATCAAAAGATCCCGACTGGTATTATTTTTAGATTTGACTTGTTTTCTATTCGTTTGAATCTTGATAAAAAAGGATTAAAACTACTGAAAAAAATCTTCCGTTTTCGAGCACCTACTTCCTGTGCCGGGAATGGAGGTTAGTAGGAGACGTATTTCGCAAGAGTTAGGTCGACTAAAATCTCGAAACATTCAGTTAGATATGAAACGAAATAAATATCTTTAAGAGTTTGGTTAACCAAAATGTCGGAACATGCAATTAGACAGAAAACGACATAAATATCTTTAAGAACATGAAGCCAGAAACGAAACGAAATACATTTAAATGGAATGGAGTTTTGACTTCTTATGGTTATGCACCAATCGAAGTAATAAAAACGGAAAACACACTTTTGACAAAAATATCAATAGCTAATTAGAAAAACAATATTACAGATTAAGAAGAGAGTACAAACGTATACTTCTTAAAAGGCAACGAATTTTTTCTATTCAATTTGTTACCATATTAATATAATATATACACTAAGTAAATATAATGGTTTAACGTGACACGGAGAAGGGTCGCCTGTCCAACCTCGTGGGTTTTCCCCGGGTCCTACGGTTTCCTCCCACTGTTAAAGACCCCTTAGTGTAAGCGAATTATTGAAATGAAATTGAACCATGTTAGTCCCAGAATGACCTAGTTTGTGTCGAGTGGAAGTTAAACCCCAATTCCCCCCTCCCCATCACTAATGGTTTCAATTTGTATATTTTGAGGTTTAAGTAGTAAGGGCTACCAGACATGATAAAGAGGGTGGTGCTTAACGATATTGAGTTACGGACTGACTTAGCTACTTTAAGTAGTAAGGGCTGTTACCGGGATATCACGGTGGCTAAGTGGATAAGGCGCTAGTTCGCTAGCCTGGAGGTCGGGTGTTCGATCCCTGCATTGGCCGAGAAAGTTCATCTCGATTTTCCGACGAGATTTCCCCTTGTCAGTGATGCAGAAGGAGGGCCTGACAAGGAAAGCTGCCTAGTCGTTCGGATGGGACGAAAAACCGAGGTCCCGTGTACAAATTGGAGTGCACGTAAAAGACCCCTTGGCAGTTTGAATTCGATATAAGAGTAGGCCGTAGCGCCGCTGCCCGGGCAAAATTTCCTCATAGCACACTGTATGGCGTATGCCCGTCTTCAATTAGCTCAGGTTAAGTGCATAACAGTAGGACGTTAAACCCCATTTCATTCATTCATGAATCAGCTATCGATTCCTCATCATTTAAACTATGACATTCCAACAGAATATCAGACACAAGGACGCAACTTGGGATTTCCGACTGTCTGTAGTTTCAGGCTATCCTCTTGAGCTTTCCCTTCACGCCAATTTCACAAACAACACATCGATGAAAGCTACATCGTGCAAGGCAGAAACGAAACTATATATTGAAAATAAAAGTTAAACAGTATACGTACATGGAATGCGATGTATTCTCCAAACATTCGACCCGAATATGAACGTCAGGTAGACACTAACCAGGTCTTACATAACATGGTTCAATTCTAGTGCAATAATTCGTTTACACGCAGAGTTATTTAGCAGTACGGGCGCGGAGGTTTAGAGAATCCGGCGAGGACCGACAAAACTTGACTGGCAACCATGCTCCTCCTTGTAACGAAAAAGCGGGGAATCAAAACCACACCACCTTGACTCGGGGTGCTGTAAAAATTGTAGGTGTTGTTTATGGTCGACAATTTTTTCACGGGGTTGGGGTTGGGCAGACGTTTTGCAGGGTTGGGGGCAAAGCATCCCCCGCCCTTATTTATGGACCTGTTTCTCATATACTCCTTCGACCATACGACTGAAGTGGCATCAGCTGTTTTTAAAATAAATATAGACTGCCCCGTATATGACACCCTGCACTACAATCTGAACGACAGACTCACCCTACCTGCAGAGAAGTGACTCTGACACAATGAACAGCCATGATATTCAGAAAACCTGCGTCGTATCAGGGTTGTCTGTGCAATAACACGGACACAGCTCGAGATTGAATAATAATCCCCGGAAGAAAAAGTTTAAACGGACATTTGACACACGCGGGGCCGCACTATTGGCACTATTCTGTGCTTAGGTCGGGTCAATTTCACATATACACTATAAATTTTGTTAATTTTTTTAGCAAGGGGATTGACTTATAGTTAATTTATTTCAATTCTAAACAAAAATTTAAAACTCTAACGCAATTTAAAAAAATAGCCAAATTCTGGCTGGGATTACTGAGCAAAATGGCCATTCACTGGATACGTGCGAAAAAAAGCCAGCTACCATAAATTTCGTCACGTTAGTTACGTACGCCTGTACTATTTACTGTCGACCTAGAATTTAGAAACGACTGAAAACCTCTTTATAAAATATCTGTTAATTGGTAGCAGGGGAACTGTTAAAGTATTTATACCACCCGTGTAGATGAATTCCGACATTGTTCATGACGGGAATGATAAATTAGGTTTTAAAAAGCTGTGCCAGTTAATTAAAACAGCACTAGGTATAGTTAAAAATACAATTAATGACCTCCAATGTTTCTAGCTAGTCTGGAAAAAAACAAATAATGTTTTAAACTAGTTTCCTTTAGATCATCTACTAACAGGGAGGTATTGTAATAAGCTTGTTTGACATGTGACTAATTTAAAAGATATATATGATGAGAGAGAGAGAGAGAGAGAGAAAGAGAGAGAGAGGGAGGGTGTAGTTAGCGTCCACTCGACACGAACTAGGTCATTTCGAGACAAGAATATGGTTTAGTTTTATTTCAATAATTCGCTTGCGCGTAGGGCAGAGAAAGAGACAGGGAGAGAGAGAGAATTAAATCGGATGAGTGTAGGGCTCCTTAGAAGTGGAAGTGTGTGTGTGTGACAGATATAGAGAAGGGAAAGAGGGAGAGAGAGAGAGATGAATTATGTATAAGAATATTTAGTAATTAACCTGCCAAGAGGTTGTCTGCGGTTTCCACAACAACATTGAATATTGAAAAAACACAAACACAACTTTATGAACTCAATAGTAACTAGTTCCCGGTTCAAAAAATATCTACAAATTAACTAATAATGAAATGGCGTTTAATGGTCTACTGTTCTGCGGGGGGATTGGGACGGCCTAGTGTTCTAAGGTGCTGCGCTTCGACCTCTAGCTGGCCGGTCACCTCTGGCTTGCGGCTGTGGTTTCGAGCCCTAGTGGAGCGTATGTGACAGTTGCTAAAGACCCCTACGCACAAGCGAATTATTGAATTAAAAATTGAAAACAATACGTTAGTCCCAAAATGACCTAGTTTGTGTCGGGTTGACGTTAAACCCCATTTTTCTCTCTCTACTGTTCTGCAACGACTGGGAGAATGGTAACGGGAATACGCGTTGCACTATGAGGGAAACTTTGTCTGTGGCTCTACGGTCTACTCTTACATCGAACGTCCTGAATTTTCTTGGCCAACGCAGGAATCGAACACGCGACCTCCAGGCTAGCAAACCAGCGTCATACTCATCTAGCTCCCTTACTGTTTAACAGAAACATGAAATGAGAGAGAGAGAGAGAGAGAGAGAGAGAGAGAGAGATAGGGTTTAATGCCCACTCGACACAAACTATGTCATTTCATTTCTGAACTAGGGTTAAATTTTATTTCCATAATTACCTTGCGCGTAGGGGTCGTTTTTGTAGGACTTCGAATTTTGTCTAATTGTTTGAATTGTTCGTTCTTGGTTTTATTTTATTATAGCCCAGGTAAGAGTAGATGGGTAGGACATTTAACCCCATTTCGTTTCATTTCATTTGCCTGATTATCGTCTGTTTATCCGCAGGGATTCTATTTCTGGTATGATAATGTTTACGAATATCATCCATAACCTTGACGTGCCTGGTTGCCAGTTTCACAAATCAATGGACATGTTATTGTGATTGTATAGGATAGAAATGTACATTAATAGGATCACACATACACATATGGTCTGTAAATAATCGATGGGTTTTAATCCGGGTCCTCCGGTTTTCTCCCACCGCTAAAGGCCTCTACGCGCAAGCGAATTATTGAAATAAAATTTTAAAAAAAATGAAATGTAAGTCCCGAAATGACCTTGTTTATTTCGAGTGGACGTTAGACCCCCTCTCTCTTATACGAACTATTTATGAATAAAATATTGTTTAAATCAAAGACCCCCCTCTCTCTCTCTCTCTCTCCCTCTCTCTCTCTCTCCCCCCTCTCTCTCTCTCAATAACGACACACGCGGCTTCCCATTGTCTCTCAACGTCACCATTATCACCAATTAGAAATTCCACCTTCCGGTCAGGTAGAATTAGTATCAATTGTAGCTTTCTAAGAGAATGGACGATAATGGATCAATGAGTGACCACATCCGGTCGGACGTAAACAACATCGATCTATCCAGCCCTATATACCTTAACCTTGTTTTTACCTTTCAAGATGGATTTAATGTGCTAATTATTCTGAGTAAAAACAACAAGGCTTTGTGTAGGCGGTGGTTGAATCGGAGTAAAACTCTTTAGAACTCCTGAACAACATCGTTATCCTATATATATAAGTGTCCTTGTAGCTATTCTCGTTCGTTTTAGTCTATTAAATAAATAATTTCCCATTAATTAAGCCTGTTACGACCACTTTGGAGAGAGAGAGAGAGAGATAGAGAGAGCGAGAGGCGCGGTTTAACGTCCGCTCGTCACAAACTAGGTCATTTTGGGACTAACACATGGTTTAATTTTATTTCAATAATTCGCTTGCGCTTAGGAGTCTTTTGCAGTGGGAGAAAACAGAGAGACCCAGAGAAAACATACGAGTCTGCTTAGGCGACCCAACTCCTTGTCACGTATAACCGTAGAAACGAAACCATGCCAGGATTGTTGGCCACCAAACCCCCATAGTTATCATCTTGATGACGGTTCAGCCACTACTTTTCCAGCCTGTTAAATGAAATCGGTAAAATCAGGGTGGTTCAACCACGTGGATAAAAAAAACACTTACAGATATAAAACCGTCTGATATCAACAGTCCATATGCTGATTGCAGTATTTCGCCTGATTACACTATTTTGCCTATACCGTTTTTTAGGACTTCGAATTTTGTCTAGTGGTTTGGATTGTTCGTACTTTGTTTTTTTTATTGTTATTGATTGTAATATGTTTAAATGCATTCTGCTCATGTTTTAGTGTTGGGGATTATAACATCGTCTGATATCAGTGTGTTATTTGGTATTGCTTGTAATATGTTTAAATGTATTCTGCACGGTGATGTGTGTTTAGTGTTGGGGTTATAACATAGTCTGATCAACGTGTTATTTGTTATTGTTTGTAGACCATGCATGATGATATGTGTTTTAGTGCTGTTGGTCGTTATCATTGGGAGCCGCGGTTACTCAGTGGAGGGGGGAAATCGGAGGATCCGGAGAGAACGAACGGGGTTGGACATGCGGCCTTACTTATTGTCACATACAAACAGAGGTATCGAAGCCAGCGGGTAATCAAAACTATGTCAGTTGACCCAATGACTAAGTTTACGAGACAAATTGCACGCGCTAACTACACGACCACCCGCACCGTCAGCGAATAAGGGGTTGGCGCGGTAGTCTTGGGATCCCTTGTTCGCCGAGAAAGTTCTCCGGTTTTTCCGGCGTAGCTCCCCCATTGCAAGTGGTGCAGATGAGGTCTCTGGTACACGGACACATTGGCATGCATGTAAAATAACATTGGTAGTAGTAATTCCTAATAAGGTCGTATCGCTGCTGCCCGCATACACTTCCCTTCATAGCACACTGCATGGCGTATGCCCTTTTTTTATTAATTGAAGGGACAATAACACTCTTGTTGGCTTGACAGGCCCATAATACTAGATATTTAAGTGTCCTACCTGTTTTGTAAATTATCCATTACAACCTATCTTACATGTCCAGAGGGTTCGAAAATATGTTTAAATCCAAGTTGCATTTGAAAGTGTTTACGTAAAGCTTTTCAAACCATGTTACGGCATGTCGTTGAATTTTTCCAATTTTTTAAATAAGGTGTGTTAAGATGAAATTTGTATCGTCAATTAATTGAAATAATGTAAAATAGTACAATTTGTTGACCCGAATAAAGATTGGGACATCCGACATATTATTCAGTTACATATTATTCAGTTAAGTCGCTGCTGTATTATAGTAGGATATTTATTCGACGCCCCCCCCCCCCCGGATCCATTCACTTAATTTGATACCTGTGTGATTTTTGTTGGGGCGGGGGGTGTTGTTTTTTAAATGTCTATTTTCTGTCTTGTTCGCAGGTTTATCTTGAAGATTTTTGTTTTGCATGTAGTGCGGTCCTCCCGCACTCACTATTAAGTGTCTTCAATTATTCAATTCAAGGTTGCGGGTGGCACGAAAAACTATTCGAAGGAAATATCAGTGATAAATGCAGGCATTGTCTGACAAAAAAAAGAACTCTAAACGTTTTACGGAGACAAGAAAATGACAGCTTTGACAAACAATTTACGCAGAATTCCCAGACATTACACATTTTAACTTCAATAGTAAGAAAATTGATCACCCCAGAGACACGGCGGTACGTTATAATGGGTCGATGTTTTACAATTCAATAATCAAAGGACGGAAAGTTCTGGAGACGGCAAACCTGACAGGTCGGACAGTTTGCTTTGATCCCGAGTTCCATTCTGTATTGAAATTACTGTCATCAAACTTCACGATTTCTCTTTTTAGTATTATTGAAGGGGAAATAATCTATTTCCTTAAGTCGCCAAATCTCAGAAAATGCGATAGACTTTCCAAAAAACTCGGGTAATTTCTCCTGAAAATATGACATTGAATTGCTGTCATCAAACATCACGATTTCTCTTTTTAGTAATATTAATGGGGAAATAATCTATTTTCTTTTAATCGACAATTCTCAGAAAAAATGATAGACTTTAAAAATAATTCGAGTAATTCTTCCTGAAATTATGTAATTTGTATTTAAAATTAAATGACAAATCACATAGAGTAAGCCCTGAATAGTTTCCGCGACCTTTCTTTGATCTTTAACAATATTTCTTTTATAAATATGTCGACCCGTTCTGTAGAAATGAAGTTAAATTGTCAATTAATTATCAAGCCTAAATTTAATAAATGGGCTAATAGGTTTTGTTTTTCTCTGATTAAAAAAAAAGATCTACGGAGCGCCAGTAGTGCATCATATATTCGTGCAAGATTCCAATATTAATGTTTTCGTTTAAAGGAGACATCATAAACTTGATATCAGAGAGAGAGAGAGAGAGAGAGAGAGAGATAGAGAGGGGGAGGGAGAGAGAGATCAATTTTGTTTACGTCCACTCGACACAAATAAGGTCATTTCGGGACTAACATATGGCTCAATTTTATTTCACTAATTCGCTTGCGCGTATGGGTCTTTAGCAGTGGGAGAAACCGGAAGACTCAGAGAAAACCCACGAGGTTGGACAGGCGACCCTAATCCTTGCCACGTACAATCGGGGATTCGAAACGACGCCCGTTGACTCAATGACAGCTTGTACAAGAAATCTCTTGTTGCGAATAAATGATGTGGTAGGCGGTGATGTAATGAATATGATTTATGTAGATTAATAAAATATGGTAGGCGGTGATATTATAATGAACAGGATCTACATGGATTATAATGTCCATGGATCGTCTTAAAGGTGCATTGCTAGATATATTACAGTTGTGTTATACGATGCGGGATCAAGTGGCTAAATGGTTAAGACGCTGGCTAGTCGGTGATATAACGAACAAGGTCTATATAGATTAATACAATGTGGTAGTCGATGATATAATGAACAGGTTTTATATAGACTGATACTTCCATGGATCGTCTTTAAGGTGCATTACTAGATATATTTGAGGGCTGGGTGGCCGAATGGTTAGCAGGTGCGCTCTGTATCATAAAGCCTGTCATTGAGTCAACTTGCGTTGTTTCGAATCCCCCGTTGTACATGATAAGGAGTAGGGTCGCCTGTCCAACCTCGTGGGTTTTATCCGGTCTCCTCCCACTCATAAAGCGAATTATTGAAATAAAATTAAAAAACATATTATGTTAGTCCCGAAATGACCTAGTTTGCGTTGAGTGGACATTAAACCCTATTTCTCTCACTCTTTCGCTAGATATAATAACAGTTGTGTTATACAATGAAAATGACCACTGCTCTACTCCGACTGGGCTAATAGGTCATACGGTGTTTGATATGGGACATTTAACGCGGACAAACATTTTGCCAATACCAACCGTCAGCTCTTTATAATTCCCCTTTAATGTAGGTTTTTTTATTTCTGAAACTAAACCATTTATCGTGAAATGATATTCCATTGAAAGGATTCATCTTTCACAACAGGTTTGTAAAGGGATTAAAATGACAACAAGAATTGTTTCTCAATGCAATAAGATGGCTGTTGGTGTCCGGTATGAAGAGCCCACATATCCTTTCAGTAGGCTGTTGTATTGGCAATAATAAATGCTGGCTTCTCAACCTCTGGGGTCGTGGGGCAATTTTTGTAGAGTCTTTGTGAACTGCTCTGAAACTTTGGAAAACAAGATATATCAAAAGCATATAAGTCGCCAATCCGTAAAACTATTTTCACATTGCCAGCCGTCTTTTAAATAAAATGAAATGAAATGGGGTTCAACGTCCTACTATTCTGTCCGCCCCAACTGGGCTAATGGATACGGTGATTTGTGTAAAGATGTAAAAATGTACATAATAATAATGTGTTAATAATGATGATGGTTCATACTAAAGGGTGACTTTGTTCTTTAAGAGATCGCAATACGATGATGGTTTCTGGAATGGAGTCGTAACCAACAAAATGTCGGAATAACTGGTGTTGAGTATCAACAGTTTATCAAATAACTTACGAGGAGATTGTTCCCGATTGGTCACTAACGGCACAGGGCACAGGCAGTAGAACAATAGTTATGCCTTACGAGGAGTGTGTTCCCGATGGGTCACTAAAGGAACAAAAAGATTTATGCCTTACGAGGAGTTTTGTTCCCGATGAGTCACAAACGGAAGAGCATGATTTATACCTTAAAGTTACATTATTCAAAATAAATATAAGAACTTGCCATTCTTGCTATAATAGTTCAAAAGAATGTGATGTAAAATGAATATTTTGAAAATTTCATTCAAATTACTCTATTGTAAGCGAGGATATTGGCATTTGAAGATTTGGCAGCCGTATGCAATAATTTCAACCACGGTTCTGGTTGATCAGAACTAAGCCTCGAACCGTCTGGGTCTGCCATATTTGATTAAATCGAAGTATCACTGAAACGTTTTAATCTGTTTAATATCGGAGCAATCTGATGCCATCCAAATATGATTAAGGCCTTGATCAGTTAATTTAAAAGTCTAATAAATACTTTAGAAAACATTTCAGGCCCAAAGAAAGATCTGCTATAGGCAGATTTAGCTCTTAACTAATGTACCTTAAGATGAGTTTGATTCCTGATGAATCACCAACGGAACAGGAAGTACAACAAGATTAAATGGACCAAGAAATGTAAATATAAATAGACTAATGTCGGGTTTGATAATTCCAATAAATCGGGGTTAATGCCTGAGGTCACTAGCACCATAATATTTAAATATAACGTAATAGATGTTCGCAAGGGATTCTAAATCCTTCCCATGAAGATCGTGGTCTTTAAAGTCATTATGTCAGAAATATCAAAGTTCAGCCTCCTAGATGACCAACTTTTGTTGATCCTAGGTCGTAAAATGTAGAACCCTTAAAAAAATCGATATATGAATGATGAGCTTCTTCGCCATTTTCTTTGGGTCATATTTCAACAATTAATTATACCACGAAGGAAAACAAATTACTTTGTGCCGATCATGGTGTGTTTTTGTTATTTCTGGACAATACGATAATACCAAAGTGTCTTGCAGAGATTGGATAAGTTGATATAACCTTTAAAGGGACAATGACACTCTTGCTGGCTTGACAGGTCCAGATTTTTTTTTAGCCTTATTCTAACTACTAGATGTTTAAGTGTCCTACCTGTTGTGTAAATTATCCATTACATCCTATTTTACTTAACCGAAGTAATCGAAAATATTTTTAAATCTAAGTTACACTTGAAAGGGTTTTTACGTATAGCTTTTAAAAGCATGTAGTTGAATTTTTCCAATTTCTTAAATTCGGTGTATTAAGATGAAATTTGTATCATCAATTAATTGGAATATTGTAAAATATTACAATTTGTTGACCAGAATAATGATTGGGACATATTATTCAGTTAAAACAAGAGTGTTATTGTCCATTTAAAGAGATAGAAGAGGGTCAATAACACGTTGTAATATTTAAGATGGTTACATGTTTAGTTGGGAAAAGGCAACCATTAAAATGCATTTTTAATTCAATTTGAAAGTCTGTTTACGTTACAGAGTCATACTAAGATTGGATAATGGTGTGTATGACATGCAGATCTAAAAAATAAATTGGATTGGTTTGTAGATAAAGCCTTTAATGGAGCTTTCGGGAAGGGTAGAAACTTGGTGGCCATTTACTCTAAATTGATTATAAAACGTCGCAATTTTTGAAAAGGAAAAATTTTAAAACATCATACATTTCCTCATTGTCAAGGCAATATTTGGGGTTGGAGATCGGATAATACACCAAACTATTGGTTTACCAATGGGAACAGACTCCGCCCTATTTATGGCAAATGCACATTTACATAAATATGAATTCTACATGCAGGACCATAAAAAAAACCAGATTACAATGTAGCTAAAAGTCTAAACTACACCTTCCGTTACACTGATGACATAACAGCCATCAATGATAAAGGAAATTTCAATAAATATAAAAGTGAAATAATATGGCCTCCTGAACTAATATTAAATAAAGAAAATTCTGACACTAAAAATGCATTTGGACATCAATACAATTTACAATAAATTTAATGTTGGGTATTTTCGACAAAACGGACAAATTCGGTTTTGCAGTAGTAAAATATCCGTTAATTTATAGTAACATACCAGATACCACGCTATATTGTGTTTTCTATTCACAGGCATTACGATTTTTGACAATAACTTACAATAAAAAACTCGTAAAATTCTCTGTTTTTTAAATGCACAGGCGGTAACTATGCCCATCGCCATCCATACGTTTCACAAATTCAAATTGGTGGGCCTGTTTTAATGTGTTTGATTCCGTAGATTATTTAACGTTGCTATTTTAATTTGGTTTCCTTATTAAGAGGTGATTTCGAGACTAACATATGGTTTAATTTTATTTCAATAAATCGCTTGCGCGTAGGGGTCTATAGCAGTGGGAGGAAACTGGAGTGCCCGGAGGAACCCCACGAGGTTGAGAAGGCTCCCCTATCTCCATGCCACATACGTTCACACCAGGGCTCGAAACCACAGCCGCAAGCCAGAGGTGGTCGACCAGCTAGAGGTCGAAGCGCGGCACTCTAGACCACTAGGCCATCCCAATCCCCCTTAATGTTTAGAAAGGAAACTTTCGTCATAGTAGTTAACCAAGCGGCATACCAGAGATGGACACAGACCAAGCTTTAAAAAAATAGATTTCGTACAATAGGGGGCCATGTTACAACCCCTATTGTAATAACAACCCCTATTGTAATAAATTTAATAAAATCCCAATCAACCCCTATTGTAATATCAAACCCTATTGTAATAAATGTATATTCCCATACAATAAATTCGACATCTAAATGACAAAGTCTATGAAGTTTGATAACCATCTGCATATCAATATTTAGAAGTAATGGCATGCGTTTACACTGCATAGAATATTATTAAACACCACAACTGAAAACATGATTAAAGGCCGGAGAATTATTACAATGGAATGTCCAATCCCTATTGCAATCAATGATATTTAAATAAACGTAAAGTTGACATTCCATTTGATTAACTCTCCAAACGGCTGGCTTTGAGACATGATTTCAGTGGGTTTTTTTTATCATAATATTCTATACAGTATAAAGATATACCAATACTCTTACATATTGATACGGATATGGTGATCAAAATCCATCGACATTTAAAGTTAGGTGTCGATTTTATTGACATGGCAAAACATATTTATTTCAATAGGGGTTGACAAAAAATGTATTACAATAGGAGTTATGCCGCGTAACCACTATTGTAATATCAATTCAGATTCAGTTCGGTTTTTATCGAATTCAGTGTGGCGCCAAAGTCCGGAATAAGACTTTATTCGGAATTCAATGCAGGTTAAAGCCCTAGTGTGAACGCAGCTTAAGGCTATTTTTTTTCGGAACCTGTCAAGCCAGCAAGAGTGTTATTGCCCTTTAAAGTTAGATGTCGATTTTATTGGCATTGCAAAACATATTTATTACAATTATTACAATAGGGGTTGACAAAATTTTATTACAACAGGGGTTACGTCGTGTAACCCCTATTGTAATATCAACCCCTATTGTAATAAATGTGTCTAAGTGTAGAGAAGGATTTAAAAAAATGCTATAAGGAGAATTATTTTATCCGATATGCATACGGAAAAATGATAAAAATCCCCTGACGACCGATCTTTCAGAGATCATACTTTACGTTTATATAAATATCATTGATTGCAATAGGGGTTGGACCTTTCATTTTAATCATTTCTCCAAACTCCTTAACGGCTTTTAGTCATGTTTTCGGTTGTGGTGTTTCATAATATTTTATGCAGTATAAACGCATGCCATATTGATATTCAGATGGTTATCGAATTTCATATACTTTTTGATTTAGATGTCGAATTTATTTTATGGGAATATACATTTATTACAATTATCACAATAGGGGTTGATGTTACAATAGTTGTTAAGTAACATTTTATTACAATTATTACATTTATTACAATAGGGGTTGATATTACATTAGGGGTTGACTGAAATTTTATTATAATTATAACATTTATTACAATAGGGGGTGTTATTACAAAAGGGGGTGCTATTACAATAGGGGTTAAAGTAACAGGGCCATAATCGACAATATTTTGATTTTATTTTCTTATGACATAGACCATATAAGATGACCACATTCCTTTTTGGACAAAAAAAATAATTAGAACGCACATTTAGATGACTTGTTCATTGAATTAAATTTTGGGAATCCGTCGACGTTTCAAATTGAAATAATTTAAACAAGACGAGGTTTCTTTGATTTAGGTGTAAAGAAAACGTGATGATTGAATCAGATTTGTGAGTGATTCTAAACATTATGATCAAATTAGGTTTGTTTGAAATACAATGTCGATTTCTTCTTCAGTTGTGTTTCTTTTGGGCTTCCATTTTGGTTTGTGTGGCACGGTTCAATAGTGTCAGTGTCGTTGTGCACATGCGTGAGTTGAATATTGGTTCATTCTTATCATGATTGATATCGACTTAATCCGCTGATTTCTTGTCTGTTTTGTATTGAGTGGTCGGGAGGCTGAAAAGTCTGTCGATGGGTGACGTGGTTTCGGTTCCCCATTTGTACGTGACAAGGAGTGGGGTCGCCTGCCCAAACCTGTTTGGGTTCTCTGGTCCCCCCTCCCTACCAAAGACCCCTACGCGCAAGCGAATTAATGAAATAAAAAAGACCGATATGTTAGTATCGAAATAACTGTTCAGTAGACATTAAACCCCATTTAAAGGAGAGTCTGTAACTGCCCCTAATGATAAGTAAGAAGAATGTAGTGTAGATACTATCAATTTCTATATTTCTTTGGATTAGATTAGCTTCTGCTCATCTTTAACTTCTGGAGATGTGGAAAGTGATGTCTCAACCTATATCAGGTAATCTGGTCTCTAAGCTGAGCTAACATAATAATTCTTGAACTATATTCCATCCCACACAGTATAAATTCTGCCAATTAAATAACGACAGAATTCACAAGATGTTAGAGGCAAGTGATTCTGCTACTTCCAGCCTACTAGCAAACTGAAGCGAGCGAATTCCACGCAGTATAAGCATGACATTCGACATTTTAGACAGAAATAAATGCGGTCATAGCTAGGTTTTATAAAACATCAAGGAAGAGATTATGCAGCTCGGTGCTGGATGCAGAGAACAATAGAAAGAGATCTAAAATAGAATACTATAGAATTTAATAGATGAATACAACAGGCACAAGATGCCCTTAAGGAAGTCTCCTTAATATTAAGTCGATTTAAATCTTACTTTAAGATTCGACGTGGAAATTGCCTAGGGAGATAAGATGAATAGAAATTCACATTCGACAAGGATTAATCTAAAATAAAAGAATGAAAAAGATAATAATTTTATCACCCTTTTTTTATTTTCAAAGAACAGTTATTTTTTTTTTTAAGGAAACTTTTTGTATATTAAAAATGAACTATTTGTATGTATAATTGCTGTCAAAAAATCACCTATCAATACGCTGTAATGTAACCAGTTTCAGTAAAAGTGAACTTTATAGCCAATAATTGTATTTTGTACATGTAGGAAAGAATTGGGTGACAAAGGAAATCATGGATTAAAATTCCCAAAATATCGTGTTTAGAAAGGGTTAATTTATCATTCTGAACATGAATTTGTATTTTTCTGTTTAATAATAGCTTTAATAACTTTTTTTTTATCTAGCATCGGGATTCATACACTTTGTAATATTCTCCTTTTGTCTTTCAAAATAAAGAGAAGCCATGTGGGATATGTATTACACCTTTGTACTATAGTTTTACGCAAGTCCCAAAGGTACATCACATATTATTGTTTAGACTAGCCCTTGGCGGCTTGGGGTGGGGTTGGTTAGCACGTCACCACTGTATCATATTATAAAGTACTTGTAGGAAGAAGGTGGCACGGTGCGACCAGTATACTACATGCCATTGAACAAATCTATTGTTCAGCATGGACGAATAGTTTGCGAACATTATTTTATTTCCATTGAATGAAAGTCATCAATCAAACAAGCATAACCTACAATTTTCTTATCAAAGGAATATGGAACATCAACATACCTGCTTTGTACATATTATTAAAATATGGAGAGAGAGAGAGAGAGGGAGAGAGAGGGAAGTGGGGTTTAACGTCCACTCGACACAAACTAGGTCATTTTGGGACTACCAAATGGTTTAATTTTATTTCAATAATGCGCTTGCGCGTAGGGGGCTTTAGCAGTGGGAGGAAACCGGATGAAACGGTGAATATCCACGAGGTTGGATAGGCGACCGTACTACTTGTCACGAACAACCGGGGATTCGAAACCGTGCCAGTTGACTCAATGACAGGCTTTGTGATACAGCGCGCGCATGCAAATAACTCGGCCATGCAACACCCCAGTGTACAATAGAGGACATCGGATCATTTAACGCTACGGCCTACTCTTACATGTATATCTAATTCTAACTACCAGGGATCTTTTACGTGCATGTCAATGTGTACAATGAACCAGTGATTAACCGGCAGGAGTAATGATCATAATGCATCGAAATCCGGTAATAACATTGTCTGAATTGCACATAAAAAACATTTAATGCGCAGATATATCGAATTCTAACTGTCAGGGGATCTTTTACGTGCATGACAAAGTGCACAATTAACTAGTGATCATAGCCGGCAGGAGTATGATCATAATGCATGGAAATCCGGTAATAACAATCTGAACTGCGCATAAAACTGTTTTTTAATGCGCAGTTATTATCGTCCGGGAATTGATTTCATTATCTAGTCGATTTACTTCCAATGGATATTAAATATGACAGATAATAAATGGCGGCGTTGTAATGCGGTCATTAATAAAATATCCATCATCTGAGATTATGTAACAGATTCTACTCCTGTGTTTTATAGACCCTGGCGGATGGATTCGGTGTAACAAGGTCGTCTAGGGGCAGTCGGAACACTTTACTTATAATATTCAATTACCGAGATCGGTTATTAAAATAGATTTATTCATCAAAAGCCGATATGAAGCTTTCATGTTTTTTTATAGATTAAAGTGATTGGTTTTCCTTTTTTGGTTATTTATCAAATTTAATGATGTCTAGAGCAACTTTACTGAAAAACGTGAAGTGGCCATGGAATCGATATAATCTCCATTGTGGTGTATATTTTGTCACAGTAGTTTTGAATACCCTCTTTCACTGCCTTTAGTATAGATGTCAATATCTTTGAAAGTGTTTTTGTGGAGCAACGGGATAAACCTGCTAGAAACGTTGATTGTATAGATTTTTATATGTATTTTATGTATCCAAATGAAGCGAGTACAGATCTGGCTTGGACATAATTTCATCCTTACTTTGAGTAGAGTGTTTATACGTAGCACTGTCAATTGATTCCCCGAAATTAAGTTCTTGTGATAATAATACCGTTTACATATAAACACTAGGTTATTGGACGCTTTGTCAGCCGGTACACTGACATAATTGTCATGTAAGGCGTTGACATTTTCAACAATGCTAACATCATTGAAAATAGATTTGTCAACTAGCAAACGTTGCCTATAAATTCTTCGTTTAAGTGTAAACGACTGTAAGAGAGCGAGAGAGAGAGAGAAATGGGATTTAACGTCCACTCGACACAACTAGGTCATTTCGGGACAAACATATGGTTTCATTTTATTTCAACAATTCGCTTGCGCGTAGGGGTCATTAGCAGCGGGGTAAAACCGGAGTGTCCGGAGGAAACCCCACGAGGTAGAGAATGCGCCCCTTATTCCATGCCACACACGCTCACACCAGGGCTCAAAACCACAGCCACAAGCCAGAGTTGGCCGGCCAGCTAGAGGTCGAAGCGCGGCACTCTAGACCACTAGACCTTCCCAACTCCCCAAACGACTGATAGACTTAGTCCAATATGAGAGAGTATCAGAGATAACATCTTCCCTCTTGGCCCATGATCTAGCGTAATCCTCTACCACATCCATAAGAAGTTTGAAATTTTGATACCATGAAAATGGTTGCGATTCCCGGTGTTTGGACTAGATTTAAATCACCAGTGACTACATGTCCAGCTGGTGTGTAAATTAAGGACGACGTAGAGAAAGAACATGGTAGAGGGGTATCATATAATTCTTTTTCATTGGTGTTAGATAATGCGTTTCTATTTTATTACTGAATAAGAATATTTTTTAAAAAAATTATTAGCTTAAATTAAAAAAATGTATTGTGTCAATATATTCTAAAATTTAATTAGGTTGGGTACTTATTATTTGTTATTAAACCTATACACAATATCCCTTTATTGGGCCTACTTCGTTATTTCTTTGTTATGAAACGTACTTATATTACCCATTTAGTGGATCATGGTCGTTATATTTTTTATAAACGTAAATACACCTCTTTATTTAGTTACTTCGTTATTATTTGGTATGAAACGTATTTTTTTGGTCTTAGTCGTTATAAAACGTAAATCCGATACCCGTATATTGGATCTCGAAATACAAGGAGGAGGTGAGATGAATGTATGAATAGGGACTAAGGTTCGTAATGTAGCACCCTCACCCCCGCTTTTGCACATTCTGTTTTTGGGGGGTTTAGAATCGAAAAAGATTGTTATCATTTACATTTGGGAGCCACGATGACTCAGCAAGTAAGACGTCCGCTCGTTAGCCTTCGGGTCCCGGGTTCGTTCCCTGTGTCGGTAGAGCAAGTTCGTCGTGGTTCCCCGCTTGTCAGCGGTACAGGGCGGAGGGTCTAACAATGAAAGCTTTCTAGTGGGAAGGGAAACCGGGATCCCGGTACACATCGACATGCACGTAAAAGATCCCTTGGCAGTTGGAATTCGATAAAACTATAGGCTGTAGCGCCGCTTTCCGGGCAAAATTTCCCTATTAGCCCATAGCAGAAAAGAAGGACGTTAAACCCCATTTCATTTTATGTGGGAGAGAGACTTATTAATTATCTGCTACTCCTACTTATTTATGGCGAAACCTTTTACAACCCACCCCGCCGACTCTCTCTTTCTCTCTCTCTCTCTCTCTGTTAGTGGTGTGGATATACTTTGAAAAGACAAAACACAGACAGATATATAACTACGTTTTAGAGTATTGCGATGTTCTATCGCTTAAAGACTCGTAATATAGTCACCCAATTCTGAACGATTCAAAAAGTTAGGGGTCACATCCGCACTCTGTATGTTTTATTGTGCTAACTGACTCGTAGTAAATTCGGAACGTTTCCGAAAAGTAAGAGGTACACCCCCACGAGTCAGATAAGTCAGGCTAACTCAAACTTCGGAACGTTAAAGGGGTTAAAAAGGATACCAAATGCAATTTTGTTTAATAATTAACGTGCCTGTGGCTAGTCTGGCGCGTATACAATAAATAATGTTGATCAAATCTGTATGAATGAATGAATGAAATGGGGTTTAACGTCCTACGCTTAAGCACCTAACCTGGGCCAATTGAAGACGGGCATACGCCAACAGTGTGCTATGAGGGAAATTGTGCCCGGGCAGCGGCGCTACGGCCCACTCTTATATCGAATTCCAACTGCCAAGGGATCTTTTACGTGCACTCCAATTTGTACACGGGACCTCGGTTTTTCGTCCCATCCGAACGCCAGGCAGCTATCCTTGTCAGGCCCTCCTTCTGCATCACTGACAAGGGGAAATCACGCCGGAAAATCGAGATGAACTTTCTCGGCCAATGCAGGGATCGAACACTCGACCTCCAGGCTAGCGAACCAGCGCCTTATCCACTTAGCCACCGTGATCCCCTGATCAAATCTGTGTGTAGACGATAGGGAAACAAACATGTGTTACTGAACAAAAGCACAACCCAACTTGGCGAGATGAAATGTTATCAAGATTTAAAATTTACAGACTGTTTGGGCCTGCATATCGGAAGCTTGACAGGTGCGCTTGCCATCATAAGGAGAGAGAGAAAGGGAAATTGGGTTTGACGTCCACTCAACACAACTAGGTCATTTCGGGACTACCATTATGTTTTTAAATTCATTTCTATAATTCGCTTGCGCGTAGGGGTCTTTAGCAGTGGGAGGAAACCGGAGTGCACGGAGGAAACCGACGAGGTTGAGAAGGCGCCACTATCTCTATGCCATATACGCTTACACGGGGCTCGAAACCACAGCCGCAAGCCAGAGGTGACCGGCCCACTAGAAGTCGAATCGCGGCACTAAGGACTTTCAATTGATCGCGGTTTCGATAAAAAAAAAGTACACGATACTACAAGCGATTAGACACAGTATTAGCTCTGAAGAGGGGAGCATGCAAACCATTTCCGATATCTTCGTCCCATGTAATATCATTCTAATCATCTAGAAGTAATTAGTGTTACGCCCGCTCAAACGGCTATATATAGGAAATGTGTTATAAAAATGGCGCAGGTCAATTAGACCCATGCCGCAAGTGCACATATACCGAAGAGCTGAAGGGCATATTTCCTTTTTTTTAGATAATTGTGATGAATTAATATTCCTGCTGTGTTTTATTCGACTCCTCTTCATGTCGTGTGAAATGTCAACCTTTTAATTAAGTCATTTTTTTTAAAATTTAATTTAAAGTGAAGATCGTATCATTAAAAAATCAATCTCATTAAAATAGAAATCTATATTTCGTTTCGTTTTTTTATACTTTCGATGGCCTCGCTCCTAGAGTGTAGTAAAGACAAGTAAAGCGAAATTTTGAACTATAAAAAACCAAACGAAATTGGATCTGTGTTTTAATCAGATTGTAAAAAAATTAAATGAAATGGGGTTTAACGTCCTTCTGTTCTGCTGGGGTAATGAAGACGGACATACGCCATAGAGTGTGCTATGAGGGAAATTTTGCCCGGGCAGCGGCGCTACGACCTACTCTTATACCGTATTCAAACTGCCAAGGGATCTTTTACGTTTACGCCAAAATTTACCTTGGTTTTTCCTCCCATCCTCACGACTAGACAGCTGTCCTTGCCAGGACATCTGTAGAGGCCGTGGAAAGTATAAAAAACGAAACAAAATACAGATCTTTATTTTATTGGATGTTTATAACGCATACAGGCTTAGTGTGCAGTAGAGTACAGCCGATCATTTTACACAAAGTGCCCACTCGGCAAATCTCGACAGATTCCGGTACCCTACATCTAGACTCGACTGTATGACAGAAGTTGATATGTACCTACGACCATGCATTTGCGATGCGGCTACCGGTTTACTTCAAACAGGAAAACGTGTCGCTTTTACAAAAAAGTTCCAAATTGCGTCTTTTGTAGAATGGGTATACCTAAATGAGCAGAAATATTGTCTCAAGGTTGCTGGTTTGATCAAATTCCCCGGTAATTCCCCACACCCAATGCCAAACGTGACGTTTGTTGATATAATACACTCTCCACAGAAGGCTCCATGGGGACAGTCATTTTGCATTCGGAACCCTTAAAATAGTTCGAATATGGCGAAGATGGTGATACAGTCCAGATTAAGATGCGTAGAATCTGTTGAGGTTTGCCGAATGACAAAGTGCCATGAATGTCATTTGATTCTGTAATTATGTCATCACTGTCTTTTTTTTAGAAGCCAAGAACACGATAATCGGTAAGATTTAAAAAAAAAGTTTTATAAAAGCCCGAAGCTTCAATTAATTCTTGAGTCACGTACACCCACGTTCATGGCGATCAAACTGATTGTTTTTCTCAAATTTTCCAATTACATAATGACCAGGCGAATAATTGTATTTTGATTCGTAATTCCTGTTTCCAGTGAATTTGTCGGGAAATTAAAGGAGCTAAATTGCTGACATTTGGGACCTAAATATTCACAAAAGTGGGTCGCAACGCATATAATACTGTAATATGAATCTATATAAACTGATTTACATTCTATAGTTTCCGTTTTTCTTCAATTTCAAATCAGTTATGTTTGGCGAAATAAGCACGCAATACCAATCAAGGAATATTTCTAGCGTCTAGTTAGTCCAGTCTACATAACTCCGTTTGGTTTGGTGCAATGGGTCTAGCCTCGTTCCTCGAGTGTCTCAATACAACTGGATGGGCTGAAGCGCATTATGGTACACGATTCGTGTACCAATGTTAAAAAATTTATTTATCTTAAATATCGGATATTATAAGCTTACCTTTTCCCGGTAATAGATCAGCAATGTTGATTTAAAAATGACAAGTTATTCGTGTTTTCGATGTCGACGATTTTGGAGGATTTTGAGTTAAGTACTTGGGTCCTTTAAATCAGAATCTGACTAGCTGGCTGATTTAAACGACTTAACGTTTGCAACATGCATGGTGACATGGTGACATGGTGACATGGATGGAATTAATTTGTTATTTTCGTGCATATTAATCAACAAGGCGATTTAAACATTAATTATTTTATTGTCAAATGCGTTTAATATATTAAAAACAAGAAAATAAGGAGATTACTTGTGAACACACAGGATAATACCCCCACGGTTTTACGGTTTTAGACGAATCGGACTTCAAGCATCGTGAACAAGCCCACTGAGTATCGGCAAAATCTTATGTGACATGGAGATAGGGGCGCCTTCTCATCCCCGAGGGTTTTCTCCGGGCACTCCGGTTTCCTCCCACTGCTAAAGACCCCCACGCGCAAGCGAATTATTGAAATAAAAATTGAAAACCATACGTTAATCCCAAAATAAACTAGTTTGTGTTGAGTGGACGTTAAACCCCATCTCTCTCTTTCACGTTGGCTAATAATACCACGAATAGTGTAGAGTCGAAATTCGTTGCGATTCGCCCCCGAAAAAATGAAATAATGTCGTCAAGAATGTTATTTTCTAGAGGTTTTCAGGAAAAGGCACGCATTCCGATTAAGGTAGCTAAAATATGACGCGGTACCATAGCAACTTGTTTGCCAAAAAGGTTTTCTCAGGCGGGGATTCTACTTAATATCGGAACTTTATGTGTTGACGCCCCCATTTACCAGGGGGGGGGGGGCTAGTGGTCTAGAGTGCCGCGCTTCGACCTCTAGTTGTGGTTTCGAGCCCTGGTATGAGCGTATGTAGCATGGAGATAGGGGCGCCTTCTAAACCGCGTTGGTTTCCTCTGGGCACTCCGGTTAGTGTAGGTTAAGAAAAGATTACTGCGGCGTAATTGACCTTCTTTTTGCATTAGTATTACATAAAGTTATTGAAAGGAATCTATATGTGTGACAAAAATTACCGCTAAACACCAAGTTGGTAGGTCGTTTCTATATGGTCACTGAACAGATGTCAGGGATCTCGTTCTTGAGGGACCTTTAGGGTAAGGTTTATACTGAATTGTCCTTACAATGTATCCTTGTATGACAAATCACTCACAATGTTATAGCAATAATTTTCAAAGTCACTCAGATCACTGCATTCTCAATTGTCCTCGCACTCATTGTCAATAAACAGTTCTTGCACATCTTCAGGCGTTATTTTCCCCATCCACTTCGGCTTAATTTCTTCATTCCAACTATTGCCACAGGCATCGGTGCCTTCATAATCGTTGATGCTTGCTGAACACCATTCTCGAGCTATGAAATGTGCTCAGAGGTTTTGAAGTTGCAGCGTTTGACAACAGGGTGGTAGCAATGCTATATCCTTTGAGATTGCTCCCTTGTTAACTATCGGTCAAAGATGGCATACCTTGCTTCACATTGACATTCTTGGTCTTTACTCCGTACAGCAGTAATACGTATTCTTCAAGGCCCTCGCACACGTGTAATGGTAGAGTGTCTGAAGCTGTGGGTATGTTGGGAGTTGTTGGGGACCAAGCCCAGGTTTGCTAAGGCATTCTCCTCGGAGTCTATTGACAATGCATGCGGGGACTTTTCAGAATGCAGTGATTTGAACGACTTTGAAAATTATTGCTATAAACTTGTGAGTTATTTGTCATACCAGGATACATTGTAAGGACAACTCAGTGTAAGCCCTTACCCTTTAACCTCCCTCAAGAATGAGATGTCAAAACATTTTTTCAGTGATGATATAGAAACAACTTACCAAATTTTAACTAACTATCTCGACATATAAACATACATGTACATGTATTACGCTTTGCAATGCCTATTTTAAGCGTAATGACTTTTGCGTGGCCTAATAATTGCTTATTAAAAGATATAGACAGTTCATCTACGTCTGGACTTCAATCGCAGCATTTTTTGGAATAACTCTAATACTAACTAACGCAAAAAGTGGTTAAACATGCATCATTGTTACTTACTAAACCCATATAGTCACTTTGTATATGAGATTTTGGCGGCCATTTTGAAAAAAGTGCCCTAACGGAAAAGGCCTCAGGAATTGGCCTGTTTACCTCAAATATTCTTGTTCAGAATAAAAAAACTGGTCTAGAAAAACCACATGAGAATTTCCACCTCTCCAGGTGGCACCTCCCTCAATTTTTACCCGGATTACATAGCCTTGACGCATTGCCTGGGCATAGACAATGAGAAAATCATGTTTATATCATCAATTCAAAAGCGGATACACAAGTCTAGCTGGGACTGAGGAGGGGGGGGGCACCGATCCGCGCCTGGTCGCCCCACACGTCTTTTTGTATCTGTGTTTACTGGCGACTGAGGAATTGTATTCGCCAATAGTGAATCCATAAGCACTCACAAGGCGAAAAAGTCGGCCATCCAGCCCCCCCCCCCATCAAATGAGGTATCTGTTGCCTCCATAGAAGATTGACACATTGACCTGTTCAGATGCAGGTGAATGTCACTTGTTGATAAATGTCACAGACTGTATAATATGGAAATTACACAAAGAAATGGCTTCGGAGTTACCACAAATAGTAGTACATGTAGCTATATTCTCATCTATTTCGCATGACAGCTAAAGATTGAGATGAAGACTTGGTGTTTCTTGCTATAATAGTTCAAAAATCGATAAAGCAAAATGAATATATTGAAAATTTCATTCAACTCAATTTTCTATGAGCGAAGTTTGAGCTCAATCAATTTCAAGTGTTTAAATTGCGTGTGTTTCTAACTAGTTGTAGCTATATTCTACTCTATTTCCAGTGACAGTTAAGGATTGAGATATAGGCTTGGTGGTTCTTGCTATAATAGTTCAAAGATAGATAATGCGAAATGAATATATTGAAAATTTAATTCAAGTTTCTTTATTATCTGCTAAGTTATGAGAGTTTCACCAGATGTGGGCATAAATTGCTTGTTATCGCAAGCACATAGCTGGTTATTCGACGCTTAGCCTCGCTTCTCAATTTGTAAATTGCATCATTAAATGGCCGAACCGTTCTAATCTACTGAACATCAGGGACACTTGAGATTGCTATCGGGAGTTGATCACGGTAATAAATTACAAATTTATATAACATTTAAGGCACAAAGAAATACCTTAGTAGGCGACATTAGCTCTTGAATAATGTCCCATTCAAATGAACTAAATCTATTTCAAGTTTATAAATTGCGTGCGTTTGTTCAGAAAGCCCCTTTAATACGACGCTGCTTCCGATTGCTTACTATTTATAGTTACCTGTACGTCCAGAATCGAAGTCGCGTATATTTTGGTATAGCTTAATGAATTATCGATTAATATGCCATTAACACCTTTTTATTATATAAATAACAACGTACATCAACGCAACTATATATCACTTTCTTTTTAAAGAGAGAGAGAGAGAGAGGGGGGGATAGAGAGAGAACGAGAGAGCGAGAGAGAGAGATAGAGTTAATGAAACCTGTATGTGTTACGAAACGTCGTTATTAAATAATAATTAATAGAGAAATAGTTATATCCATATATACTACCTTGTGTATTGTTATGTTATGAATAGTAAACCGTGCTTCCAGATGTGATTAAAGGATACATTCTCGTGGAGGAACCAGGTACTTTCCATATATACCAAAATTGAAATACCATTATTGGAAATAACCACCCAATAAATATTATCTGGGAACCCATCTTTAAAGAATTGAAAGGATTTGAACATGTTGTCGTAATAGACTTTGATTGATTAACCTTATTATTCTCTTGTCATGTTGATGATAAAAACAATTTTAAGTATATAAAACAGAACTGGGTTAATTGAAATTGTGGAACATCAAAGGCATGTTATGATTTATCACCGACTTATTGATATTTAATGACATGTCAAAGCTGGTCAATATGCGACGCCATAAAACAGGTACTTGGAACAAGAGATGAAGCTTTTTAATATGTAAATAATCCATGGGGACAGCTGTGTTTTTTTTTATGGAAGCCTATAAATGTCATTCATAATTTCTAGTTTTCGGCCCTTCAAAACACGAAAGTCGCCAAGTCGAAAAGTAGAAAGTCGAAAGTCGCCAAGATGGTATACAAGCAAAAATAAACGCGAAAGAAGGAAATTAAGAAAATTTGTCTTTCCTAATTTCTTATTTTCGACTTGCATATTGGCTTGTATACCGTCTTGGCGACTTTATACTTAGTCATATTTGTGTATTTATTGATGTCAATAAGAAGTCAAAAGTCGAAATTCGGAAATTAGGAAAAAACGAGTGTTTTGAAGGGGTGCAAAATAGAAATTATGAATGGTAGTTATAGGCTTCCATAGTTTTTTTTACTGTGAGCAATGCGCTTTTCCACATAAAGCAGATTCGTTATTCACCATGGGATTTTGTCTATCAGTCAACTTTGCTTCCTGTTTTAACTTGGTTTTTATTACGAGAAAGGGAGAAGGTGACTGGCCCTCTCTTCTAAAGACAGCGAATTTGTAATTGTGTTTTAAGATGACTTTGTATGTAAAAGACCTTCACTCTTTTGTGTGTTTTTGCCAATTGTCAACCCTTTAAGTATAAAAAATTTGATTAAATCAACCTGTCCATAATTTTATATTTGTTGTATTTGACGTCCAATCTGTAATAAACAACAGACAAACAACAGCCGGGGGAATTGGGATGGCCTAGTTGTCTAGAGTGCCTCGCTTCGACCTCTAGCTGGCCGGTCACCTCTGGCTTGCGGTTGTGGTTTCGAGCCCTAGTGTTAGCGTATGTGACTTGGAGATAGGGCGCCTTCTCAACTTCGTGGGTCTCCTTCGGGCACTCCGGTTTCCTCCCATTGCTAAAGACCCATACGCGCTAGCGGATTATAGAAATAAAAATTGAAAACCATATGTTTGTTTGTGTCGAGTGGACGTTAAACCCTATTTCTCTCTCCCTCAAACAACAACCACACAGATGATTTCAAATCACAGTTTTTGCGATATGACGTCGGAGGACGCAGACGTTAATTAAAGCTATTTCACAAACGTTAGTTCGTATTTGGAGTTTAACGTCCACTTCCACCTAGGGTGATATCGTTAACTCGTCTGTGGTATATCAACCGAAGGGAGATAGAGATAATGAGGTTTAATGTCCATTCGACACAAACCACGTTATTTCGGGTCTAATGTATAGTCAATTTTATTTCAATAATTCGCTTGCGTGTAGGGGTCTTTAGCAGTTAAAGTAAACTAGAAGACCTGGAAAAACCCACTAGCTTGGACAGAAGACCATACTCCTTGTCACGGTTCAGACTGGAGCAATTCACTCTTTATCTATTCTCCCATAATGCCACTTGAAGCTATTTCGTAAGAAACGGAAGTTACGGAAAATCGTTTAAAGCTCAATGGTTCCCTCTTCACATTATAAACAACTAAATATCAAAACAATATATTGATAATAATGGTCTTTAAAGTGCTTACCACGATTTCGTAACAAAAGCGATCGACTAAAATCGTTGAGAAACACCGGTGTTCGTACTTCAGTACGCTTCTCAGCTATTAATTAGTTCCGTTGAAAATCAATAAGATTCTTCTTTCGATGAGCCATAAATCACCCATGTTGGGATTCGATTTGACATGTAAATGTATTGTGCAATACGGTGCGCGAAAGACTTAAATCACACAATATAAAACCTGATTTTAATAAAACATCCCCACACTATGCTGATGTATTATGTAAAGACAGATTGTATAAGTTGATGTATATTCTATATTGGGGGGGGGGGATGTGATGGTGTAGTGGTCTAGAGTGCCGCGCTTCGACCTCTAGCTGGCCGGCCACCTCTGGCTTCGAGCCCTGGGTGTGGCATGGAGATAGTGGCGCCATCTTAACCTCGTGGGTTTCCCCCGGGCACTCCGGTTTCCGCCCACTGCTAAAGACCCCTGCGTGTAAGCGAATTTTTGAAATAAAATTAAACCATATGTTAGTCCCGAAATGACCTAGTTGTGTTGATTTGACGTTAAACCCCATTTCCCCCTCCCTCTCTCTCTCTCTCTCTCCATGAACAGCAATCGTTTGCGTCTGTTTAGTCCATTCTGCGTATCGTCGGCATCCTCCGGGCACTTCCGTTTCCCCCCAGTACTAAAGCCCCCTACGCGCAAACGAATTATTGAAATAAAATTAAACCATATGTTAGTCCCGAAATGACCTAGTCGTTTGGACGGGCGCCCCTACTCCTTGTGACGTACAACCGGGGTATCGTAACCTCGCCAGTTGACCTCATGTGCTAACAGTACGCTCCCCTCCCCGAAACGTTTGTTCATGTCTGCATATCACTATGGTATCAAGATACATCCTGGTTTATCGCACGTCGAATAGAACAAAATGTCATCCAAATACAATAATCCTTTCTGTGCAGATCAAACGAAAGTTGTGAATATTCATGAGATAATCATACCCAATCAACATGACCATATATAGATGGTAGACGAGATTAATAGGGCTGTCACTTACACGATAGAATTAATGAAAATATGCCCGGGTGAACTAGACACGACATGTCATAATTCTAATTAAAAACTTAAACATTCTACCTAAAAATTACAAGTAATGCCCACTAGACACCAACTACATGTATATCATTTCGGGACAGAGGTACAATGTTAGACTACGGCCTAGGGGTCTTGGGCAGTGGAAGGAAATCGGACGACCAGGCTAAAGAGGGACAGAAAAATGGGGTTTAACGTCCACTCAACACAACTAGGTCATTTCGGGACTAACAAATGTTTTTTAATTTTATTCCAATAATTCGCTTGCGTGGAGGGGGTCTTTAGCAGTGGGAGGAAACCGGAGTGCCCGGAGGAAACCCACGAGGTTGAGAAGGCGCCCCTATCTCCATGCCACATACGCTCACACCAGGGCTCGAAACCACAGCTGCAAATCAGAACATAATAAATAGTTCGGCAATAAAACTAAATCACAACATTAGAAAAAGTTCTGTAATAAAACCAACTTTGATACCGTATTATTAATTATTCGTTGACACAGAACGTTTTGTCCGACATCTTGTACTTTTCTGAACCAGGAAGTAATTATTCCTCAACGATTCAGGTTTAATAGCAAAATGTTAGAAATTTAATTTGAACCCAAGAAGCCCTTCGGGATTTTTCCGGCGAGGTTCCGGATTCGATAACTTTAAAATACATCGATGTTTATGCAATTGCTTAAGGAATCAATAGCAAACTAATGAGAGAAAGAGAGGAAAGGGATTTAACGTCCATTCGACATTAACTGCGTTGGCAGTGGGAGGAAACCCAAGAGGTTGAGAAGGCGCCCGGAGGAAACCCACGAGGTTAAGTAGGCGCCCCTATCTCCACGCTCACACGAGGGCTCGAAACCACAGCCGCAAGCCTGGAATTTAACAGGCCTGGAATTGTCAGCGTTTTAATAAATAACTCAATGGGAGATGGGTAGGGAGAGATAAGTACTGGTGTGAGGTGCTGAGCCGATCTAGTACACACACTCTCTCTCCCCCTCTCTCTCTCTCTAAACGAATGAATTGGTGATTTGTCATCATTTAGTGCTGAAATTGCCCAATGATGTGATGTGATACCGGCTTATTACATACACGCACAGATCGAGACAGTTATTAAAATCTAATCCCTCTCTCGAGAGTAATTGTCTGATTTATTCACCTTGAAGGGCAAATCCCGAAAATATACATTTGAGAATACAATTGCTTAATTTAATATTAAAATCGCTTAAAATCCTCTACCTTAGGACCGAACAACCCACTCAATATTACTGATACGTTTTCAAATAACTTAAACCCGTCAGTCTTCATCTGTTGTATTATGCGGTGTCTGGATAGAAACAAACTTTCATTTTATAAAAGTAATGTGTAGGTGAAAGTACAGCACAAGTGTCATTCGCTGTATAGACCTCTAAAGGAAATGGAATTGACCCACAATCTGAAAAGGGTTTTTGTCTTTTACGTCCAAACGGCTCAATATTTTGAGCTGAACTTTGGAGACAAGGTAAATACACAATTCCTCTATATTTTTGCGCTTTAATACTTACACGGAATTGTATTTTTGAGACCCTGAACATATCGGGATAGTCCCTTTAATGCAACGACTCCCTCTCTCTCTCCCCCTTCCTCTCTCTAAACGAATGAATTGGTAATTTGTCATAACTTAGTACTGAAACTACCCAATGATGTGATACCGACTTATTAAATAAAACTCATATATGGAGACAGTAATTAAAATCTAATCCCTACGGAAGGTAATTGTCTGATATTCACCTTAATGCAAGGATGCAAGGACCATCTATATCTGAGTTATTGGACAATGTAACGACGTGTATCAGACCGTCTATATCTCAGTTATTGGACAATGTAACGACGTGTATCAGATGTTTAATGTAAAACTAATTTTCCCATGGAGTCTGTGACCGATACAATGTTGCCATCATGCTGTCATCAAATATCCATTTATTACTCATTTTCTCCGGAGAGATCGTGTGTATATATGTGGACCAGCCAGCTCTAATAACTTTATTTACATATAACGCATTAAAAAAAAAAGATTTTTGCTCTCGTTAGACGAATAACGTGTACAAGTTTAATGAATATTTCAAAAGGTTTCAGGCAGGTTTCAAAGGACATTATGTCATGTTGAAATACATTATAAGCCTAATAGAAACATGGCTTAAATTCAGGAGCCACGATGGCTTGGTGTGTTGGACGTTGGCTGGTTTACCTGGAGGTCCGACGTTCGATCTCTGAATTTTCAGAGAAAGTTCATCGGGATTTACTAGTGTGGTACACATTTGTCAGTAGTGTAGGTTGGAGAGCCTGATAATGACAAACGTACAGTCGTTCGGAAAGGACGAAAAATCTAGCGCCGCTGTCTAGGCAAAATTGCCTCCATAGATAGCAACCTGCATGGTGTGTGCCAGTCTTTTATTAGCCCAATCGGAGCAGAACAATAGTACGTTAAACCCCATTTCACGGGAAAGTTTTGCTTGGACAGTGGAGTTTTGGCCTACAACTTTTTTAGTCAACCTGTTAAGTAATCTTTAGTAAATCTGCCAGGTAATCTTGTCTGCGGCCCATCTGTTCGTCCTATCTAAACAACTAGAAGTTGTTACTTTCCACACCTTTCGTCCGACTTGCTTTCCCCTTGTCAGCAGAGCCTCGTCTAAGGATTTGGTCGTGCGCGGCAATGTTGGGCGATGCCCGACCCGCGAGCACCGCGGGTATGAGCGCCCCCCTCCCCAAGATAATTTTGAAAATTGACTCCCTTATACTCCAGTCCTGAGCACTTAGAAAATAGTTTCGGAGATTTGATACACTATTAGTTTTGGCATCTTGTTAAACCATGAATTGATTAATACCCTGTGAAATCGAGAATAAAACACTGCCACGGACAGAAATATACCCATAAAACAATCAGAAAGACGATTTTATAAACCTACGCAGCAAACTATAGTAATACGTACGGTTTCAACCATCAAACAAACAAACTTCCAACAAACACATTATCATTGCATACCAGACATGAAACTATCAGGGCAGTCGTTCCAAAGTGAGACCTAGGGAACCTTCCTGCGCCGGCTGCTGATTGGTTCGGCCAGCCAGGTACATAGCAGATTACCAGCCTCGTGCATACTTGGCACATGGGAAAAACCTTGTCAGCGATTTTCAAAAAGTATGTTCGTTGCCGCCCAGTCTTCAACTTTTGGGCTCAGTAGGCGGCGCAGTTTGGTCAGTGCGCGGCGGCGCCGCCTAGTCACCATATTTGACGAGGCTCTGCTTGTCAGTGGTGCAGGAATAAGGGCATTGTCTAGTCGTTCGGATGGTACGAAACACAAAGGTGACATATACATTGGAATGCACGTAAAAAATCCCTTGGTAGTTGGAATTCGATATGAGAGTAGACCATAGTGCCGCTACCCGGGCAAGATTTGACTCATAGCACATTGTATGGCGTATGACTGTCTTTATTAGCCAAGTTCGGAGTTGAACAGTTTGACGTTAAACCCCAATTCATTTCATACCCAGCGAAAGCCCGTCGACCCCTGGGGAATTGGGTGGATGAATGGTTAGAACGTGCGCGCTGTATCACAAAGCCTGCCATTGCGTCAACTAGCATGGTTTCGAATTCCCGGTTTTAAGTGACAAGGAGTACGGTTGCCTGTGGGTTTTCTCCGGGTCCGCCGGTTTCCGCACACTGCTAAAGTCCCCTACGCGCAAGAGAATTATTGAAATACAACCATACGTTAGTCCCGTAATGACCTAGTTTGTGTTGGGTGGACGTTAAACTCTATCCCATCTCCGTCTCCGTCGACCACTGTAAAGGATTGCTTATTAATAACAAGGAGACAATTTTGCGTGTGTCCGTAAAGAGAGTCCGTGACATTACTAACTCGGAGCGGAAGTAGAAAGAATGGTGTGAAACTCGGGACGAAAAGTGTGTCGTGAAACACTTTATTAAGTTTTAATGGAGTTATGATGATTTAATTATCAGAAGACGTGATGGTTTTAGAAAACTCGGAAATCATGTTGTAAGTAGGTCTACCTCATTTAACGTTCATTAATGCGCAACATCTTCTTAATTTATATTTCTTTAATTGAATTAACGAACGAAGTGTTTGCTCTGGTTACCGTAATGGCGTGTTAATGTGGGAAGCGATGGCGAGGAGTTGAATGACGTTAATTAAAATAACCATTATCCTTTCAGTCAGTCTATTAAATTTCCACGTGACTAACATATCTAGACCCCTGACACACAGACACATATTAATTTCAGTTATAATAAAGTTCAGTTCAAAAAGGTATACAAATACTCTTAGCCGTCTGTGTACATTGTGCCATAAGGTCTTCTGGAGTAGTTTCGGTTGGGATGGGGGTGTATTGCTGAATGGTTAGCACGTGCGCCGCGTTGTATCATGAGGTCTGATATTGAGTCAACTGGCGAAGCTTCGGTTTAATTGATAATGAGTAGGGTTGTCTGATCAACCACGTGGGTCTTCCCCTTCCGGTTTCCTCCCACTGCTAAAGACCCCTACGCGCAAGCGAATTAATGAAATAAAATTGAAGCATATTATGTTAGTCCCGAAATGTCCTTTTTTGTTTCGAGTAAACGTTAAAACATAAAATCTCTTTCTGTGGGTTAATAAAGTCACTGTGTTCACGCGCATTACTCAATACCATATTTGATGCAAAATTCGAGTTTGTGTTGAGTGGCCGTGACACCAGCTGGAAAAAAACTTGTGTCACCCACACAAGGTTAGTGTGTTACGCTAATAAAATATTAAAATTTGATTATGCGTTGGTTCATCAAAAATCAATACCGTTAATTGAGATGACATTATTAAAAATGTATATTTGAATATGAAGATGTTTCTGTATTAGTTAAAGGCACTGACACCGAATAAATTATTTTTTAATTGTCTAAGGTTAGTGTTTCACGCCAATAATAGAATTAAATATAGAGGTGGTGTAGGAGGGGGTGTAATTTGATTACATGTCAGTTCATCAACATTCAGCGACGTCAATTACGCTGACATTAAGAAAAAAAACTCATATTTAAAGGAGCTAAGTCTCTAACTCAATATCATCCTAAATCTTCAACGTTGAAACACAAATTATGTGTCAGTTTAAATCAACATTTTGATGCTTTGGTCTTTCCGGGAAAACATTGGCTTCTGATATCCAATATTTAAGATAAAATAAACATTTTACCATAATGCGTTTCAACCTCAGTTCTAGCGATAGACTCCAGGAACGAGGCTAGACATATTGCACCAAACTAAACGGCGTATGTCGACTGGAATAACCAGACGCTAGCAAATTGCATTCGATTGGAACTGTTGGCTTATTCGCGGAACATAATTGATTTGAAATTAGAGTAACAACGGATATATACATTCATATTACAATATTATATGAGTTGCGACCCACTTTTGACAATTTCTAGATCTCAAAGGTTAGCGATTTAGCTCCTTGAAATGTGAATATTTTTAGGTATATCAGACTATAGCGGTGGCGTGGAAGTGGGTGTTTTTTGATTACATTTCAGTTCATCAAAATTCAGCGACGTTAATTACGCTGACATTACGAAAAAATATATATTTAAATTGAGAATATTTTTAGGTATATCAGACTATCTAATCATAAATTGAACTGGAGATTCGCATTCCAATCATTTTCTATAATTCTATCAAACGCCCACTCAAAGATTGGATTGGCGGTTTTCAAGTTCCGCTTCGCCTAATTGTCTCTTAACCTAATAAACAACAATTAAGTCATGTGACTAAATCAAATGATGGAACATAAGTAAGGAAAGCCTGGCGACGTTGATTTGTGGAATTTGTTTCAAAGAGCCGTAAATTGAGAGAAAATCTAACATACGGCTCACCCCCTGTGACATCTTTGACACGTGGTCTTTAGAAGGATAAATCCCCCCGATCTTGATGGTATGTCTACCAATAGCAATAAAGGATAACATCCGTAACATTGACGGAATCAAAACGATTTTACTGGTGTTTTTTTAACGAGGACCAGGCTATACGATTTTTAAATTGCCAATATCGCTTAGTGCTAGAGGAAAGGTTATGGATGAAATCGGGTGTTTTATTAATTTCAGACGACAACATGGTTTCAATACATATACCCAAAGATTTTTAGGAGATTGGAGAATCACTCACCGCTCTAAGATTTATATAAACACTATTTGAAATGTAAATTAAAAGAAAAGGGGGCAGGTTAACTTAATAGCCTAGGATGCAGGAGAGAGAGAGAGAGAGAGTTGGGGTTTATATCCTACTGTTCTACTCCAATCTGGAGGTAGGCGAGGATGTAGTCGATCGGAATAAATGCATGTACGAATAAATTGGGGTTTCAAGACGGAGCGAGAGAGAAGAGAAAGAAGGGAAGAAGTTTAACGTCCTCTCGACACAAACAAGGTCATGAGAAGAGAGAAAGAGAGACGGATTTAACGTTCACTCGACGCAAACTAGGTCATTTCGAGAGAAGGTTTCTTGGGTTAAGATTCTAATACTTCTAAATTAGATATCTTATATTGCTTAATGTTGTGTTAAATCATCCTCTACCTTAGGGACGAGTAACTCAATATACGTGATACGTTTTCAAACAACTTAAACCCGCTAGTCTTCTTCATCTGGAAATGGCGACTTGTGCCCCGCGGTGTAATATACGGTGTCTAGATAAAACCAGAACTTTTATTTTATAAAAAAAAATGAGAAGGTGAAATTTTCCTTTCGTTACCAAGTACAGCACGTGGGTCATGCACTTTATAGACCTTTACAGGAACGACGATAGATTATCAGGTCACCCAACGACAAAATTGACCCGAAATCTTGAGAGGGTTACGTGTCCGGATATACGGCTGTGACTCAATATTTTGAGAAGGTATAGACCAAATAAATCTATATCCCAACGCTTAAATGTCAAACGAACACGGCCATTTATTTTAGGGCTCTTTTAAAATCGGGATGGTCACATAAAGGATGCTCCTATAAAAACGAAACAAAATTTTGAACTATAAAAACGAAACAAAATTTTGAACTATAAAAACGAAACAAAATTGGATCTGTGTTTCAATCAGGTTGTCTCAAAGCTGCACATAATCTAACCTGCAAATCCCCGAGGAGGAAGTCTATATATAGTCAAACCTGCACATCCCCGAGGAGGCTGTCTATATATAGTCAAATATATTTTGTAGTAAACGGCTTAGTTTAATACTCGAGGGTAACATTGTAATAAAAGATAAATTGTAATTATATGACGTGCCGAGTGGCGTTTAATAAAGATAAAAACTTCAACCACTTCTTAGCTATAGCTGCAAAATAGATACGGTTCTTAACGTAGATATTTCTGGACGAACATAAAATTGAAATCTCTTCAGAAATCCGATTAAATTTCTTCTCATGATCGATCATCTTTCTGCAGTGAAATGGTAAAATATTTAATTCGAAAGGTTAGAATGTGTTTTATTTGGAGAATGATTGACACACGCCAAGATAATAAAATGTTAAAAGGCCTTCTAGACTTGTCTTCTTGTTCTAATCTTTTTATTTTTTTTAAAAAAAGCTAAAACTGCAAATTAATTATCTAAGAATGTTTGTCTTCAGATAGGACGTAGGGCTTGACAAGACAGCTGTCTAGTCGTTCTGATAGAATGAAACACCGCGGTCCCGTGCACACATCGGCTTGCACGTAAAAGATCCCTTGGCAGTTGGAATTCGATATAATAATAATAATAATAATAATAATCACGTCATTTTACAAGGGTAGCAAATTAGGCCTAAGAGTATAGGCCGTAGCGCCGAGGCCCTGGCAACATTTCCCTAATATGCCCGTCTTCATTAGCCGAGGTTAGGACCAGAACAGTAGGACGTTAAACCCCGTTTCATTTCATTTTTGTTGAGATAATGACAGTGGTATAACGTGTGTTGCCAGTCCCAGTGTTCCCCGAACCGCTAGCCTTTCAATTACACACACAAAGTGCCCTCTATCAGACAGCAAGTTAGTGATATCTACTCATGTGTAAATCTCAGTAGATAGACCCCAGTGTTGGCTAAGATAAAAAAAAAATTCCCTTGGCTTCTCGAGTGTATTTTCTGCTTTATCAATTATGCAGGACCGAGGACCGGGTACGGAACAGTGGCTAGTCGTTCGGATAGTACGAAACCATTGACAGTTATTATTTCCACCTCTCGGATAGTAAGCATCTATTACTCATTGATTAGATTCCAACCATAGAAAACCATCACGGAAGGGATAACTCACGACTGTAGACATTTAATAAGCTTATATAAATACGACTCTTTAATTATTTCAATATGCCTGTCTATATCAGCTTTAGATTGAGTTCGTTTAACTTAATGTTTATATTTACATCTAATTTAACTTTTAACACATCCGAATTAAATTATGTTTGTATTGACGGGCGACATGCATCAATAAAACTGGCTTGCTATCTTTGAAGTTGGGTATTCGGGTAGCACGCTGGCTTGCTATCCTGGAGGTCGGGTGTTCAGGTAGCACGCTGGCTTGTTATCCTGGAGGTCGGCTGTTCGAGTAATACGCTGGTTTGCTATCCTGGAGGTCGGGTGTTCGGGTAGCACGCTGGTTTGCTATCCTGGAGGTCGGGTGTTCGGGTAATACCCTGGCTTGCTATCCTGGAGGTCGGGTGTTCGGGTAATACGCTGGTTTGCTATCCTGGAGGTCGGGTGTTCAGTGTTTGCTATCCTGGAGGTCGGGCGTTCGGTGGTTCGGGTAATACGCTGGTTTGCTATCCTGGAGGTCGGATGTTCGGGTAATACGCTGGCTTGCTATCCTGGAGGTCGGGTGTTCGGGTGTTCGGGTAATACTCTGGCTTGCTATCCTGGAGGTCGGGTGTCCGGGTAATACGCTGGCTTGCTATCCTGGAGGTCGGGTGTTCGGGTAATACGCCTGTTTGCTATTCTGGAGGTCGGGTGCTCGGGTAATACGCTGGTTTGCTATCCTGGAGGTGGGGTGTTCGGGTAGTACGCTGGCTTGCTATCCTGAAGGTCGGCGTTTGATCCCTGCATTGTCCGAGAAGGTTCATTGGGATTTCCTGAATCTTGACGTAGTTTCCCCTTGTCAGGGGTACAGGACAGAGGCCTGGCAAGGACATTTGACTATTCATTCGGATGAGACGAAAAACCGAGGTACCGTGTATACATTGCCATGTACGTAAAATATTCCTTGGCAGAAAGAGAAGTCCATAGTGTCGATGCCCAGGCAAAATGTCCCTCATAGCACAACGTAGGGCGTATTGACGTCTTCATTAGTCCATTCGGAGCAGAACTGTAGGACTCTTACACCCCACTTCATTTCATTTACTCATTAGGGATTATTTATATGACGTTAGTGGAACATAAAAAATGACCCTTTACATTCAATGAACGCAGACCAAACCAGACAGCATAATAAATAGACACTTTAATTTAAACCCACACTAAACTGGAACAGTCGTATTGGATGTCTGACAAATAGATTTGTCTGTTAAGTATTTGTGTTCATATAATCAGACTTTCTTGTGGAACCGTAATGGAAACTTGACATCGCCGTAATAGATTTGTGTTTTTTTTCCAATCCCGTCAGTCGAACAGATTGATTCCGTTAAAGATGGATTCCGAAAGAGCTAAATCTGTCTATTGAGAATGTTTTGTCTGGCTTAAAATAATATAAATTATCATTTAGACATTTATTTACATGCCATGTTTATAATTAATTCTCTAGCCCATCGGATGGCCGCGATATTAATTTATATAAAATGTGAACGACGAAATGGATAATCGAGAGTTAGTCGCGGTTGTCAAGAACCGTTGCTTTAAAAATATACGTTACGCTACATCTTTAATGATGCATTGGCTAAATCCATGTGTTTAAGGGTCAGCTCAATGTTCTTTAAGGTCGTCAGGATGTAAATGACGTTAGGTCACCTGATTGTAGGTAAGGGTTAGGGATAACATTAAGACTAAGTCGATGTTTAGGGATAGAATTAGCGTTAGCCCGGTTTACATTAAGGCTCAGTCGATGTTGAGGGATGGGATTAGCGTTAGCCCGGTTTACATTAAGACTCAGTCGATGTTTAGGGATGGGATTAGCGTTAGCCCGGTTTACATCTCGTGACCCTTGACCTTATCAATTAGATCTAACAGAGAGAGAAAGAAATGGGGTTTAAAGTCAACTCAACACAACTAGGTCACTTCGGGACTAACATATGGTTTTATTTTATTTTAATAATTCGCTTGGGCGTAGCGGTCTTTAGCAGTGGGAGAGAACCGGAGTACCCGGAGGAAACCCATGAGGTTGAGAAGGCGCCCCTATCTCCATGCTACATACGCTCACACCAGGCTCGGAACCACAGCCGCAAGCTAGAGGTGACCGTCCAGCTAGAGGTCGAAGCGCGGCACTCTAGGCCACAGGGCCACCCAACCCCCTAGATCTAACATGATGCATTGGTTCAAGTTGGCTTATTGTTTTTTGGTTAATTTTCCTTTTTGATTGGAACTAGATTCCCCCTGACCGGGGAACAGGCCCCCCCCCCCCCCCGCCCGACCGGATCTCTGAAGACTGCTGCTTGTGGCTCGATTTCGATATTTACCGTTCAGGTAGTTTGAGGATTTATTTATTTGAATAAACATTTTATTTCTGTGAACTGAACATATTGGTGTGATAAATACAGTTTATAGGTTAGTCAATTATAACCATGCTGTTGACGTCAATTGACTATATAGGATCGCGTGGGCGTATATTGACTGAAGGCCCCCACTATCGTTACAAACTAAAGATATATCCGTCGTTCTGTAAATATTGGTGAAGAGAGAGGTTAATTTTAACACCAATATTTCCCGGTTTGTCAAATAGATCTATAAACTTTATAATGTAGTGTTTACTTTGTTGATACGATATCACTATAAACCAAACACTACACCCCCCATTACAACATCGATACCATTACTATGGAAGACCAAATGGGACAATATACAAGATTCTTATTTCTACATTCCAGTTTGACAATTCTAAACTAATGTTCATTTTGTACATACGAATATAGAAACAAGAATTTTTAGTTTAGAATGTCTAAAATGTTCAAACTGGAATGTAGAAACAAGAATAATGAATATTGTCCCACTTGGTCTTCCATACATAACAACATCGATACCATCCTTGCAAACAGTCACGATCTGTTGACCAGTGTATTTCCATCTTCTTACAATCTTGTTTATTTACCACAAGATTCAATAAAATTCAACTTGTTTATTTAGACAAGGTTTTATTCCTGGAACTATTTTCTGTTGATTTACCGCGTGTAGGGTTTCTGATTCTTGAACATTATTTGCTCAGTCAAATGAATGATGTTTATTTTCGCGTTGATTTACACGGTGTGAGAGGTTATTGTCCTTATTGAATGGTGGATCTTATCTCCCAAGTGGTTCTGTGTATTTGATGATGGCTTGCTAACAGGCGTTGCCCCCCTGCTTGGTGGTCCCCCGAGATTTTCCCTTGATTCTCCATTTGCAGCAGCGAACACCCAGTATAGTGGTTGCAATCAGTGCACACATCTCGCCAATAATTCAAAGGCTAATATCTTCGCCCAGAATAAAATAAATTAATTGAAATTTGCAACATATTCACTTTGCATTATAATAATATATAATGTATAATAATGTATTTATATCGCGCCTATTATCCAGTAAACTGATCAATGGCGCTGAGTTGTCTGAAACATGAATGGTGTTATTTTGAATCAAAGAGATAAGTCTTTAGTCTCTTTTTGAATCCTGCAATAGGTCCTTCTACTTATCAATTGGTAAACTGTTGTAATTATAACTGAAGGGTTAAGTGGTCGAAATTATCATAAGGTCGGTCATTGAGACAACCGGCGTGGCCCTACACGCAAGTCAATTATTGAAATGAAGTTTAACCATATATTAGTCCCGAAATGACTTGCGGTTGTTACCCCTCCCGTCTCTACCTCCCCCCCCCTCTCTCTCTCTCTCTCTCTCTCTCTCTAAGACTTGCGTCTTGCGCGGCTTTGCTTGTTCCCGTCTTCATTAGCCCAGAGCAAAACAGTAGGACGTTAAACCCCATTTCATTCATTTGCTTTGCTTGTTTTGTACTTCCACTCTGTACAATTTATTATAGTAATATTAGTCGATACCATCACAAACCCCAACGAAAACTCATCTCTCAGATGACAATTACCACCTTACTCAAGTTTATACGATAGGATATGAAAGTTATTAAAAATCAATAGGTGTTCATTTATTTAAGATCGGATAGTCATTAGCTACTTAATCTGTGATATTATCATCATGACATATCACCTTGTTACCTGATTAAAATATTAACTGTCTTTTAAAAAAACCCAAACATCCTAACCCACGATGGCCCAATTAAGCGGAGGTTAGATGGAATGTTATTAAGAATGGAAGCTAAATAACACGTTAACTATCATATCAACCAATTTGAACATTTTGAATCTGAAAAATAAGCTCTCTCTCCCTTTCTCTCCCTTTCTCTCTCTTTCTCTCCAGAACTTTAATAACCATTCTGCGATATGGGAATTGTCGAGGATCCGACATGACATGCATCACTTTATGTTCCTGAAGCAACGAACAGTAGCATCCAATCAGAGAATGTGACATAATGAACCCCACGGAAACCTTGACATTGGACGAACCTTGAACTTTTCAATTCGATTATCACAGGTAGTCATCTTAACTTGAAAAGGCGAGACTTGGCATTCGCGACGACCAAACAATCTGATAGGCTCACAAGCAGGGCTGGTACCCAATCAAACTGAGTGCCGAAATATGCAGGGTGCATGTTAAAGCGAGATCAAGCCTTCTGTTGAAGATGGCATCACTTGGACTTCTGCACTGGTGTATGTCGTTAATGTACTGCCTACTTAACATGACATTTAAAAGAGTGTGAAAAAACAAAATAGTTCTCTTTAAGGAACCTAATATCTTCATTACCATCCAAATACTAAACAAATCGGATAAATTGATCACTCAAACCCAAACTACCACCATTTGAACAGCAAGGATTCCGACATGGACAAATTATTTCCCGGTATTAAATTCACGATTCCACTATGATATAATCATTTTGGTTAAATAAAATATTAAAGTAACGTCTTATTTATATTAGAAATGAACTATTTCTATTTTTTTCTATTTGATTTGCCTTGATGGAAAAACTGGTTCAATGCAAAGGATTTTGCAATGGCTAGATTGCTGTGAAAAAATGATGTATTACTACGTCGTAATGTTTTCAGGTTCAGTAAAAGTGAAATCTATACCAAAGAATTATATTAATTTGTTTGTGCATGTAAGATAGGGATGGGAGATAAATAAAATCTCCAACTCGTCTTTTTTATATCAAAAAGTATAAAAACTCGTCAATAAAGTAAAAAAAAATCGGTAGAGGCCGTTTTCTTTTTACTTTATCGACATGTATTGATATTTTTTGATATAAAAAAGACGAGAGGGAGATTTTATTTATCCTGGCGGCATTTAAAAGTAGGACGTTAAACCCCGTTTCATTCAATAAACCTCGACCGGAAACATCAATTCTATCTTGTGGAATGTTTTGAGACACCGTGCGACATGCCCGGGTTTACTATTGGACTATTAACATTAGTTTCATGCAGTAATACAATATTTTGATTCAGTTAAATCTAATGAAATGTATTGTAATGGGTAAGTGGCTTAGTTTACATATATACGGCTCGGAACGTTGTAGTCACGTGAACACTTTCCAGACGTCACGTGACTACTCCTCAATTCATTCCTGTCTATTCGGTAAGTACGCAGGGGTCATATAAATCCGTCCCAGATATCTTTCGTTTTTTCCTGAAGTCCACTTACCTCTCGGGTGATATCGCAGAGAAACCGACCAGATGAGCCAAACAATGGGGTTAGTCTAGCATATGTAGATCTGGCGGGCCTATTATGTTTCGTTTGCTTTAAATACAGACAGGAAGGGGTATAAAGAAAATTTCATCCAAAGGAGTTTCTCCTTCCTACCGAGTAGTATACACAGTCCCGGGTTCTCATCTATTCCAGTTTCAGATCGCACGTTTGTTGATTTTAACTCGTGTGTTTTCAACGTGTTCCGGTTGTACATGACTAGCAGTGGGGTCAAGTGTCCAACCTCTTTAGTCCTGTTAAGGAATCCTACGAGCAAGCGAATTATTGAAATAAAATTAAAGCATATTTAACCCCAATCTCTCTTTCTACGGGTTCCCCCGATTGATAAAGTCATTTAGTGCATACGAATTATTCAATACCATATTCCGACGCGGTGCACTCTTGTTAGTGGTGTAGGTCGAAGGGCCTGACAATAGAAAATGTATATATGTGGGCGCATAGGGCGTATTATCTAGCTCCCGTATAGATTGACGTGTACGTAAAAGATCCCTTTACAATTGGAATTCGAAATAAGAATACGCCATAGCACACTGTATGGTGTATATGTCGGTCCTTATTAGCCTGGAATCAGAACAGCTGCACGTTAAACCTAATATCATGAGTAAAGTTTTTCCTGGACAGTAGAGTTTTGGTCTGTAACTCTTTTAGTTCACCTGTCATTAAATATTTAGTGGGGCTCAATTGTTCACCCAATCTGAACTACTATAGATACTTCATACGGAGAGGTTTTCCGACGTGGCGCAAGACGGATGACCTGGCAATCGTTCGGATTATACGAAAGACCACGGTCCCGTGTATATATTGGTGTGTATGTTAAGATCCTAGGCAGTTTTAATTTGATGTAAGAGTGCCCCTTCTCGTATAGCGTATGACTGTCTTGATTAGCCCAGTCGGAGTAGAACAGTATGACGTTAAATCCCCATTTTATTTCAAACCAGAGAAGGCTCGTCGACCCCTGTAAAGGGTCGCTTATTATTAATTACAATGAGACAATTTGGTGTGTACGTAAAGAGTGTCCTTGACAGTAGTAACTCGGGGAGGAAGTAGGAAGAATGGGGTAAAACTCGGGACGAAGCGTATGCTGGGAAACAAGTTATAAAGTTTTAATGGAGTTATAATGATTTAATTATCAGAGGACGTGATGGTTTTAGAAAACACGGAAATCAAGTTGTAAGTAGGTCTACCTCATTTAACGTTCATTAATGCGCAAAATCTTCTTAATTTAGATTTCTTTAATTGAATGAACGACGCTCGTTGTTGCTCTAATGACCGTAATGGCTTGTTAATGAAAGGAGCGATGACGAGGAGTTGAATGGCGTAAATTAAAATATCCATTATCCTTTCAACTTGTCTATTGAATTTCCACGTGACTAATATATCTAGAGCACTGACACACAGACACATAATAATTCCAGGTATACAAAAAAGCCTTAATTCGGTAATAATTCAGTTCAAAAAGGTATTGGAGATCTAGATGGCGGAATGGTTAGCAGGTGCACGTTGTCTCATAAGGTATGTTATTGAGTCTATTGGCGGAGCTTCGGTTCGGTTGACAAAGAGTAGGGTCGCCTCGTCAACCTCCCACTGCTAAATGCACCTACTTTGTATCCCATATTTTGATATACCTTTTTGAACTTAATTAGAACTTGAATTAATATGTGTCTGTGTGTCATAAAGTTAATTAAGATGACATTATTAAAAAAATATATTCAAATGTGAAGATGTTTCTGTACTAATTAAAGGCACTGACACCGAATAAATCATTTTTTAATTGTCTTCGGTTACTGTGTTCTGCTAATACTAGAATTAAATATGGCGGGGGTTTGGAAGTGTAAGTGTGACTTGATAACATGTCAGTTCATCAAAAATCAGCGACGTTAATTACGCTGACATTACGAACGATTGATATTTAAAAGAGCTAAATCGCTAACATTTGGGATCTAGAAATTGACAGAAGGGAATCGCAACGCATATAATACTTTAATTTCAAATCAGTTATGTCCGAAGAAATAAGCCAGCAGTTCCAGTCGAATTCAAATTTCTAGCTTCTGGTTATTTCAGTCTACATACGCCGTCTGATTAGATGCAATGTGTCTAGCCGCGTTCCCCAAGTCTCTTGCTAGAACTGAGACTGAAGCGCATTATGGCAAACGATTCGTGTATCGATACCAAGGTAAGAATTTTTTTTTCTTAAATATCGGATATCAGAAGCTCATCCTTTCCCGGTAAGTTTACATCATCGATGGTGATTTAAATTGACCAATAATTTGTGTTTTCGATGTCGAAGATTTTGGAGGATTTTGAGCTACGGACTTAGGTCCTTTAAATGCAAAGAATGAATGAATTTTTTTTAAAGATTGTCCAAGGTTAGTGTGTTACGCTAAAAATTAAATGTCGGTGGTGTAGAAGTGGGTGTTATTTGATTACATGACAGCTCATCAAAATTCAGCGAAGTTAATTACGCTAAAATTACGAAAAATATATATTTAAATTGAGAATATTTTTAGGGATATCAGACTATCTAATCATATATTGACCTGAAGACTCGCATTCCGATCATTTTCTATAATTCTATCGAACGCCCACTCAAAGATTGGAATGGCGGTTTTCAAGTTCCGCTTCGCCTAATTGTCTCTTAACCTAATAAACAATAAATCAAGTCTTGTGAATAAATCAAATGATGTGACATTAGTAAGGAAAGCCGGGCGACTTTGATTCGTGAAATTTGTTTTAACGAGCCGTACATTGAAAGAAAATGAAATATACGGCTCACCTTCTGTGACATCTCTGACACGTGGTCTTTAGAAGGATAAATCCCCCGGATCTTGATGGTATGTCTACCAATAGCAATGAGGGATAACATCCGTAACATTGACGGAATCAAAACGACTTTACCGGCGTTTTTTAACGAGGACTAGACTATGCGTTTTTTAAATTGCCAATATCACTAAATGCTAGAGGCAATGTTATGGATGAAATCGGGTGTTTTATTAAGGTCAGGCGACGACATGGTTTTAATACAAATATCCACAGATTTTTAAGAGATTGTAGAATCACTTAACGAACTAAGATTTATATAAAACATCTTTTTGAAACGTAAATTACAAGAATTGGGGGCAGGTTAACACAATAGTCTAGGATGAAGGAGAGAGAGAGTTCTGCCCCAATCCGGAGAGAGGCAAAGTTATAGTCGATCGGAATAAATGAATGTACGAATGAATTGAGGTTTCAGTTCCTACTAACTGGGATGACGGAGCGAGAGAGAAGAGAAAGAAAGAAGTTTAATGTCCACTCGACACAAACTAGGTAATGATTGTCTCAAAGCTGCACATAATCTAGCCTGTACATCCCCGAGGAAGCTGTCTATATATAGTAACATATATTTTGTAGTAAAAGGCTTAGTTTAATACTCGAGGGGAAACATTGTAAAAAAAGATAAATTGTAATTGTATGACGTGCCGAGTGGTGTTTAATAAAGATATAAACTTCAACCGCTCCTTTGCTATAGCTGAAAAATAGATACGGTTCTTAACGTAGATATTTCTGGCGAACATAAAATTGAAATCTCTTCAGAAATCCGATTAAATTTCTTCTCAAGATCGACCATCTTTCTACAGTGAAATGGTAAAATATTTATTTTGAAAGGTTAGAATGTGTTTTATTCGGAGAATGATTGACACACGCCAAGATAATAAATGTTAAAAGGCTTTCTAGACTTGTCGTCTTGTTCTAATCTATTTATTTAAAAAAAAAAAGCTAAGAGTGCCAATTGATTATCTATTTACGTTGTTGTTCAGATAGGACGGAGGGCTTGAGAAAGACATTGGTCTGCATGTAAAAGATTCCTTGGCAGTGGGAATTTGATATAAGAGTAGGCCGTAAGGCCGATGTCCAGAAAAGTGTCCCTTATAACCCAGTGTATTGTGTACGCACGTCTTCATAAGCCCAGGTTAGGAGTAGGACATTAAATCCCATTTCATTTCATTTTTGTGTAGATGACGACCGTATTGTCTAACGTGTTTTGCCAGCACCAAGGGTGTTTGAGTGAGTCTCAGTGTTCTCTTTCAATCACACACACACAGTGCCCTTTAATTATCAGATGTATAATGTAAAACAAATTTCCCAATGGTGTCTGTGACCGATACAATGTTGCCATCATGTTGCCATCAAATATCCATTCAATACTCATTTTCTCCGGAGAGATCGTGTATATATATGGACCAGCCAGCTCTTATAACTTTATTTACATATAACGAATTAAAAAACCGATTCTTACTCAAGATAGACGAATAACGTGTCCAGGTTTAATGAATATTTGAAAAGGTTTCAGGCAGGCTTCGAAGGACATTATGCCCTGCTGAAATACATTATCAGCAAAACAGAAACATGGCTAAAATTCGGGAGCCACGGTGGTTCTGTGACTAGGACGTTTGCTCGCTTACCTGGTGGTCCAACGCTCGAGCCCTGAATTGTTTTAGAACATTCAGCGGGATTTACTAGTGTGGTACACATTTGTCAGTGGTGTGAGTTGAAGGGCCTGATAATGACAAACGTATAGTCGTTCGGATGGGACACAAAATCTAGCGCCGCTGTCTAGGCAAAATTGCCTTCATAGATAGCACCCTGCATGGTGTGTGTGCCCGTCTTTCATTAGTCCAATCGGAGCATAACAGCAGCACGTTAAACCCCATTTCATGAGAAAAGTTTTGCCTAAACAGTGATGTTTTGGCCTACAACTCTTTTAGTCAACCTTCCAAGTAATCTTGTTTGAAGTCCACATGTTGGCCCCATCTGAACTACTAGAGGTTGTTACCTGTCACATCTTTCGTCCGAAATCACTGCCAAGAGGCAGAGGTTTTCTGGCGTGCTTTCTCCTTGTCAGTGGTTCATGGATGAGGGCCTTGTCTAGGCATTCGGATGGTACCAAAAACAAAGGTGACATACATTGGAATACACGTAAAATAGTCCTTGGCAGTTGGAATACGATATAAGATTAGACCATAGTGCCGCTGCCCGGGAAAGATTTATGGCGTATGGCCGTCTTCATTGGCCGAGTTCGGATCAGCACAGTGCGACGGTAAACACCATTTTATTTCATACCCAGAGAAAGACCATTGCCTAATAATTACAATGAGACAATTTGGTATGTCCGTAAAGAGTGTCGGGGAGAAAGAAGACAAAATGGTGTGAAACTCGTGTCTGTAAAGAGTGTCACCGATGAGGAAGTTAACAGAATGGCGTGAAACTCGCGACGAAAAGTGTGCCGTGAAACACGTTATTAAGTTTTAATGGAGTATGCCGTGGAACAAGTTATTAAGTTTTAATGGAGTTATAATGATTTAATTATCAAGACGTGATGGTTTTAGAAAACAAGGAAATCAAGTTGTAAGTAGGTCTACCTCATTTAACCTTCATTAATGCGCAAAACTTCTTAATTTAGATTGCTCTAATGACCGTAATGGCTTGTTAATGTGCGGTGCGACGATGAGGAGTTAAATGGCGTAAATTAAAATAACCATTATCCTTTCAGCCGTTCTAATGAATATCTACGTGACTAACATATATAGATCACTGACACACCTATTAATTCCAGTTACAATTAAGTTCAAAAAGGTATAAAAATACCCTTGGCCGTTAAAATTATGAGAAGTGTGGATTTGTATGGCGTAATGGTTAGCAGGGTCGCCTCCTCAACCTCGAGGGTTTTCTCTGGATTTTCCGTTTTCCTCCCACTGCTTATTACCCCTACATTGTATCTCATATTTTTATATACCTTTTTGGACTTGAATTAATATGTGTGTCTGTGTGTCATACAAGGTTAGTGTGTTACGCTAATAATAGATTTAAATATGGCGGTGGCGTGAAAGTGGGTGTTATTTGATTACTTGCCAGTTCATCAAAATTCAGCGACATTAATTACGCTGACATTACGAAAAATATATATTTAAATTGAGAATATTTTTAGGGATATCAGACTATCTAATCATAAATTGACCCCAAGACTCGCATTCCAATCATTTTCTATAATTCTATAAAACGCCCACTCAAAGATTGGAATGGCGGTTTTCAAGTTCCGCTTCGCCAAATTGTCTCTTAACCTAATAAACAGTAATGCAAGTCCTGTGAATAAATCAAATGATAGAACATTAGTAAGGAAAGCCGGGCGACGCTGATTCGTGGAATTTGTTTCAACGAGCCGAAAATTTAGAGAAAATCAAATATACAGCTCACCTTCTGTGACATATCTGACACGTGCTCTTTAGAAGGATAAATTCCCCGGATCTTGATGGTATGTCTACCAATAGCAATAAGGGATAACATCCGTAATATTGACGGCATCAAAACGACTTTACCGGCGTTTTTTAACGAGGACTAGACTATGCGTTTTTTAAATTGCCAATATCACTAAATGCTAGAGGCAATGTTATGGATGAAATCGGGTGTTTTATTAAAGGGACAATAACACTCTTGCTGGCTTGACACTCATTGACAGGTCCAGAAATTTTGTTTAGCCTTATTCTATCTACTAGATGTTTAAGTGTCCTATCTGTTGTGTAAATTATCCATTACAACCTATCTTACCTGTTCAGAGGCTTCGAAAATATGTTTAAATCCAAGTTACATTTGAAAGTGCTTACGTAAGGCTTTTCAAACCATGTTACGGCATGTAGTTAAATATTTCCAATTTTTAAAATTAGGTGGGTTAGGATGAAATTTGTATCATTTATTAATTGAAATATTGTAAAATAGTACAATTTGTTGACCAGAATAAAGTTTGGGACAAATTATTCAGTTACAACAAGAGTGTTATTGGGGCTTTAAGGTCAGACGACGACATGGTTTCAATACAAATACCCACAGATTTTTAGGAGATTAGAGAATCACTCACCGCACTAACATTTATATAAACTCTATTTGAAATGTAAATTAAAAGAAAAGGGGGCAGGTTAACTCAATATAGCCTAGGATGCAGGAGAGAGAGAGAGAGAGAGGGAGAGGGAGAGGGTTGGGGTTTAGATCCTACTGTTCTACTCCAATCTTGAGGGAGACGAAGTTATAGTCGATCGGTATAAATGCATGTACGAATAAATTGGGGTTTCAAGACGGAGCGAGAGAGAAGAGAAAGAAGGAAAGAAGTTTAACGTCCACTTGACACAAACAAGGTCATGAGAAGATAGAAAGAGGGACGGATTTAACGTTCACTCGACGCAAACTCGACGTGTTATTGGGGCTTTAAGGTCAGACGACGACATGGTTTCAATACAAATACCCACAGATTTTTAGGAGATTAGAGAATCACTCACCGCACTAACATTTATATAAACTCTATTTGAAATGTAAATTAAAAGAAAAGGGGGCAGGTTAACTCAATATAGCCTAGGATGCAGGAGAGAGAGAGAGAGAGAGGGAGAGGGTTGGGGTTTAGATCCTACTGTTCTACTCCAATCTTGAGGGAGACGAAGTTATAGTCGATCGGTATAAATGCATGTACGAATAAATTGGGGTTTCAAGACGGAGCGAGAGAGAAGAGAAAGAAGGAAAGAAGTTTAACGTCCACTTGACACAAACAAGGTCATGAGAAGATAGAAAGAGGGACGGATTTAACGTTCACTCGACGCAAACTAGGTCATTTCGAGAGAAGGTTTCTTGGGTTAAGATTCTAATACTTCTAAATAAGATATCTTATATTGCTTATTGTTGTGTTAAATCATCCTCTACCTTAGGGACGAGTAACTCAATATACGTGATACGTTTTCAAACAACTTAAACCCGTTAGCCTTCTTCATCTGGAAATGGCGACTTGTGCCCCGCGGTGTATTATACGGTGTCTAGATAAAACCAGAACTTTTATTTTATAAAAAAAATGAGTAGGTGAAATTTACCTTTCGTTATAAGTTACAGCACATGGGTCATGCACTGTATAGACCTTTACAGGAACGGCAATAGATTATCAGGTCACCCAACGACAAAATTGACCCGAAATCTTGAGAGGGTTACGTGTCCGGATATACGGCTGTGACTCAATATTTTGAGAAGGTATAGACCAAATAAATCTATATCCCAACGCTTAAATGTCAAACGAACACGGCCATTTATTTTTAGGACACTTTTAAAATCGGGATTGTCACATAAAGGATGCTCCTATAAAAACGAAACAAAATTTTGAACTATAAAAACGAAACGAAATTGGATCTGTGTTTTAATCAGGTTGTCTCAAAGCTACACATAATCTAGCCTGTACATCCCCGAGGAGGCTGTCTATATATAGTCAAACCTGCACAAACCCCGAGGAGGCTGGCTATATATAGTAAAATATATTTTGTAGTAAACGGCTTAGTTTAATACTCGAGGGAAACCATGTAATAAAAGATAAATTGTAATTATATGACGTGCCGAGTGATGTTTAATAAAGATGAAAAACTTCAACCGCTTCTTTGTTATAGCTGCAAATTAGATACGATTCTTAACGTAGATATTTCTGGACGAATATAAAATTGAAATCTCTTCAGAAATCCGATAAAATTTCTTCTAATGACCGATCATCTTTCTGCAGTGAAATGGTAAAATATTATTTTGAAAGGCTAGAATGTGTGTTATTTGGAGAATGATTGACACACGCCAAGATAATAAAATGTTAAAAGGCTCCCTAGACTTATCTCAGAATGTTTGTGTTCAGATAGGACGTAGGACGTGACAAGATAGCTGTCTAGTCGTTCTGATGGGATGAAACACCACGGTCCCGTTTACACATCGGCTTGCACGTAAAAGATCCCTTGGCAGTTGGAATTCGATATAAGAGTATAGGCCGTAGCGCCGATGCCCTGGCAACATTTCCCTAATATGCCCGTCTTCATTAGCCGAGGTTAGGACCCGAACAGTAGGACGTTAAACCCCGTTTCATTTCATTTTTGTTGAGATAATGACAGTGGTATAACGTGTGTTGCCAGTCCCAGTGTTCCCTGAACCGCTAGCTTTTCCATTACACACACATGATATGTATGATACGTATGCCAGTCTTCATTAGCCGAGGTTAGGACCAGAACAGTAGGACGTTAAACCCCGTTTCATTTCATTTGTGTTGACAGTGGTATAACGTGTGTTGCCAGTCTCAGTGTTCCCCGAACCGCTAGCCTTTCAATTACACACACAAAGTGCCCTCTACCTCAATCAGACAGCAAGTTAGTGATATCTACTCATGTGTAAATCTCAGTAGACCACAGTGTTGGCTAAGATAAAAAAAAAATTCCCTTGGCGTCTCGAGTGTATTTTCTGCTTTATCAATTATGCAGGACCGAGGACCGGGTACGGAACAGTGGCTAGTCGTTCGGATAGTACGAAACCATTGACAGTTATTATTTCCATCTCTCGGATAGTAAGCTTCTATTACTGATTGATTAGATTCCAACCATAGAAAACCATCACGGAAGGGCTAACTCACGACTGTAGACATTTAATAAGCTTATATAAATACGACTCTTTAATTATTTCAATACGCCTGTCTATATCAGCTTTAGATTGAGTTCGTTTAACTTAATGTTTATACTTACATCTAATTTAACTTTTAACACATCCGAATTAAATTATGTTTGTATTGACCGGCGACATGCATCAATAAAACTATCTTTAACATCTAGGGACTACCGTACCCAAGTGGGTAGCACGCTGGCTTGCTATCTTTAAACTAGAACAGTCTGACAAATAGATTTGTCTGTCAAGTATTTGTGTTCATGTAATCAGACTTTCTTGCGGAACCGTAATTGAAACTTGACATCGCCGTAATAGATTTGTGTTTTTTTCCAATCCCGTCAGTCGAGCAGATTGATTCGTTACAGATGGATTCCAAAAGAGCTAAATCTGTCTATTGCAAGTATTTTGTCTGGCTGGAAATAATATAAATGATTATTTAGACATTTATTTACATGCTAAGTCTAGTCCATCGGATGGCCGCGATATAAATGGAGTTGAAATATCAAAGATGAAATAACTAATCGAGACTTTTCAAGAAACGTTGCTTCAAATATATACGCTACATGATCAACTCTCTAGTCCATTACGTTACATCTTTAATGATGCATTGGCTAAATCCATGTGTTAAAGGTCAGCCCAATGTTCTTTAAGGTCACCAGGATGTAAATGACGTCAGGGCACGTGATTGTAGGTAAGGGTTAAGGTTAACATTAAGACTAAGTCGATGTTAAGGGATGGGATTAGCGTTAGCCCGGTTTACATTAAGGCTCAGTCGATGTTGAGGGATGGGATTAGCGTTAGCCCGGTTTACATCCCGTGACCCTTGACCTTATCAATTAGATCTAACAGAGAGAGAAAGAAATGGGGTTTAAAGTCCACTCAACACAACTAGGTCACTTTGGGACTAACATATGGTTTTATTTTATATACGGCTCACCTTCTGTGACGTATCTGACACGTGCTCTTTAGAAGGATAAATCCCCCGGATCTTGATGGTATGTCTACCAATAGCAATAAGGGATAACATCCGTAACATTGACGGAATCAAAACGACTTTACTGGCATTTTTTAACGAGGACTAGGCTATGCGTTTTATAAATTGCCAATATCGCTTAATGCTAGAGGAAAGGTTATGGATGAAATCGGTTGTTTTATTAAGGTCCGACGCCGACATGGTTTCAATACAAATACCCACAGATTTTTAGGAGATTGGAGAATCACTCACCGCTCTAAGATTTATATAAACATTATTTGAAATGTAAATTAAAAGAAAAGGGGACAGGTTAACTTAATAGCCTAGGATGCAGGAGAGAGAGCGAGAGAGAGAAAGAGAGAGGGGAGAGAGTTGGGGTTTAGATCCTACTGTTCTACTCCAATCTGGAGGTAAGCGAGGATGTAGTCGATCGGAATAAATGCATGTACGAATAAATTGGGGTTTCAAGACGGAGCGAGAGAGAAGAGAAAGAAGAAAAGAAGTTTAACGTCCACTCGACACAAACAAGGTCATGAGAAGAGAGATAGAGAGACGGATTTAACGTTCACTCGACGCAAACTAGGTCATTTCGAGAGAAGGTTTCTTGGGTTAAGATTCTAATACTTCTAAATTAGATATCTTATATTGCTTAATGTTGTGTTAAATCATCCTCTACCTTAGGGACGAGTAACTCAATATACGTGATACGTTTTCAAACAACTTAAACCCGTTAGTCTTCTTCATCTGGAAATGGCGACTTGTGCCCCGCGGTGTATTATACGGTGTCTATATATAGATAAACCCAGAACTTTTATTTTATAAAAAAAAATGAGTAGGTGAAATTTACCTTTCGTTATAAGTTACAGCACATGGGTCATGTACTGTATAGACCTTTAAAGGGACGGCGATAGATTATCAGGTCACCCAACGACAAAATTGACCCGAAATCTTGAGAGGGTTACGTGTCCGGATATACGGCTGTGACTCAATATTTTGAGAAGGTATAGACCAAATAAATCTATATCCCAACGCTTAAATGTCAAACGAACACGGCCATTTATTTTTAGGACTCTTTGAAAATCGGGATGGTCACATAAAGGATGCTCCTATAAAAACGAAACAAAATTTTGAACTATAAAAACGAAACGAAATTGGATCTGTGTTTTAATCAGGTTGTCTCAAAGCTGCACATAATCTAACCTGTACATCCCCGATGAGGCTGTCTATATATAGTCAAACCTGCACATCCCCGAGGAGGCTGTCTATATATAGTAAAATATATTTTGTAGTAAACGGCTTTGTTTAATACTCGAGGGAAACCATGTAATAAAAGATAGATTGTAATTATATGACGTGCCGAGTGATGTTTAATAAAGATGAAAAACTTCAACCGCTTCTTTGTTATAGCTGCTAAAACGTAGATATTTCTGGACGAACATAAAATAGAAATCTCTACAGAACTCCGATTAATTTTCTTCTCAAGATCGACAATCTTTCTGCAGTGAAATGGTAAAATATTTAATTTGAAAGGTTAGAATGTGTTTTATTTGGAGAATGATTGAGACACGCCAAATGTTAAATGGCTTTCTAGACTTGTTATCTTGTCCTAATCTATTTATTTAAAAAAAAAGAAGCTAAAAGTGCAAATTAATTATCTCAGAATGTTTGTGTTCAGATAGGACGTAGGGCTTGACAAGATAGCTGTCTAGTCGTTCTGACGGGATGAAACACCGCGGTCCCGTGTACACATCGGCTTGCACGTAAAGATCCCTTGGCAGTTGGAATTCGATATAAGAGTATAGGCCGTAGCGCCGATGCCCTGGCACGTAAAAGATCCCTTGGCAGTAGCGCCAATGCCCTGGCAAATTTCCATAATATGCCCGTCTTCATTAGCCGAGGTTAGGACCAGAACAGTAGGACGTTAAACCCCTTTTCATTTCATTTTTGTTGAGATAATGACAGTGGTATAACGTGTGTTGCCAGTCCCAGTGTTCCCCGAACCGCTAGCCTTTCAATTACACACACAAAGTGCCCTCTATCAGACAGCAAGTTAGTGATATCTACTCATGTGTAAATCTCAGTAGATAGACCCCAGTGTTGGCTAAGATAAAAAAAAAATTCCCTTGGCTTCTCGATTGTATTTTCTGCTTTATCAATTATGCAGGACCGAGGACCGGGTACGGAACAGTGGCTAGTCGCTCGGATAGTACGAAACCATTGACAGTTATTATTTCCATCTCTCGGATAGTAAGCTTCTATTACTCATTGATTAGATTCCAACCATAGAAAACCATCACGGAAGGGATAACTCACGACTGTAGACATTTAATAAGCTTATATAAATACGACTCTTTAATTATTTCAAGATATCTGTCTATACCAGCTTTAGATTGAGTTCGTTTAACTTAATGTTTATATTTACATCTAATTTAACTTTTAACACATCCGAATTAAATTATGTTTGTATTGACGGGCGACATGCATCAATAAAACTGGCTTGCTATCTTTGAAGTTGGGTATTTGGGTAGCACGCTGGTTTGCTATCCTGGAGGTCGGGTGTTCGGGTAGCACGCTGGCTTGCTATCCTGGAGGTCGGGTGTTCGGGTAATACATTGGTTTGCTATCCTGGGGGTCGGGTGTTCGGGTAATACGCTGGTTTGCTATCCTAGGGGTCGGGTATTCGGGTAATACGCTGGCTTGCTATCCTGGAGGTCGGGTGTTCGTGGAATACGCTGGTTTGCTATCCTGGGGGTCGGGTGTTCGGGTAATACGCTGGCTTGTTATCCCGGAGGTCGGGTGTTCGGGTAATACGCTGGTTTGCTATCCTGGAGGTCGGGTGTTCGGGTAATACATTGGTTTGCTATCCTGGGGATCGGGTGTTCGGGTAATACGCTGGCTTGCTATCCTGGAGGTCGGGTGTTCGGGTAATACGCTGGTTTGCTATTCTGGAGGTCGGCTGTTCGAGTAATACGCTATCTTTGAGGTCGGGTGTTCGTTCATTGTCCGAGAAGGTTCATTGGGATTTTCTGATTTTCTGACGTGGTTTCACCTTGTCAGGGGTACAGGACAGAGGCCTGGCAAGGACATCTGTCTAGTCATTTGGATGAGACGAAAAACCGAGGTAACGTGTAGCCTATACATTGCCATGTACATAAAATATTCCTTGACAGTAATATTTCGATACAAGAGTAGACCATAGAGCCGATGCCCGGGCAAAATGTCCCTCATAGCACAACGTAGGGCGTATTGACGTCTTCATTAGCCCATTCGGAGCAGAACTGTAGGACTCTTACACCCCACTTCATTTCATTTACTCATTAGGGATTTATATGACGTTAGTGGAACATAAAAAATGACCCTTTACATTCAATGAACGCAGACCAAACCAGACAGCATAATAAATAGACTCTTCAATTTGAACCCACACTAAACTGGAACAGTCGTATTAACTGTCTAACAAATAGATTTGTCTGTTAAGTATTTTGTGTTCATATAATCAGACTTTCTTGTGGAACCGTAATGGAAACTTGACATCGCCTTAATAGATTGTGTGTTTTTTCAATCCCCTCAGTCGAACAGATTGATTTTGTTAAAGATGGATTCCGAAAGAGATAATCTGCCTATTGCGAGTCTTTTTTGTCTGGCTTGAAATAATATAAATTATCATTTAGACATTTATTTACATGCCATGTTTATAATTAATTCTCTAGCCCATCGGATGGCCACGCTATGAATTTATATAAAATGTGAACGATGAAATGGATAATCGAGACTTGTCAAGAACCGTTGCTTTAAAAATATACGTTACCCCTTTAATGATGCATTGGCTAAATCCTTGTGTTAAGGGTCAGCTCAATGTCCTTTAAGGTCGCTAGGATGTAAAATGACGTTAGGTCACGTGATTGTAGGTAAGGGTAAAGGTTAACATTAAGACTAAGTCGATGTTTAGGGATAGAATTAGCGTTAGCCCGGTTTACATTAAGGCTCAGTCGATGTTTAGGGATGGGATTAGCGTTAGCCCGGTTTACATCTCGTGACCCTTGACCTTATCAATTCGATCTAACAGAGAGAGAAAGAAATGGGGTTTAAAGTCCACTCAACACAACTAGATCACTTCGGGACTAACATATGGTTTTATTTTATTTCAAAAATTCGCTTGCGCGTAGGAGTCTTTAGCAGTGGGAGGAAACCGGAGTGTCCGGAGGAAACCCATGAGGTTGAGAAGGCGCCCCTATCTCCATGCCACGTACGCTCACACCAGGGCTCGAAACCACAGCCGCAAGCTAGAGGTGGCCGTCCAGTTAGAGGTCGAAGCGCGGCACTCTAGACCACTAGGCCACCCCCAAACCCCTAGATCTAGCATGCTGCATTGGTTCAAGTTGGCTTATTGTTTATTGGTTTATTTTCCTTTTTGATTGGATCTTGATGCCCCGACCGGGGAACTGGATGACACCCCCCATCCCGCCCCCGACCGGACCTCTGAAGACTGCTGCTTGTGGCTCGATTTCGATATTTACCGTTCAGGCAGTTTGAGGATTTATTTATTTGAATAAACATTTTATTTCTGTGAACTGCACATATTTTAGTGATAAATACAGTTTATAGGTTAGTCAATTATAACCATGCTGATGACGTCAATTGACTATATAGGATCACGTGGGTGTATATTGGCTGAAGGTCCCAACTATCGTTACAAACTGTAAGATATATCCGTCGTTCTGTAAATACTTGTAAAGAGAAAGGTTAATTTTAACACCAATATTTCCCGGTTTGTCAAATAGATCTATAAACTTTATAATGTAGTGTTTACTTTGTTGATACGGTATCACTATAAACCAAACACTACACCCCCATTACAACATTGATACCATTACTATGGAAGACTAAATGGGACAATATTCAAGATTCTTGTTTCTACATTCTAGTTTGACCATTCTAAACTAATGCTCATTTTGTACATACGAATATAGAAACAAGAATTTTTAGTTTAGAATGTCTAAAATGTTCAAACTGGAATGTAGAAACAAGAATAATGAATATTGTCCCACTTGGTCTTCCATACATTACAACATCGATACCATCCTTGCAAACCGTCACGATCTGTTGACCAGTGTATTTCCATCTTCTTACAATCTTGTTTATTTACCACAAGATACAATAAAATTACACTTGTATATTTGGACAAGGTTTTATTCCTGGAACTATTTTCTGTTGATTTACCGCGTGTAGGGTTTCTGATTCTTGAACATTATTTGCTCAGTCAAATGAATGATGTTTATTTTCGCGTTGATTTACACGGTGTGAGAGGTTATCGTCCTTATTGAATGGTGGATCGTATCTCCTAAGTGGTTCAGTTCATTAGATGATGGCTTGCTAACAGGCGCTGCCCCCCACCCGCTTAATCTAGCCCAAGTAACCTTTCGGGATTTTTCCGGCGTGGTTCACCTTGCCAGTGGTGCGACCGTCCATTCGACATAAACTTGGGCATTCCGGGACTTACATACGGTTATGTTTAATTTCATAAATTGGCTTTAGCATAGCTGTGGGAGGAAACCGGTGAGGAAACTACAGGTCTGAGGCGCGGAGCCGACCTAGAATACTCTCTCCCTCTCTCGCGTTCTCTTTAACTCTTCCCCCCCTCTCTCTCTCTAGACGAATGAATTGGTGATTTATCATAATTTAGTGCTGAAATTGCCCAATGATGGGATGTGATATCGGCTTATTAAATACACGTGCAGATCGAGACAGTAATTTAAATCTAATCCCTCTTGGGAGCAATTGTCTGATATATTCACCTTAAAGGGAAAACCCCGAAAGTATACATTGGAGAATGAAATTGCTTAATTTAGTGTTAAAATTGCTTAAAATCCTCTACCTAATGCAACGACTCACTCTCTCTATCTCTCTCTCTCTCATGGGGGTGTATCATAAATAAGGGCTGAAATTACCCAATGATGGGATACTGACTTATTAAATAAAACTCATATATCGAGACAGTAATTAAAAACTAATCTCTACGGAAGACAATTGTCTGATATTCACCTTAATGCAGGGATGCAAGGACCATCTCTATCTCAGTTATTGGACAATGTAACGACGTGTATCAGACCATCTCTATCTCAGTTATTGGACAATGTAACGACGTGTATCAGACCATCTCTATCTGAGTTATTGGGCAATGTAACGACGTGTATCAGACCATCTCTATCTGAGTTATTGGACAATGTAACGACGTGTATCAGACTATCTGTATGTCAGTTATTGGACAATGTAACGACGTGTATCAGACTATCTATACATTAGTTATTGGACAATGTAACGACGTGTATCAGACCATCTATATCTGAGTTATTGGATAATGTAACGACGTGTATCAGATGTATAATGTAAAACTAATTTTCCCATGGAGTCTGTGACCGATACAATGTTGCCATCATGCTGTCATCAAATATCCATTTATTACTCATTTTCTCCGGAGAGATCGTGTGTATATATGGACCAGCCAGCTCTAATAACTTTTTTTACATATAACGCATTAAAAAAACGATTCTTACTCAAGAAAGACGAATAACGTGTTCAGGTTTAATGAATATTTGAAAAGGATTCGGGCAGGTTTCAAAGGACATTATGCCATGCTGAAAAACATTATAAGCATAACAGAAACACGGCTTGAAATCGGAAGCCATGGTGGTTCTGTGACTAGGACGTTGGCTCGTTTACCTGAAGGTCCCACGTTCGATCCCTGAATTTTCAGTTCACCCTTGTAAGTGGTGTAGGTCGAAGGGCCTGGCAATGGAAAACATATAATGTGTTCGCATGTAGATTGACGTGTACGTAAAAGATTCCTTTACAATTGGAATTCGAAATAAGAATACGCCATAGCACACTGCATGGTGTATGCCCGTCTTCATTAGCCTGATCGAATCAGAACAGCTGCACGTTAAACCTAATATCATGAGTAAAGTTTTGCCTGGACAGTGGAGTCTTTGGCCTGCAACTCTTTTAGTTCACCTGTCATTAAATGTGTAGTCTCCTCCTAAACGTCGTGGGTTTTCTCCGGGTCCTCCGGTTTCCTACCAATGCTAAAGACCACTACGCGCAAGCGAATTATTGAGATAATATCAAACCATATGTTAGTCTCGAAATGGCCTAGTTTGTGTTGAGTGGACGTTAAACGCTACCCCCCTCCCTTTTTCTCCGTCGACTACTGTAAAGTGTTGCTTATTAAGCGCAAGGAGACAATTTGGTATGTCCTTGACAGTAGTAACTCGGGGAGGAGGTAGAAAGAATGGGGTGAAACTCGAGATACAAGTTATTAAGTTTTAATGGAGTTATAATGATTTAATTAGGATACGACGTGATGGTTTTAGAAATCACGAAAAATAAAGTTGTAAGTAGGTCTACCTCATTTAACGTTCATTAATGCGCAAAATTTAGATTTCTTTAATTGAATTAACGACGCACGTTGTTGTTCTAATGACCGTAATGGCGTGTTAATGTGGAGAGCGATGACGAGGAGCTGAATGGCGCAAATTAAAATAAGTAAAATATCCATTATCCTTTCAGCCGGTGTATTGAATATCTACGTGACTAACATATCGAGACCACTGACACACAGACACATATTAATTCCAGTTATAAAGTTCACAAAGGTATAAAAAAATTAGTTCCAGTTCTTATTAAGTTCAAAAAGGTATAAAAATACCCTTAGCCGTTGCCGTTTAAATATGAGAAGTGGAGATTTAGATGGCGGAATGGTAAGCACGTGCGCGTTGTGTCATAAGGTCTGTTATTGAGTCAACTGGCGTAGCTTCGGTTCGGTTGACAAAAAGTAGGGTCGCCTTCAACCTTGTGGGTTTTCTCTGGATTTTCTGTTTTCCTCCCACTGCTAAATGCCCCTACTTTGTATCTCATATTTTTATATACCTTTTTGAACTTGAATTAATATGTGTGTCTGTGTGTCACACAAGGTTAGTGTGTTACGCTAATAATAGATTTAAATATGGCGGTGGCGTGGAAGTGGGTGTTATTTGATTACTTGCCAGTTCATCAAAATTCAGCCACGTTAATTACGCTAACATTACGAAAAATATATATTTAAATTTAGAATATATTTAGATATATCAGACTTTCTAATCATAAATAGAACCGGAGACTCGCATTCCAATCATTTTCTATAATTCTATTAAACTCCCACTCAAAGATTTGAATGGCGGTTTCCAAGTTCCGCTTCGCCTAATTGTCTCTTAAGCTAATAAACAGTAATTCAAGTCTTGTGAATAAATCAAATGATGTAACATTAGTAAGGAGAGTCGGGCGACTTTGATTCATAAAATTTGTTTCAACGAGGTGTAAATTAAGAGAAAATCAAATATACGGCTCACCTTCTGTGACTTGTTTGACACATGGTCTTTAGACGGATAAATCCCCCGGATCTTGATAGTATATCTACCAATAGCAATAACATCCGTAACATTGACGGAATCAAAACGAATTTACCGGCGTTTTTTAACGAGGACTAGGCTATGCGTTTATAAATTACCAATATCGCTTAATGCCAGAGGAAAGGTTATGGATAAAATCGGGTGTTTTATTAAGGTCAGACGACGACATGGTTTCAATACAAATATCCACAGATTTTTAGGAGATAGGAGAATCACTTAACGAACTAAGATTTTTATCAACTCTATTTGAAACGTAAATTAAAAGAAAAGGGGGCAGGTTAACACAATAGTCTAGGGTGAAGGGGAGAGAGGAGGCCCAATTGCCATACCTGTGACAAGGCCCACGAGCAAATGGCGGGAAAATCCCGCCTACGAGCGCCGCAGGCGCGAGGTGCGAGCGCCGAAGGCGCAAGTGCTCGAGGGGGGGTCTGTTGGGGTTGTCCCCCCAGAAAATTTTGAAAAATAGACAGCCGCAAACCCATTTTCCAAGCACCTCCGGCCAGAGCAGCGGATGGAGATATATGGTGACCTGCGAGCACTTTAATCACACATCCTCGAATACGAATAGAGAAATCAAATTTGTCATAGTCAAGAATTCACAGAACTTGTTATATTCAACAGTACAGGTAGTATGATAGATATTCACTTTCTTTTTCCCGTTTCCTCTCCTCCCCTCTTTTACTACCTTTTCTTTTTCTTTTTTTTACTTTTTTCTTTTATTCTTTGAGGCTTAGGCCCATATTTTTTTTTCGGCTTAGGCCCACTCGCCATTGGCAAGTGGGCAAGTGGGCCCAGTCCGGCACTGAATCTGCTCCAATCCAGAGGGAGGCGAAATTATAGTCAGTCGGTAGGTTTTATTCCTGGAACTATTTTCTGTTGGTTTACCGCGCGTAGGGTTTCTGATTCTTGAACATTATTTGTTTAGTCAAATGAATATTTTTTATTTTCGCCTTTATTTACACGGTGTAAGAAGTTTCACGTCGTTATTGAATGGTGGATCGTATCTCCTAAGTGGTTCAGTGTATTAGATGATGGCTTGCTAACAGGTCCCCCCCCCCTCGCTTAATGTTGCCCAAGAAGCCTTTCGGGATTTTTCCGACGTGGTTCACCTTGTCAGTGGTGCGACCGCCCATTCGACATTAACTTGGGTGTTCCGGGGCTTACATAAGGTTAAGTTTTATTTTATAAATTGGCTTTAGCATAGCAGTGGCAGGAAACCGGTGAGGTAACGACTGGTCTGAGGCGCGGAGCCGACCTAGAATACTAATGATATTTCAACGGTCTACCCCCCCTCCTTCTCTCTCTCGCTCTCTTTCCCTCTCTCTGTAAACGAATGAATTGATGATTTGTCATTATTTAGTGCTGAAATTGTCCAATGATGTGACGTGATACCGGCTTATTAAATACACGCACAGATCGAGACAGTAATTTAAATCTAATCCTTCTCTCGAGAGTAATTGTCTGATTTATTCACCTTAAAGGGCAAATCCCGATAATATACATTGGAGAATAAAATTGCTTAATTTAATATTAAAATCGCTTAAAATCCTCTACCTTAGGACCGAACAACCCACTCAATATTATTGATACGTTTTCAAATAACTCAAACCCGTCAGTCTTCATCTGTTGTATTATGCGGTGTCTGGATAGAAACAAACTTTCATTTTATAAAAATAATGTGTAGGTGAAAGTACAGCACAAGGGTCATTCGCTGTATAGACCTCTAAAGGAACTGGAATTGACCCACAATCTGAAAAGGGTTACGTTTCCTGATAAGCGTTTTTGTCTTTCACGTCCAAACGGCTCAATATTTTGAGCTGAACTTTGGAGACAAGGTAAATACACAATTCCTCTATATTTTTGCGCTTTAATTCTATACTTACACGGACTTTTTTTTTTGAGACCCTGAACATATCGGGATAGTCCCTTTAATGCAACGACTCCCTCTCTCTCTCTCCTTCTTCCTCTCTCTAAACGAATGAATTTGGGATGTATCATAATTTAGTACTGAAATTACCCAATGATGTAATACCGACTTATTAAATAAAACTCATCTATCGAGACAGTAATTAAAATCTAATCTCTACGGAAGGTAATTGTCTGATATTCACCTTAATGCAAAAATTCAAGGACCATCTGTATCTCAGTTATTGGACAATGTAACGACGTGTATCAGATGTTTAATGTAAAACTAATTTTCCCATGGAGACTGTCACCGATACAATGTTGCAATCATGATGTAATCAAATATCCATTTATTACTCATTTTCTCCGGAGAGATCGTGTGTATATATGTGGACCAGCCAGCTCTAATAACTTTATGTAAGGGATAAAGTACAGTTTAAGGTCTTTATCTGTCTTAAATCATAGTATCTGCATTAAATGAGCATGCACACAGCTCACTACTGAATGTTGTTTTAAGACAGTTGTTACTTTAAGAATGTACACTTTTAAACATAGTATCTGCATTAAATGAGCACGCACACAGCTCACTACTGAATGTTGTTTTAAGACAGTTGTTACTTTAAGAATGTACACTTTTAAACATTCATGCATTCATTCATTCATTGAATAGTTGATTCTTCAAGTGTCAAGATGTCAGGTTCTAGTGATGATGAAATATTTATTACCCAAACAAAGACTTGTGAAATAGATGATTATAATTTAGAAACGGATACTGTTTTAAGTGATGCTCTGAATTTGGAGGAAAATTATGTAAAAGAAGCCAAACAGTTACCAAACTTTGATTTGAACTACTCTGATATAAGCGATGTTCAAACACCAAATTTGCCAGAAAATGCCAAGACTTCACTGAGGTTTTCCAAGCCCCTGGACGATTCTGATCTAAAGAATTTGGTTAAAAGTGGTCTTAGTATTAAAACTGAAAATAAAACTAGATGGGCAGTTAAATTGTTTAGTATGTGGAAGAAACACAGAAACAATAATAACTCTGAAGAAAAAGGTTTATTGAATCTTTCAAGTCAAGAATTGAATGAGGCACTTTCCTTTTTTATAGCTGAAGTGCGTAAGGAATCCGGTGATAATTATAAACCAAATACTTTGTATGAGATTATTATATCTATACAGCACTACCTCCGTCAGAATGGACGTTTAATAGCCATTATGGATGATCAAGAATATCAGGGTTTAAGAAGTGTTCTGAACAGTAAAATGAAGGAGTTGTCGAGACTTGGACTGGGTATTAATACCAAGAAGTCAGAAGTTATTACCATAGAACAAGAAGAGATTTTATGGAGTAAAGGCTTGTTAGGTGAAAGTAACCCACAGCAGTTATTAGATACTCTTGTTTTCTTGTTTGGATTACATTTTGCACTGCGAGCTGCTCAAGAACACAGGAATTTAAGGTTTGGTATGAACACCCAATTGTCTGTTTTGTATGATTTAGAAGGTAAAAAATATCTGCAGTTCATAGAAGATGTTTCAAAGACAAACCAAGGTGGTTTAGATCACAGGAAAGTCAGTCCTAAAATGACAAGAGCTTATGAAAATTCTAACCCATTAAGATGTCCAGTAAGACTATATGAAAAGTATATAGCTCTGCGTCCAAAAAATGGTACAGTAGATGCATTTTATCTGCGTTCAAAGAAATTGAAACGCCAAAATATAGAGGAATAGTGTATTTACCTTGTCTGAAAATTTCAGTTCAAAATATTGAGTAGTTTGGACGTGAATGCCAAAAAAGCTTAACAGGACACTAGTTCTTTTAAGTTTTTCTTTTAAATTGTTATGGTCGTTTCACTTGGAAAGCGCGACTATTATTGATACCAATTTTAACTTAATCAAAAGAGAGCTTTAGAAGTGAGTCAATAGGGTTAGATTGAAAGTTGCACGTATATTGACTCGTTTTATCCAGACACCGAGCGATACCGGCGATTAGAAGTTGGAGAAGTTGCTCGGATCTAAGTTAGAGGCTATTAGGGCTTTTCATACAAAATTAAGCAGTTGTAACCCCAAATATGTTATCGGGATGGCCCCTTTAACGTTATTAATGCGCAATATCTTCTTACTTTAGATTTCTTTAATTGAATTAACGAACGAATTGTTTGCTCTGGTGACCGTAATCGCGTGTTAATGAAGGGAGCGATGACGAGGAGTTGAATGGCGTAAATTAAAATAAGTAAAATATCCATTATCCTTTCAACTGGTCTATTGAATATCTACGTGACTAACATTATCTCGACAGCTGACACACAGACACATATTAGTTCCAGTTATAATTAAGTTCAAAAAGGTATCAAAATACCCTTGGCCGTTAAAATTATGAGAAGTGGGGATTTAGATGGCGGGATGGTTAGCAGGTGCACGTTGTATCATAAGGTCTGTTATTGAGTCAACTCGGTAGCCTCGGTTCGCTTGATAAAGAGTAGGGTCGCCTCCTCAACCTCGTGGGTTTTCTCTGGATTATCCGTTTTCCTCTCACTGCTAAATACCCCTACTTTGTATCCCATATTTATATATATCTTTTTGAACTTAATTAGAACTTGAATTAATATGTGTCTGTGTGTCATAAAGTTAATTAAGATGACATTATTCAAAAAATATATTCAAATGTGAAGATGTTTCTGTACTAATTAAAGGCACTGACACCGAATAAATTATTTTTTAATTGTCTAAGGTTATTATGTTCTGCTAATAATAGAATTAAATATAGCGGTGGTGTGGAAGTATAAGTGTGACTTGATTACATGTCAGTTCATCAAAATTCAGCGACGTTAATAACGCTGACATTACGAAAGATTGATATTTAAAAGAGCTAAATCGCTAGCATTGACATAATATTTTAATTTCAAATCAGTTATGTCCCAAGATAAAAGCCAGTAGTTCCAATCGAATTCTAATGTCTAGCTTCTGGTTATTTCAGTCTACATACGCCGTCTGATTTGGTGCCATGTGTCTAGCCGCATTCCCCGAGTCTCTTGCTAGAACTGAGACAGAAGCGCATTATGGTAAACGATTTGTGTACCGGTACCAATGTTAAAATAATATTTTATCTTGAATATTGGATATCAGAAGCCTGTCTTTTCCCGGTAAGTTTACATCATCGATGTTGATTTAAATTGACCAACAATTCGTGTTTACGGTGTCGAAGATTTTGGAGGATTTTGAGTTACGGACTTCGGTCTTTTAAATGCAAATAATGAATAATTTTTTTAAGATTGTCAAAGGTTAGTGTGTTACGCTAAAAATGGAATGGCAGTGGTGTAGAAGTGGGCGTGATTGGATTACATGCTAGCTCATCACAATTCAGCGAAGTTAATTACGCTGACATTAAGAAAATATATATTTAAATTGAGAATATTTTTAGGTATATCAGACTATCTAATCATAAATTGATCTGGAGACTCACATTCCAATCATTTTCTATAATTCTATCACACGCCCACTCAAAGATTGGAATGGTGGTTTTCAAGTTCCGCTTCGCCTAGTTGTCTCTTAACCTAATAAACAGTAATTCAAGTCTTGTGAATAAATCAAATGATGGAACATTAGTAAGGAAAGCCGAGCGACGTTGATTCGTGGAATTTGTTTCAACGAGCCGTAAATTGAGAGAAAATCAAATATACGGCTAACCTTCTGTGACATCTCTGGCACGTGCTCTTTAGAAGGATAAATCCCCCGGATCTTGATGGTATGTCTACCAATAGCAATAAGGGATAACATCCGTAACATTGACAGAATCAAAACGACTTTACTGTTGTTTTTTAACGAGGACTAGGCTCTGCGTTTTATAAATTGCCAATATCGCTTAATGCTAGAAGAAGGTTATGGATGAAATCGGGTGTTTTATTAAGGTCAGACGACGACATGGTTTTAATACAAAACCCCACAGATTTCTTAGGAGATTGGGGAATCACTCACCACACTAAGATTTATATAACCTCGATTTTAAACGTAAATTAAAAGAATTGGGTGCAGGCTAACACAATAGTCTGGGATGAATATAGAAAGAGAGAGAGAGAGAGAAGAGAGAGAGAGAGAGTTGGGGTATAGATCCTACTGTTCTACTCCTATCTGGAGGTAAGCGAGGATGTAGTCGATCGGAATAAATGCATGTACGAATAAATTGGGGTTTCAAGACGGAGCGAGAGAGAAGAGAAGTTTAACGTCCACTCGACACAAACAAGGTCATGAGAAGAGAGAAAGAAAGACGGATTTAACGTTCACTCGACGCAAACTAGGTCATTTCGAGAGAAGGTTTCTTGGGTTAAGATTCTAATACTTCTAAATTAGATATCTTATATTGCTTATTGTTGTGTTAAATCATCCTCTACCTTAGGGACGAGTAACTCAATATACATGATACGTTTTCAAACAACTTAAACCCGTTAGTTTTCTTCATCTGGAAATGGCGACTTGTGCCCCGCGGTGTATTATACGGTGTCTAGATAAAACCAGAACTTTTATTTTATAAAAAAAAATGAGTAGGTGAAATTTACCTTTCGTTATAAGTTACAGAACGTGGGTCATGCACTTTATAGACCTTTACAGGAACGCCGATAGATTATCAGGTCATCCAACGACAAAATTGACCCGAAATCTTGAGAGGGTTACGTGTCCGGATAAACGGCTGTTACTCAATATTTTGAGAAGGTATAGACCAAATAAATCTATATCCCAACGCTTAAATGTCAAACGAACACGGCCATTTAGTTTTAGGACTCTTTTAAAATCGGGATGGTCACATAAAGGATGCTCCTATAAAAACGAAACAAAATTTTGAACTATAAAAACGAAACGAAATTGGATCTGTGTTTTAATCAGGTTGTCTCAAAGCTGCACATTATCTAGCCTGTACATCCCCGAGGAGGCTGTCTATATATAGTCAAACCTGCACATCCCCGAGGAGGCTGTCTATATATAGTCAAATATTTTTTGAAGTAAAAGGCTTAGTTTAATACTCGAGGGTAACATTGTAATAAAAGATAGCTTGTAATTATATGACGCGTGATGTTAAATAAAGATAAAAACTTCAACTGCTACTTTGCTTAGCTGCAAAATAGATACGGTTCTTAACGTAGATATTTCTGGACGAACATAAAATTGAAATCTCTTCAGAAATCTGTTTAATTTCGTCTCATGGATCGACCATCTTTCTACAGTGAAATGGTAAAATATTTATTTTGGAAAGGTTAGAATGTGTTTTATTCGGAGAATGATTGACACACGCCAAGATAATAACATGTTAAAAGCCTTCTAGACTTGTTATCTTGTCCTAATCTATTTATTTTTAAAAAAAGCTAAAAGTGCCAATTAATTATCTAAGGATGTTTTTGTTCAGATAATGACCGTGGTATCACGTGTGTTGCCAGTGTCCGGTGTTCAGATAATGACTGTGGTGTCACGTGTGTTGTCAGTGTTCGGTGTTTAAGTGAGGCTTAGTGTTAGCCTTCTTATCAATTGTGGGGGTTGCTGAGTTTATATTGGTTAGATTCTGGAGATCAGCATGATGACCAACTTGTAAGAAACTTTAGTGTATATCTTATCAATGTAAAGTCTCGTAATCAGTTTGGCAAGGTAGAACTTCGGAATGACTGTGGAACAAGCGCAGACCATCTTCGGCAACCGCATTTCGTCTCGGACCAATCGCCACGTACTTGCGGAAAATCGGTAAAGATCAAAGGATGAAACCGGATTCCGCCGATAAAATCACTGTTTTGAAGACAGAAAGTACTTATATCCCCATTTCACTAGACCTCGGAACAATTGCGGAAGCAAAACCGCAATTATACCGCAAAGTAACGTATGTCTTACCTGTTGTACTGTAGTGTTCCGCTAGGAAGCGCAGTGAACCTGTATTCATTCCACATCATCCGCAGCCTTCCGCGCAACCACAATTTTCCGCAAAAATGTTCAAAAGAACGTTTGCGGAAAAATATGTTCTTGCTCTTCCGCAGTTAAACCGGGATCGATCCGTAATATTCGCAAGTTTTCCGCTGTTGCGGCAAGTTGTCCATGGTATAATGTGCTTTCCTCTTCAAAATAGCAAGTCTATAGGCGAAATCATGTAATCTTACTAATATTTCCGCGGTACGCCGCGATTGATCTGTGACCAAACGCTGTCACACTTGTTGCGCATTTATTCCGCCTAGAAGGCCAGTACTTGGCTATTATTCGGCAGTTCTACTGTGCCAAAACGGATTAGTATCGCCAGATTCCGCAATTATTCCGCTACTGCCGAGTGTGACTCGCAAATTATCCTTATGACTTCTGTGCTCATGTCCACGTGTTCCTCAATTTCTCCGTGATTCTTTTCCCGCAACTCTGTCGTCGAGGTAGAAATATCTATAAACGGAATGCCTGCGGTATACATGCGGACAACTTGCGGCAAATACGTTTGTATACGGAATTACAGCGGGAGACTCTCGGAACGATCCCAGTTGAACAGGGGAAAAGCACCGAAAATTTGTCGGCAAACGATATTTAAAGGAAAGTTCGCAAAAGTTTGTGGACGACGAGGAATAACTACTAACTACTAACTAATAACTACTAATTACTCCTGGCGGAGCAATACTGAGTGAGAGGAAAGACTTACGGACTTTGCGGTATACTTACGGATTTCCTTCCGCAAGTCTTCCATGGCCCAGTGAAATGGGGGTATTACACCCCAATTCATTTCATTTCATTTACTCAGTTTGGGATTTATCTGACGTTAGTGGAACATTAAAGAAATTTCCTTTTAATTGGACGCAGACCAAACAAGACAGCATAATAAATAGACACTTTAATTTGAACCCACACTAAACTGGAACAGTCGTATTGAATGTCTGACAAATAGATTTGTCTGTTAAGTATTTTGTGTTCATATAATCAGACTTTCTTGTGGAACCGTAATGGAAACTTGACATCGCCGTAATAGATTTGTGTGTTTTTCCAATCCCGTCAGTCGAACAGATTGATTCCGTTAAAGATGGATTCCGAAAGAGCTAAATCTGTCTATTGAGAATGTTTTGTCTGGCTTGAAATAATATAAATTATCATTTAAACATTTATTAACATGCCAAATTTATAATCAACTCTCTAGTCCATCCGATGGCCGTGATATGAATGAATTCAATATATGAACAATGAAATGGATAATCGAGACTTGTCGAGAACCGTTGCTTTAAAAACATACGCTACATCTTTAATGATGCATTGGCTAAATCCATGTGTTAAAGGTCAGCTCAATGTTCTTTAAGGTTACCAGGTTGTAAATGACGTTAGGTCACGTGGTTGTAGGTAAGGGTAAAGGTTAACATTAAGGCTCAGTCGATGTTTAGGGATGGGATTAGCGTTAGCCCGGTTTCCATCTCCTGACCCTTGACCTTATCAATTAGATCTAACATAATGCATTGGTTCAAGTTGCCTTATTGTTAATTGGTTAATTTTCCTTTTTGATTGGAACTGAATGCCCCCGACTGGAGAATAAGATGCCCCCCCCGACCGGAAAATTGGATGCCCCCCCCCGCCCGACCGGATCTCCGAAGACTGCTGCTTGTGACTCGATTTCGATATTTATCGTTCAGGTAGTTTGAGGATTTATTTATTTGAATAAACATTTTATTTCTGTGAACTGCACATATTGGTGTGATAAATAAAGTTAACAGGTTATTCAATTATCAGTAAAAAGCTCATCGTAACCATTCTGATGACGTGAATTGACTATATAGGATCACGTGGTCGTATATTGACTGAAGGCCCCCACTATCGTTACAAACTGTAAGATATATCCGTCGTTCTGTAAATATTGGTGAAGAGAAAGGTTAATTTTAACACCAATATTTCCCGGTTTGTCAAATAGATCTATAAACTTTATAATGTAGTGTTTACCTTGCTGATACGGTATCACTATAAACCAAACACTACACCCCCCATTACAACATCGATACCATTACCATGGAAGACCAAATGGGACAATATTCAAGATTCTTGTTTCTACATTCCAGTTTGAACATTCTAAACTAATGTTGATTTTGTGCATGAAATGTTGACATACGAATGTCGAAACAAGAATTTTTAGTTTAGAATGTTGCGTTCGTGTCTAAAATGTTCAAACTGGAATGTAGAAAAAAGAATAATGAATATTGTCCCGCTTGGTCTTCCGTACCTTATAACAACGATACCATCCATGCAAACAGTCACGATCTGTTGACCAGTATATTTCCATCTTCTTACAATCTTGTTTATTTACCACAAAATTCAATAAAACTCAACTTGTATATTTAGACAAGGTTTTATTCCTGGAACTATTTTCTGTTGATTTACCGCGTGTAGGGTTTCTGATTCTTGAACATTATGTGCTCAGTCAAATGAATGATGTTTATTTTCGCGTTGAGTTACACGGTGTGAGAGGTTATCGTCCTTATTGAATGGTGGATCTTATCTCCGAATTGGTTCTGTGTATTTGATGATGGCTTGCTAACAGGCGTTGCCCCCCTGCTTGGTGGTCCCCCGAGATTTTCCCCTGATTCTCCATTTGCAGGAGCGAACACCCAGTATAGTGGTTGCAACCAGTGCACACATCTTGCCAATAATTCAAAGGCTAATATCTTCGTCCAGAAAAAAATAAATTAATTGAAATTTGCAACATATTCACTTTGCATTATAATAATATATTATGTATAATAATGTATTTATATCGCGCCTATTATCCAGTAAACTGCTCAATGGCGCTGAGTTGTCTGTCACATGAATGGTGTTATTTTAAATCAAAGAGATGAGTCTTTAGTCTCATTTTGAATCCTGCAATAGGTCCTTCTACTTATCAATTGGTAAACTGTTGTAATAATAACTGAAGGGTTAAGTGGTCGAATGTATCATAAGGTCGGTCATTGAGACAACCGGCGTGGCCCTACACGCAAGTCAATTATTGAAATGAAGTTTAACCATATATTAGTCCCGAAATGACTTGCGGTTGTTACCCCTCCCGTCTCTACCTCCCTCTCTCTCTCTCTCTCTCTCTCTCTCTCTCTCTCTGTGTCTTGCGCGGCTTTGCTTGTTCCCGTCTTCATTAGCCCAGAGGGGATCACGGTGGCTAAGAGGATAAGGCGCTGGTTCGCTAGCCTGGAGGTCGAGTGTTCGATCCCTGCATATGCCGTAAAAGTTCATCTCGATTTTCCGGCGTGATTTCTCCTTGTCAGTGATGCAGAAGGAGGGCCTGACAAGGACAGCTGCCTAGTCGTTCGGATGGGACGAAAAACCGAGGTCCCGTGTACACATTGGAGTGCACATAAAAGACACCTTGGCAGTTGGAATTCGATATAAGAGTAGGCCGTAGCGCCGCTGCCCGGGCAAAAAAATTCCCTCATAGCATACTGTATGGCGTATGCCCGTCTTTAATTAGCCCAGGTTAGGTGCTTAAGCGTAGGAAGTTAAACCCCATTTCATTCATTTGCTTTGCTTGTTTTGTACTTCCACTCTGTACAATTTATTATAGTATTATTAGTCGATACCATCAGACACCTACGAAAACTCATATCTCATATGACAATTACCATCTTACTCAAGTCTATAGGATAGGATATGACAGTTATTAAAATTCAATAGGTGTTCATTTATTTAAGATCGGATAGTCGTTAGTTACTGAATCTATGATATTATCATGACACATCACCTTGTTTCGTGATTAAAATATAAATGTCAATTTAAAAAAAAGCGAGATCAAGCCTTCTGTTGAAGATGGCATCACTTGGACTTCTGCACTGGTGTATGTCGTTAATGTACTGTCTACTTAACATGACATTAAAAGAGTGAGAAAAAACAAAATAGTTCTCTGTAAGGAACCAAATATCTTGATTACCATCCAAATACTAAACAAATCGGATAAATTGATAACTCAAACCCAAACTACCAAATTATTTCCCGGTATTAAATTCACGATTCCACTGTGATATAATCATTTTGGTTAAATAAAATATTAATTCGACGTCCTACTTTTCTGTTTCTAAACTGGGCTTATGAAGACAGACATCCGAACGACTAGACAGGCCCCCCGTCCTGCATCGCTAACAAGGAGGAATCACGCCGGAAAATATGGATGAACTTTCTCGGCCAATGCAGGGATCGAACACTGAACCTCCAGGCTAGCAAGCGAGCGTCATAGCCACTTAGCCACCCACTAGGCAAATCTCGACAGATTCCGGTACCCTACTCTTTGGCGTAAAAGCAACCATTAAAACAGTTGGAATTTGAACGAAATGCCACTGACCGGGCAAAAGGTCCCACATATCACACTATATCCCTCAATAATAAATTGGTCAGTTGAAAAGGAACTACTCATTTTATTTTTAAAGAACAGTTCATTTTTCTTTCAAAGTAACTTCTTATTTATATTAAAAATAAACTATTTCTATTTTATTTGCCTTGATGGAAAAACTGGTTCAATGCAAAGGACTTTGCAATGGCTAGATTGCTGTGAAAAAATGATGTATCACTACGCCGTAATGTAATCAGGTTCAATAAAAGTGAAATCTATAGCAAAGAATTATATTCAGTTTTTTGTGCATGTAAGAAGGGGTGGGAGATAAATAAAATCTCCAACTCGTCTTTTTTATATCAAAAAATATAAAAACTCAATTAGGTAAAAAATAAAATCGGTAGAGGCCGTTTTTTTTCTTTTTTGACTTGTACTGATATTTTTTGATATAAAAAAGACTTGAAAGAGATTATCTATATCTTGACGGTTTTTAAAAGTAGGACGTTAAACCCCGTTTCATTCATTAAACCTCGGCCAGAAACATCAAACCTATGCTAAGATACAAGTTATCAAGTTTTAATGGAGTTATAATGATTTAATTATCAGAAGACGTGATAGTTTTAGAAAACACGGAAATAATTAGAACTTGAATTAATATGTGTCTGTATGTCATAAAGTTAATTAAGATGACATTATTCAAAAAATATATTCAAATGTGAAGATGTTTCTGTACTAATTAAAGGCACTGACACCGAATAAATCATTTTTTAATTGTTTAATGTTACTGTGTTCTGCTAATAATATAATTAAATATAGCGGCGGTGTGGAAGTATAAGTGTGACTTGATTACATATGAGTTCATCAAAATTCAGCGACGTTAATATATTATGCTGACATTTAAAAGAGCTAAATCGCTAGCATTGACATAATATTTTAATTTCAAATCAGTTATGTCCCAAGCAAAAAGCCAGTAGTTCCAATCGAATTCAAATTTCTAGCTTCTGGTTATTTCAGTCTACATACGCCGTCTGATTTGGTGCCATGTGTCTAGCCGCATTCCCCAAGTCTCTTGCTAGAACTGAGACAGAAGCGCATTATGGTAAACGATTCGTGTACCGGTACCAATGTTAAAAATATTTTATCTTAAATATCGGATTTCAGAAGCTCATCTTTTCCCGGTGAGTTTACATCATCGATTTTGATTTAAATTGACCAACAATTCGTGTTTACGATGTCGAAGATTTTGGAGGATTTTGAGTTACGGACTTCGGTCTTTTAAATGCAAAGAATGAATGATTTTTTTAAGATTGTCAAAAGTTAGTGTGTTACGCTAAAAATGGAATGGCGGTGGTGTAGAAGTGGGCGTGATTGGATTACATGCTAGCTCATCAAAATTCAGCGACCTCGTGTTTTATTTCTGGATTTTCCGTTTTCCTCCCACTGCTAATTACCGCTAATTTGTATCTCATATTTTTATATACTTTTTTGAACTATAATAATGTAAGAACTTGAATTAATATGTGTGTCTGTGTGTCATACAAGGTTACTGTGTAACGCTAATAAAAGAATTAAATATGGCGGCGATGTGGAAGTGGGTGTTTTTTTAATTAACATGTCAGTTCATCAAAATTCAGCGCCGTAAATATTTTTAGGTATATCAGACTATCTAATCATAAATTGACCTGGAGACTCGCATTCCAATCATTTTCTATAATTCTATCAAACGCCCACTCAAAGATAGGAATGGCGGTTTTCAAGTTCCGCTTCGCCTAATTGTCTCTTAACCTAATAAACAGTAATTCAAGTCATGTGAATATATCAAATGATGGAACATTAGTAAGGAAAGCCGGGCGACTTTGATTCGTAAAATTTGTTTCAACGAGTCGTAAATTGAGAGAAAATCAAATATACCGCTCATCTTCTGTGACGTATCTGACACGTGCTCTTTAGAAGGATATAATCCCCCGGATCTTGATGAGATGTCTACCAATAGCAATAAGGGATAATATCCGTAACATTGACGAAATCAAAACGACTTTACCGGTGTTTTTTAACGAGGACTAGGCTCTGCGTTTTATAAATTGCCAATATCGTTTAATGCTAGAAGAAAGGTTATGGATGAAATCGGGTGTTTTATTAAGGTCAGACGACGACATGGTTTTAATACAAATACCCACAGATTTTTAAGAGATTGTAGAATCACTCACTGCACTAACATTTATATAAACTCTATTTGAAATGTAAATTAAAAGAAAAGGGGGCAGGTTAACTCAATATAGCCTAGGATGCAGGAGAGAGAGAGAGAGAGAGGGGGAGAGTTGGGGTTTAGATCCTACTGTTCTACTCCAATCTGGAGGTAAGCGAGGATGTAGTCGATCGGAATAAATGCATGTACGAATAAATTGGGGTTTCAAGACGGAGCGAGAGAGAAGAGAAAGAAGGGAAGAAGTTTAACGTCCACTCGACACAAACAAGGTCATGAGAAGAGAGATAGAGAGACGGATTTAACGTTCACTCGACGCAAACTAGGTCATTTCGAGAGAAGGTTTCTTGGGTTAAGATTCTAATACTTCTAAATTAGATATCTCATATTGCTTAATGTTGTGTTAAATCGTCCTCTACCTTAGGGACGAGTAACTCAATATACGTGATACGTTTTCAAACAACTTAAACCCGTTAGTCTTCTTCATCTGGAAATGGCGACTTGTGCCCCGTGGTGTATTATACGGTGTCTAGATAAAACCAGAACTTTTATTTTATAAAAAAAAATGAGTACCGTATTTCCTCTAATAAGGGCCGGGTCTCCAAAAAGCGCCGGGCCTCTAATAAGCGCCGGGGGGTCAAGGGGTGCTGAAAAAATAAGCGCCCGGGCGCTTATTAGAGGAAATACGGTAGGTGAAATTGACCTTTCGTTATAAGTTACAGCACATGGGTCATGCACTTTATAGACCTTTAAAGGGACGGCGATAGATTATCAGGTCACCCAACGACAAAATTGACCCGAAATCTTGAGAGGGTTACGTGTCCGGATATACGGCTGTGACTCAATATTTTGAGAAGGTATAGACCAAATAAATCTATATCCCAACGCTTAAATGTCAAACGAACACGGCCATTTATTTTTAGGACTCTTTTAAAATCGGGATGGTCACATAAAGGATGCTCCTATAAAAACGAAACAAAATTTAGAACTATAAAAACGAAACGAAATTGGATCTGTGTTTTAATCAGGTTGTCTCAAAGCTGCACATAATCTAGCCTGTACATCCCCGAGGAGGCTGTCTATATATAGTCAAACCTGCACAAACCCCGAGGAGGCTGTCTATATATAGTGATATATATTTTGTAGTAAAAGGCTTAGTTTAATACTCGAGGGAAACCATGTAATAAAAGATAGATTGTAATTATATGACGTGCCGGGTGATGTTTAATAAAGATGAGGAACTTCAACCACTTCTTTGTTATAGCTGCTAAATAGATACGATTCTTAACGTAGATATTTCTGGACGAACATAAAATTGAAATCTCTTCAGAAATCCGATTAAATTTCTTCTAATGATCGATCATCTTTCTGCAGTGAAATGGTAAAATATTTATTTTGAAAGGTTATAATCGGTTTTATTTGGAGAATGATTGACACACGCCAAGATAATAAAATGTTAAAAGGCTCCCTTGACTTGTCATCTTGTTCTATTTATTTTTTTAAAAAAAGCTAAAAGTGCAAATTAATTATCTAAGAATGTTTGTGTTCAGATAGGACGTAGGGCTTGACAAGATAGCTGTCTAGTCGTTCTGATGGGATGAAACACCGCGGTCCCGTGTACACATCGGCTTGCACGTAAAAGATCCCTTGGCAGTTGGAATTCGATATGAGAGTATAGGCCGTAGCGCCGATGCCCTGGCAACATTTCCCTAATATGCCCGTCTTTATTAGCCGAGGTTAGGACCAGAACAGTAGGACGTTAAACCCCGTTTCATTTCATTTTTGTGTTGCCAGTCCCAGTGTTCCCCGAACCGCTAACCTTTCAATTACACACACAAAGTGCCCTCTACCTCAATCAGACAGCAAGTTAGTGATATCTACTCATGTGTAAAACTCAGTAGATAGACCCCAGTGTTGGCTAAGATAAAAAAAAATCCCTTGGCTTCTCGAGTGTATTTTCTGCTTTATCAATTATGCAGGACCGAGGACCGAGTAAGGAACAGTGGCTAGTCGTTCGGATAGTACGAAACCATTGACAGTTATTATTTCCATTTCTCGGATAGTAAGCATCTATTACTCATTGATTAGATTCCAACCATAGAAAATCATCACGGAAGGGATAACTCACGACTGTAGACATTTAATAAGCTTATATAAATACGACTCTTTAATTATTTAAAGACATCTGTCTATATCAGCTTTAGATTGAGTTCGTTTTAACTTAATGTTTATATTTACATCTAATTTAACTTTTAACACATCCGAATTAAATTATGTTTGTATTGACGGGCGACATGCATCAATAAAACTGGCTTGCTATCTTTGAAGTTGGGTATTCGGGTAGCACGCTAGCTTGCTATCCTGGAGGTCGCGTGTTCGGGTAATACGCTGGCTTGCTATCCTGGAGGTCGGGTGTTCGGGTAATACGCTTGCTTGCTATCCTGGAGGTCGGGTGTTCGGGTAATACATTGGTTTGCTATTCTGGAGGTCGGGTGTTCGGGTAGCACGCTGGCTTGCTATCCTGGAGGTCGGGTGTTCGGGTAATACGCTGGCTTGCTATCCTGGAGGTCGGGTGTTCGGGTAATTCTTTGGTTTGCTATTCTGGAGGTCGGGTGTTCGGGTAATACGCTGGCTTGCTATCCTGGAGGTCGGGTGTTCGGGTAATACGCTTGCTTGCTATCCTGGAGGGAACTGATAACACACGACTGTAGACATTTAATAAGCTGATATAAATACGACTCTTTAATTATTTCCAGACATCTGTCTATATCAGCTTTAGATTGAGTTCGTTTATCTTAATGTTTATATTTACATCTAATTTAACTTTTAACACATCCGAATTAAATTATGTTTGTATTGACGGGCGACATGCATCAATAAAACTGGCTTGCTATCTTTGAAGTTGGGTATTCGGGTAGCACGCTGGCTTGCTATCCTGGAGGTCGGGTGTTCGGGTAATACGCTGGCTTGCTATCCTGGAGGTCGGGTGTTCAGGTAGCACGCTGGCTTGTTATCCTGGAGGTCGGGTGTTCGGGTAGCACACTGTCTTGCTATCCCGGAGGTCGGGTGTTCGGGTAATACACTGGCTTGCTATCCTGGAGGTCGGGTGTTCGGGTAATACTCTGGCTTGCTATCCTGGAGGTCGGGTGTTCGGGTAATACGCTGGCTTGCTATCCTGGAGGTCGGGTGTTCGGGTAATACGCTGGTTTGCTATTCTGGAGGTCGGCTGTTCGGGTAATACGCTGGTTTGCTATTCTGGAGGTCGGCTGTTCGAGTAATACGCTATCTTTGAGGTCGGGTGTTCGTTCATTGTCCGAGAAGGTTCATCGGGATTTTCTGATTTTCTGACGTGGTTTCACCTTGTCAGGAGTGCAGGGCGGAGAGCCTGGCAAGGGCATCTGTCTAGTCATTCGGGTGAGACAAATCCCGAGGTCGCGTGTATACATTTGCATACACGTGAAAGATCCATTGGTAGTGGTAATTCGATACAAGAGTAGACCATAGTGCCGATGCCCAGGCAAAATGTCCCTCATAGCACAACGTAGGGCGTATGGACGTCTTCATTAGCCCATTCGGAGCAGAACTGTGGGACTCTTACACCCCACTTCGTTTCATTTACTCATTAGGGATTTATCTGACGTTAGTGGAACATAAAAAAATGACCCTTTACATTCAATGAACGCAGACCAAACCAGACAGCATAATAAATAGACTCTTCAATTTGAACCCACACTAAACTGGAACAGTCGTATTGAATGTCAGACAAATAGATTTGTCTGTTAAGTATTTGTGTTCATATAATCAGACTTTCTTGTGGAACCGTAATGGAAACTTGACATCGCCTTAATAGATTTGTGTGTTTTCCAATCCCGTCAGTCGAACAGATTGATTTTGTTAAAGATGGATTCCGAAAGAGCTAAATCTGTCTATTGTGAAATTTGGTCTGGCTTGAAATAATATAAATTATCATTTAGACATTTATTTACATGCCATGTTTATAATTAATTCTCTAGCCCATCGGATGGCCGCGATATGAATTTATATAAAATGTGAACGACGAAATGGATAATCGAGAGTTAGTCGCGGTTGTCAAGAACCGTTGCTTTAAAAATATACGTAACGCTACATCTTTAATGATGCATTGGCTAAATCCATGTGTTAAAGGTCAGCTTAATGTTCTTTAAGGTCACCAGAATGTAAATGACGTTAGGTCACGTGATAGTAGGCAAGGAACATTAAGACTAAGTCGATGTTAAGGGATGGGATTAGCGTTAGTCTGGTTTACATCTCGTGACCCTTGACCTTATAAATTAGATCTAACAAAGAGAGAAAGAAATGGGGTTTAAAGTCCACTGAACACAACTAGGTCACTTCGGGACTAACATATTTTAAAAATTCGCTTGCGCGTAGGGGTCTTTAGCAGTGGGAGGAAACCGGAGTGTCCGGAGGAAACCCATGAGTTTGAGAAGGCGCCCCTATCTCAATGCCACGTACGGTCACACCAGGGCTCGAAACCACAGCCACAAGCCAGAAGTGACCGACCAGCTAGAGGTCGAAGCGCGGCACTCCAGACCACTAGGCCATCCCAACCCCCTAGATCTAACATGATGCATTGGTTCAGATTGGCTTATTGTTTATTGGTTAATTTTCCTTTTTGATTGGAACTAGATGCCTCCGACTGGGGAACTGGATGCCCCCAGAAGAGAGAGGTTAATCTTAACACCAATATTTCCCGGTTTGTCAAATAGATCTATAAAACTTTTTAATGTAGTGTTTACCTTGTTGATACGATATCACTATAAACCAAACACTACACCCCCATTACAACATCGATACCATTACTATGGAAGACCAAACGGGACAATATTCAAGATTCTTGTTTCTACATTCTAGTTTGACAATTCTAAACTAATGTTCATTTTGTACATACGAATATAGAAACAAGAATTTTTAGTTTAGAATGTCTAAAATGTTCAAACTGGAATGTAGAAACAAGAATAATGAATATTGTCCCACTTGGTCTTCCATACATAACAACATCGATACCATCCTTGCAAACAGTTGACCAGTGTATTTCCATCTTCTTACAATCTTGTTTATTTACCACAAGATTCAATAAAATTCAACTTGTATATTTAGACAAGGTTTTATTCCTGGAACTATTTTCTGTTGATTTACCGCGTGTAGGGTTTCGGATTCTTGAACATTATTTGCTCCGTCAAATGAATAATGTTTATTTTCGCGTTGATTTACACGGTGTAAGAGGATATCGACGTTATTGAATGGGGAATCTTATCTTCTAAGTAGTTCAGTGTATTAGATGATGGCTTGCTAACAGGCGCTGCCCCCCACCCGCTTAATCTAGCCCAAGTAACCTTTCGGGATTTTTCCGGCGTGGTTCACCTTGCCAGTGGTGCGACCGTCCATTCGACATAAACTTGGGCATTCCGGGACTTACATACGGTTATGTTTAATTTCATAAATTGGCTTTAGCATAGCTGTGGGAGGAAACCGGTGAGGAAACTACAGGTCTGAGGCGCGGAGCCGACCTAGAATACTCTCTCCCTCTCTCGCGTTCTCTTTAACTCTTTCCCCCCTCTCTCTCTCTAGACGAATGAATTGGTGATTTATCATAATTTAGTGCTGAAATTGCCCAATGATGGGATGTGATATCGGCTTATTAAATACACGTGCAGATCGAGACAGTAATTTAAATCTAATCCCTCTTGGGAGCAATTGTCTGATATATTCACCTTAAAGGGAAAACCCCGAAAGTATACATTGGAGAATGAAATTGCTTAATTTAGTGTTAAAATTGCTTAAAATCCTCTACCTAATGCAACGATTCACCCTCTCTATCTCTCTCTCTCTCTCTCTTGGGGGTGTATCATAATTTAGTGCTGAAATTACCCAATGATGTAATACCGGCTTATTAAATAAAACTTATATATCGAGACAGTAATTAAAAACTAATCCGTAGGAAAGGGTAATTGTCTGATATTCACCTTAATACAAGGATGCAAGGACCATCTCTATCTCAGTTATTGGACAATATAACGACGTGTATCAGAAGGACCATCTATATCTGAGTTATTGGACAATGTAACGACGTGTATCAGAAGGACCATCTATATCTCAGTTATTGGACAATGTAACGACGTGTATCAGAAGGACCATCTATATCTCAGTTATTGGACAATGTAACGACGTGTATCAGACCATCTATATCTCAGTTATTGGACAATGTAACGACGTGTATCAGACCATCTATATCTCAGTTATTGGACAATGTAACGACGTGTATCAGATGTATAATGTAAAACTAATTTTCCCATGGAGTCTGTGACCGATACAATGTTGTCATCAAATATCCATTTATTACTCATTTTCTCCGGAGAGATCGTGTGTATATATGGACCAGCCAGCTCTAATAACTTTATTTACATACAACGAATTAAAAAAACGATTCTTGCTCTCGATAGACGAATAACGTGTTCAGGTTTAATGAATATTTCAAAAGGTTTCAGACAGGTTTCGAAGGACATCATGCCATGCTGAAATACATTATCAACAAAATAGAAAAACGGCTAAAATTCGGGAGCCACTGTGGTTCTGTGACTAGGACGTTTGCTCGTTTACCTGAAGGTCCCACGCTCGATCCCTGAAATTAGACCATTCGTCGGAATTTACTAGTGTGGTACACATTTGTCAGTGGTGTAGGTTGGAGGGCCTAATAATGACAAACGTATAGTCGTTCGGATAGGACGCAAAATCTAGCGCCGCTGCCTAGGCAAAATTGCCTTCATACATAGCACCCTGCATGGTGTGTGACCGTCTTTATTAGCCAAATCGGAGCAGAACAACAGCACGTTAAACCCCATTTCATGAGAAAAGTTTTGCCTAAACAGTGAAGTTTTGGCCCACAACTCTTTTAGTCAACCTTCCAAGTAATCTTGTTTGAAGTCCATCTGTTGGCCCAATCTGAACTACTAGAGGTTGCCACACCTTTCGTCCGAAATCATTGCCAAGAGGCAGAGGTTTTCTGACGTGCTTTCTCCTTGTCAGTGGTTCATGAATGAGGCAGGTCCGTAGCCAGCTTGATGGCGGAGGGGGGCAGCCCGGCTGATAGGGGGCCCGGGATATGGTTCTTTTCCCCCGGCCATATGGTCGACAACTTTTTGTCAGGGGGGGGGGCAAGATTAATTCTAGGAGGGGGGGCTTGGCTACGGGTCTTGAATGAGGGCCTTCGGATGGTACCAAAAACAAAGGTGACATATATACATTGGAATACACGTAAAATATTCCTTGACAGTTGGATTTCGATATAAGATTAGACCATAGTGCCGCTGCTAGGGCAAGATTTGCCTTATAGCACATTGTATGACGTATGACCGTCTTCATTAGCCCTGTTCGGATTAGACCAGTTCGACGTTAAACCCCCATTTCATTTCATACCCAGATAAAGCCCATTGACCCTCTGTAACGGAATGTTTATTAATTACACGGAGACAATTTGGTGTCCGTAAAGAGTGTTCGTGTCAGGAGTAAATCGGAATCGCATTTAAAGTACATTTCCCGCGATATAACTCTCCATTTTTGAAAAAAAACAAATGATATGCCTATCTTGCATCAGTATCTTGTAGTATTGGGTAGAATGTGGTGATATTGAGGTGATATTGGATGGTGTGGGTGGTGCAGGGTAGTATTGGGTAGTATTGGGTAGAATGTGGTGATATTGAGGTGATATTGGATGGTGTGGGTGGTGCAGGGTAGTATTGGGTAGTATTGGGTAGAATGTGGTGATATTGAGGTGATATTGAGGTGATATTGGATGGTGTGGGTGGTATTGGGTAGTATTGGGTAGTATTGGGTTGGGTAGTATGTGATGATATTGAGGTGATATTGGATGGTGTGGGTGGTACAGGGTGGTATTGGGTAGTATTGGGTAGTATGTGGTGATATTGAGGTGATATTGGATGGTGTGGGTGGTACAGGCAGCGCTCACGCTGTCGATCGCCAATTCCGCCAATTGCGATAAAAATATAATCTTGGCGATAAAATATTCAATCTGGCGGATTATTTGGCGATAACTATTTCCTACATGGCGATTCTTTTTTACCTATGGCAATTATTTTTCTAGTCATAATGACAAAGCGTTGATATCCACACCGTATAGACGCGTTACGCCTACGGTCCATTGCGCTCGGTTGAATGACAGTGAGTCAATTAACAATCAATTAGGTATCAATAGACCTATCTTTTGTCTCTTGATCAATCTCGGATTAGTGTTGATAAGTATATACGGTACGAGTAGTAATAAACTAATTAAGAGACAAAAGATTTAATTTTTTATTTTCAATACGAATCGGTGGCTTTTTTATGGTTTGTATATATTCAAAATGGCGGACACGGTGTCGGTGAACAATCCTCGATCGATGCGTTTGGGATTTTTGAAATTATGACGACGGTTTGATATATTTCTGACTGAAGTTACCAGTATGTGAATTTGTTAAAATGAGATACCCTTAACTTGTCCGAAGAAGTGAGGCATTTCACAATTATGTTCAATTTTGATTTATGTGATGTATATATTACTGCCATTTATAAATTTGCCTTTGACCTAAACTAAGACGACATATTTCCAAAACTGTTTGTGATATTAGTAAGCGTTTGCTCACAATTCCTGTTACAACTGCAGAACGTGAAAGAGGATTTAGTAGACACATTATATATATAAAAAAACAAATACGCTCTGTAATTTAATGGTTGGCTACTCAGCAGTATTCGAAAGGCGGTTTCCCCGGATTTTAAAAAATCCTTCAAAAAATGTGTTTCTGCAAAGCAGAAAAGGATATTGTAATTTGTAATAGACTATGTACAGTATAAATGTAAATGAAAATGTTATAAAAATTACTGAAAATTTTAACTTTTTTTGGCGGAAGAAATATATGGCTAAAAAAATTAAAATTAAAATTGGCGGAAAAAAAATGGAACCCAGGGTGAGCACTGGGTACAGGGTGGTATTGGGTTGGGTAGAATGTGGTGATATTGGATGGTGTGGGGGTACAGGGTAGAATTGGGTAGTATTGGGTAGTATGTGGTGATATTGGATGGTGTGGGTGGTGCAGGGTAGTATTGGCTAGTATTGGGTAGTATGTGGTGATATTGGATGGTGTGGGTGGTGCAGGGTAGTATTGGTTAGTATTGGGTAATTCGTCCCACCGGTAACTCGAGGAGGGAGTAGAAAGAATGATGTGAAACTTGGGACGAAAATTGTGCTAGGGAAACACGTTATTAAGTTTTAATGGAGTTATAATGATTTAATTATCAGAAGACGTGATGGTTTTAGAAAACACGGAAATCAAGTTGTAAGTAGTTCTACCTCATTTAACGTTCATTAATGCGCAATATCTTTTTAATTTGGATTTCTTTAATTGAATGAACGAACGACGTGTTTGCTCTGGTGACCGTAATGGCGTGTTAATGTGGAGAGCGATGACGAGGAGTTGAATGGCGTAAATTAAAATAACCATTATCCTTTCAACTGGTCTGTTAAATATCTACGTGACTAACATTATCTCGATCACTGATACACAGACACATATTAATTCCAGCTATAATTTAGTTCAAACAGGTATACAAAAAGGCCTTAATTCGGTAATAATTCAGTTCAAAAAGGTATTGGAGATCTAGATGGCGGAATGGTTAGCAGGTGCACGTTGTCTCATAAGGTATGTTATTGAGTCTATTGGCGGAGCTTCGATTCGGTTGACAAAGAATAGGGTCGCCTCGTCAACCTCGTGGGTTTTCTCTGGATTATCCGTTTTCCTCCTACTGCTAATTACCCCTACTTTGTATCTCATATTTTTATATACCTTTTTGAACTTAATTAGAACTTGAATAAATATGTGTCTGTGTGTCCTACAAGGTTACTGTGTTACGCTAATAATATATTTAAATATGGCGGTGGCGTGGAAATGGGTGTAATTTGATTACATGCTATAGCTCATCCAAATTCAGTGACGGTAATAACTCTGACATTACGAAAAATGTATATTTAAATTGAGAATATTTTAAGGTATATCAGACGATCTAATCATAAATTGACCTGGAGACTCGCATTCCAATTATTTTCTAGAATTCTATCAAACGCCCACTCAAAGATTGGAATGGCGGTTTTCAGGTTCCGCTTCGCCAAATTGTCTCTTAACCTAATAAACAGTAATTCAAGTCTTTTGAATAAATCAAATGATGGAACATTAGTAAGGAAAGCCGGGCGACGTTGATTTGTGAAAGTTGTTTCAACGAGTCGTAAATTGAGAGAAAATCAAATATACGGCTCACTTTCTGTGACATCTCTGACACGTGGTCTTTAGAAGGATAAATCCCCCGGAACTTGATGGTATGTCTACCAATAGCAATAAGGGATAACATCCGTAACATTAACGGAATCAAAACGACTTTACTGGCGTTTTTTAACAAGGACTAGGCTATACGTTTATAAATTGCCAATATCGCTAAATGCTAGAGGAAAGGTTATGGTGAATTCGGGTGTTTTATTAAGGTCAGACGACGACATGGTTTCAATACAAATACCCACAGATTCTTAGGAGATTGGCGAATCACTCACCGCACTAAGATTGTGAGAGAGAGTGCTCGGGTTTAACATCCTACTGTTCTGCTCAAAACTGGAGGGAGGCAAAGTTATAGTTGGAATATATGAATGTACGAATGAATTGGGGTTTAACTTCCTACTCCAACTAGGATAATGAAGAGAGAGAGAAAGAGAGCGAGAGAGAGAGAGACTGAGAGAGAGAGAGGGAGAAAGTTTCTTGGGTTAAGATTCTAATATTCCCTTGATTTAACTGTGGTTAGATAATTATATATGGTTAGATAGTTATATTGCTTAATTTATTTTTGGGACTCTTTTATAATCGGGATGGCCATTTAAAGGATGGTCATATAAAAACGAAACAAAATTTTGAACTATAAAAACGAAACGAAATTTGATCTGTGTTTTAATCAGATTGTCTCAAAGCTGCACATAATCTAAGCTGCACATCCCGAGGAAGCTGTCTATATATAGTTAAACCTGCACAACCCCGAGGAAGCTGTCTATATATAGTAAAATATATTTTGTAGTAAACGGCTTAGTTTAATACTCGAGGGAAACCATGTAATAAAAGATAGATTGTAATTATATGACGTGCCGAGTGATGTTTAATAAAGATGAAAAACTTCAACCGCTTCTTTGTTATAGCTGCTAAATAGATACGGTTCTTAACGTAGATATTTCTGGACGAACATAAAATTGAAATCTCTTCAGAAATCCGATTAAATTTCTTCTAATGATCGATCATCTTTCTGCAGTGAAATGGTAAATATTTTTTTTGAAAAGGTTATAATCTGTTTTATTTGGAGAATGATTGACACACGCCAAGATAATAAAATGTTAAAAGGCCTTCTAGACTTGTCATCTTGTTCTATTTATTTTTTTAAAAAGAGCTAAAAGTGCAAATTAATTATCTATTGATGTTTTTGTTTAGATAGGACGGAGGGATTGACAAAGACATTGGTCTGCATGTAAAAGATGCCTTGGCAGTGGGAATTTGATATAAGAGTTTGCCGTAAGGCCGATGTCCGGAAAAAATGTCCCTTATAGCCCAGTGTATTGTGTACACACGTCTTCATTAGCCCAGGTTAGGAGTAGAACAGTAGGACATTAAATCCCATTTCATTTCATTTTTGTTCAGATAATGACCCTGGTCTAACGTGTTTTGCCAACGTCCGGGGTGTTTGGATGTGTCTCAGTGATCACTGGACCGCTAGCCTTTCAATCACAAAGTGCCCTTTACTTATAAGATGTATAATGTAAAATACATTTCCCAATAGAGTCTGTGACCGATACAATGTTACCATCATGCTGTCATCAAATATCCATTTATTACTCATTTTCTCCGGAGTGATCGTATATATATATATATATATTTATTTATGGACCAGCCAGCTTTAATAACTTTATTTACATATAGCACATTAAAAAACGATTCTTACTCAAGATAGACAAAAAACGTGTAGAGGTTTAATGAATATTTCAAAAGGTTTCAGACAGGCTTCGAAGGATATTATGCCCTGCTGAAATACATTATAAGCTTAACAGAAACACGGCTAAAATTAGGGAGCCATGGTGGATAGGTGAGTAGGACATTGGCTCGTTTACCTCGATTCTCCGCGTTCGATCCCGAAATTGTCCGAGAAAGTTTATCGGGATTTTCCGGCGTGATGCACTCTTGTTAGTGGTGTAGGTCGAGGAACCTGACTATAGAAAACGTTTATGTGTGGGCGTATTGGGCGTAAACTCTAGCTGACGCGTAGACTAACGTGTACGTAAAAGATCCCTTTACAATTGGAATTCGAAATAAGAATACGCCATAGCGCCAATGTCTAGGCAAAATTCCCTTCATAGCATACTAGGTGTTGTATGCCCGTCTTCGTTAGCCCAATCGGAGCATACCAGTAGTACGTTAAACCTCATTTCATGAGAAAAGTTTTGCTTGGACAGTAGAGTTTTGGTCTACAACTTTTTTAGTCAACCTGTTAAGTAATCTTTAATAAACATGCCAGGTAATCTTGTGTGTGGTCCATCTGTTGGCCCTATCTAAACAACTAGAAGTTGTTACTTTCCACACCTTTCGTCCGACTTGCTTTCCCCTTGTCAGCAGAGCCTCGTCTAAGGATTTGGTCGTGCGCGGCAATGTTGGGCGATGCCCGACTCGCGAGCACCGCAGGTATGAGCGCCCCCCACACCAAGAAAAATTTGAAAATTGACTCCCTTAGACTCGATTTCTGAGCACTTAGAAAATAGTTTCGGATATTTGATACACTATTTGTTTTGGCATCTTGTTAAACCATGAATTGATTAATACCCTGTAAAATCGAGATCAAAACACTGCCACAGACATAAATATACCCATACAACAATCAGAAAGACGATTTTATAAACCTACGCAGCAAACTATAGTAATACGTACGGTTTCAACCATCAAACAGACAAACTTCCAACAAACACATTATCACTGCATACCAGACACGAAACTATCAGGGCAATCGTTCCAAAGTGAGACCCAAGGAACCTTACTGCGCCGGCTGCCGACTGGTTCTGCCAGCCAGGTACATAGCAGATTATCAGCCTCGTGCATACTTGGCACATGGGAAAAACCATGTCAGCGATTTTCAAAATGTATGTTCGTTGCCGCCCAGTCTTCAACTTTTGGGCTCAGTAGGCGGCGCAGTTTGGTCAGTGCGCGGCGGCGGCGCCTCCTTGACACCATATTTAACGAGGCTCTGCTTGTCAGTGGTGCAGGAATAAGGGCATTGTCTAGTCGTTCGGATGGTACGAAACACAAAGGTGACATATACATTGGAATGTGCGTAAAAAATCACTTGGTGGTTGGAATTCGATATGAGAGTAGACCATAGCGCCGCTGCCCGGGTAAGATTTGACTCATAGTACATTGTATGGCGTATGATGTAAGTAGGTCTACCTCATTTAACGTTCATTAATGCGCAAAAACTTCTTAATTTAGATTTCTTTAATTAAATGAACGACGCACGTTGTTGCTTTTATGACCGTAATGGCTTGTTGATGAAGGGAGCGATGACGAGGAGTTGAATGGCGTAAATTAAAATAACCATTATCCTTTCAGCCGGTCTATTGAATATCTACGTGACTAACATATCTAGACCGCTGACACACAGACACACATTAATTCCAGTTATTAAGTTCACGGAGGTATAAAAAAAATACCCTTGACCGTTGAAATTATGAGAAGTGGGGATGTGGATGGCGCAATGGTTAGCACGTGCGCGTTGTCTCATAAGGTATGTTACTGAGTCAACTTGCATAGCCTCGGTTAGGCATATTCCTGAAGCAACGGCCCGAGAAATCCCTCTCTGGCCATTGCTGGATTCGGTTCGGATTCTTGAACTTTTAAGTAAGTGTGTCTATTCTTTTCGTTCAATCAAATCTACCACTTACGTACAGTAACATGACAGTCCGTCGTTTATTCTTAGGTCTTCCTTAATATTTTGGACAAAGATTTAAGGTATTAAAAACGTTGAAAGTCTGTTCGTTACCATAGAGTATTGTTTACTTTACGTCAATACCGATAGCCTCGTTTGTCACGCAACTAGTTTTGCTGCAATATCCTGCAAGCGCTGGTTAATATAGCATTAAAAAAACGTGCAGCCATGACGTAACGTTATGTAAACACAGTTGCCCTAATTAAACGTTCTGTTTAAAAGGTAATACCTTTGTAACAAAGTCAGTGATTGGTCAGTAAAAGGACCACTGACCAGTCATAATTAGTGACAATAATACCCACTCAGTCCAGCAGGGAGTAGTGGGATTAGCTCTAATCAAACGGAACACTACGAGGAGGATGCGGTTAGGTTGACAAAGAGTAGGGTCGCCTCTTCAACCTCGTGGGTTTTTCTATGGATTTTCCGTTTTCCTCCCACTGCTTAATACCCCTAATTTGTATCTCATAATTTGATATATCTTTTTGAACTTAATAAGAACTTGAATTAATATGTGTGTCTGTGTGTCATACAAGGTTAGTGTGTTACGCTAATAATAGATTTAAATATGGCGGTGGTGTTGAAGTGGGTGTTATTTGATTACATGCCAGCTCATCAAAATTCAGCGATGTTTATTATGCGGACATTACGAAAGAAATCATATTTAAAGAAGCTAAATAGCTAACATTTGGGACCTAGAAATTGACAAGAGGATCGCAAATGATATAATACTCTAATTTCAAATCAGTTATGTCCCACGAAAAAATAGTTCCAATCGAACTTCTAGCTTCTGGTTATTTCAGTCTACATACGCCGTCTGATTTGATGCAATGTGTCTAGCTGCGTTCCCCAAGTCTCTTGCTAGAACTGAGACTGAAGCGCATTATTGTAAACGATTCGTGTACCGGTAACAATGTTAAAAAACATCTTAAATATAACTTAAATATTGGATATCAGAAGCTCAACTATAATGTTCATTTAAATTGACCAATAATTTGTGTTTTCGATGTCGAAGATTTTGGAGGATTTTGAGTTACGGACTTAGGTCCTTTAAATGCAAAGAATTAATGATTTTTTTAAAGATTGTCCAAGGTTAGTGTGTTACGCTAAAAATAGAATGGCGGTGGTGTAGAAGTGGGCGTGATTAGATTACATGCCAGCTCATCCAAATTCAACGAAGTTAATTACGCTGATATTACGAAAAAAATCATATTTAAATTGAGAATATTTTTAGGTGTATCAGACTATCTAATCATAAATTGACCTGGAGACTCGCATTCCAATCATTTTCTATAATTCTATCAAACGCCCACTCAAAGATTGGAATGGCGCTTTTCAAGTTCCGCTTCGCCTAATTGTCTCTTAACCTAATAAACAGTAATTCAAGTCTTGTGAATAAATCAAATGATGGAACATTAGTAAGGAAAGCCGGGCGACGTTGATTTGTGAAATTTGTTTCAACGAGCCGTAAATTGAGAGAAATCAAATATACGGCTCACCTTCTGTGATATCTCTGACACGTGCTCTTTAGAAGGATAAATCCCCCAGATCTTGATGGTATGTCTACCAATAGCAATAAGGGATAACATCCGTAACATTGACGGAATCAAAACGACTTAACCGGTGTTTTTTAACGAGGACCAGGCCATGCGTTTTATAAATTGCAAATATCGCTTAATGCTAGAGGAAGGGTTATGGATGAAATCGGTTGTTTTATTAAGGTCAGACGACGACATGGTTTTAATACAAAAATCCACAGATTTTTTTAGGAGATTGGGGAATCACTCACTCGATTTGAAACGTGAATTAAAAGAATTGGGTGCAGTCTAACACAATAGTCTAGGATGAATATAGAAAGAGAGAGAGAGAGAGAGAGAGAGAGAGAGTTGGGGTTTAGATCCTACTGTTCTACTCCAATCTGGAGGTAGGCGAGGATGTAGTCGATCGAAATATATGAATGTACGAATAAATTTGGGTTTCAAGACGGAGCGAGAGAGAAGAGAAAGAAGGAAAGAAGTTTAACGTCCACTCGACACAAACAAGGTCATTTCGAGAAAAGGTTTCTTGGGTTAAGATTCTAATACTTCTACATTAGATATCTTATATTGCTTAATGTTGTGTTAAATCATCCTCTACCTTAGGGACGAGTAACTCAATATACGTGATACGTTTTCAATCAACTTAAACCCCTTAGCCTTCTTCATCTGGAAATGGCGACTTGTGCCCCGCGATGTATTATACGGTGTCTAGATAAAACCAGAACTTTTATTTTTAAAAAAAAAATGAGTAGGTGAAATTTACCTTTCGTTATCAAGTACAGCACATGGTTCATGCACTGTATAGACCTTTACAGGAACGCCGATAGATTATCAGGTCACCCAACGACAAAATTGACCCGAAATCTTGAGAGGGTTACGTGTTCGGATATACGGCTGTGACTCAATATTTTGAGAAGGTATAGACCAAATAAATCTATATCCCAACGCTTAAATGTCAAACGAACACGGCCATTTATATTTAGGACTCTTTTAAAATCGGGATGGTCACATAAAGGATGCTCCTATAAAAACGAAACAAAATTTTGAACTATAAAAACGAAACGAAATTGGATCTGTGTTTTAATCAGGTTGTCTCAAAGCTGCTCATAATCTAACCTGCACAATCCCCGAGGAGGCTGTCTATATATAGTCAAACCTGCACATCCCCGAGGAAGCTGTCTATATATAGTAAAATATATTTTGTAGTAAACGGCTTAGTTTAATACTCGAGAGAAACCATGTAATAAAAGATAGATTGTAATTATATGACGTGCCGAGTGATGTTTAATAAAGATGAAAAACTTCAACCGCTTCTTTGTTATGGCTGCTAAATAGATACGGTTCTTAACGTAGATATTTCTGGACGAATATAAAATTGAAATCTCTTCAGAAATCCGATTAAATTTCTTCTCATGATCGATCATCTTTCTGCAGTAAAATGGTAAAATATGTTTTTTGAAAAGTTAGACTATGTTTTATTTGGAGAATGATTGACACACATCAAGATAATAAAATGTTAAAAGGCCTTCAAGATTTGTCATCTTGTCTATAATCTATTTATTTTTAAAAAAGCTAAAATTCTATTAATGTTTTTTTTCAGATAATGACCGTAGTATAACGTGTGTTGCCAGCGTCCGTTGTTTAAGTGAGACTCAATTGCTGTGTTCACACTAGCCTTTTAATGCGCATTAAAGCCTTAAGTCGCTAAAACGCGTCACACTCAATGCGCATTAAACCAAAACTAAGCCGCTTTAGCGAAACCGCATTTCTAATGCGCATTGGCTGAAGCGATATAACTGACGCGCATCACAATTACCCCATCTGATAGTTTCAATGATATAGATGTCGCACGCTGTTAATGAAAATTGAGTGTGACGTGTTTTAATGCGAATCGAAAGCGGTTTAATTTGTAGTGTGACGCCACCCGTGGTAACGAAAGCGCTTTCCGTAGGGCGTTTTACGGAAAGCGGTTTGAAAGCGCATTAGGTGTGAACATAGCAAATGTTAGGCAAATAATCACAGATACAAAGTGCTCCTTACTTACGATCGTACCTCGGTCTCGAGTATATTTTCCTCTTTATCAATTGTGCAGGACCAGGTACCTAACATTGTCTAGTAGTTCGGATAGTACGAAACCATTGTTAGTTATTGATAGTAAACCGGTGAATATTTATATTACGGATTTTATTTCTATCACCCGTGTAATAAGGTATTGTTGTCTACAGAACTACTGAGTTTAAATTGGTTAGATTCTGGAGCTCAGCATGATGACCAACTTGTAAGAAACTCTAGTGTATTTTATCAATGTTAAAGTCTCGGAATTTAATATTTTTGTACACGAGAAGAAGTCCATTTGCTTATTACACTATTTTGCTGGAATACACTATTTTGCCTATAACGCTTTTAGAACTTCGAGTTCTGTCTTATGGTTTGGATTTTTCGTATTTGTTTTTTATTTTTATTAGAGGTTTAAATTGTAATCATTGATTAGATTCCAGCCATCATGGAAGGGATAATCGAGGTTCCGTGTATACATTGGCGTGTACACAAAAGATCCCTTGGTAGTGTGAATTCGATACAAGAGTAAGCCATAGTGCCGATGCTCGGGCAAAATGTCCCTCATAGCACACTGTATGATATCGGATCAGAACAGTGAGACGTTACACCCATTTCATTTACTCCTTTGGGATTTATCTGACGTCAGTGGAACATAAAAAATGTCCTTTTAATTGAACGCAGACCAAACAAGACAGCATAATAAATAGACTCTTCAATTTGAACCAACACTTAACTAGAACAGTCGTATTAGATATCTAACAAATAGATTTGTCTGTTAAGTATTTTGTGTTCATATAATCAGACTTTCTTGTGGAACCGTAATGGAAACTTGACATCGCCTTAATAGATTTGTGTGTTTTTCCAATCCCGTCAGTCGAACAGATTGATTTTGTTAAAGATGGATTCCGAAAGAGCTAAATCTGTCTATTGTGAATGTTTTGTCTGGCTTGAAATAATATAAATGATTATTTAGACATTTATTAACATGCCAAATTTATAATCAACTCTCTAGTCCATCCGATGGCCGTGATATGAATGAATTCAATATATGAACAATGAAATGGATAATCGAGACTTGTCGAGAACCGTTGCTTTAAAAATATACGCTACATCTTTAATGATGCATTGGCTAAATCCATGTGTTAAAGGTCAGCTCAATGTTCGTTAAGGTCACCAGGATGTAAAATGATGTCAGGATTTAAATGACGTTAGGGCACGTGATTGTAGGTAAGGGTTAAGGTTAACATTAAGACTAAGTCGATGTTAAGGGATAGAATTAGCGTTAGCCCGGTTTACATCTCGGGGTTTAAAGTCCACTCAACACAACTAGGTCACTTCGGGACTAACATATGGTTTTATTTTATTTCAAAAATTGGCTTGCGGGTAGGGGTCTTTAGCAGTGGGAGGAAACCGGAGTGTCCGGAGGAAACCCATAAGATTGATTGAGAAGGCGCCCCTGTCTCCATGCCAGGGCTCGAAACAACAGCCGCAAGCCAGAGGTGACCGGCCAGCTAGAGGTCGAAGCGCGGCACTCTAGACCACTAGGCCATCCCAACCCCCTACATTTAACATGATGCATTGGTTCAAGTTGGCTTATTGGTTAATTTTCCTTTTTGATTGGAACTGGATGTCCCCGATCGAATAACTAGACCCCCCCCCCGCCCGACCGGATCTCTGAAGACTGCTGTTTGTGGCTCAATTTCGATATTTACCGTTCAGGTAGTTTGAGGATTTATTTTTTTGAATAAACATTTTATTTCTGTGAACTGCACATATTGGTGTGATAAATACAGTTTATAGGTTAGTCAATTATAACCATGCTGATGAAGTCAATTGACTATATAGGATCAAGTGGGCGTATATTGACTGAAGGCCACCACTATCGTTACAAACTGTAAGATATATCCATCGTTCTGTAAATACTTGAAACGAGAAAGGTTAATTTTAACACCAATATTTCCCGGTTTGTCAAATAGATCTATAAAACTTTTTAATGTAGTGTTTACTTTGTTGATACGATATCACTATAAAACAAACACTGCACCCCCATTACAACATCGATACCATTACTATGGAAGACCAAATGGGACAATATTCAAGATTCTTATTTCTACATTCTAGTTTGAACATTCTAAACTAATGTTCATTTTGTACATACGAATATAGAAACAAGAATTTTTAGTTTAGAATGTCTAAAATGTTCAAACTGGAATGTAGAAACAAGAATAATGAATATTGTCCCACTTGGTCTTCCATACATAACAACATCGATACCATCCTTGCAAACAGTCACGATCTGTTGACCAGTGTATTTCCATCTTCTTACAATCTTGTTTATTTACCACAAGATTCAATAAAATTCAACTTGTATATTTGGACAAGGTTTTATTCCTGGAACTATTTTCTGTTGATTTACCGCGTGTAGGGTTTCTGATTCTTGAACGTTATTTGCTCAGTCAAATGAATGCTTTTAATTTTCGCGTTGATTTACACAATGTAGGAGGTTATCGTCGTTATTGAATGGTGGATCTTATCTCCTAAGTGGTTCAGTGTATTAGATGATGGCGTTACCCCCCCCCCCACGCTTAATCTAGCCCTTTCGGGATTTTTCCGGCGTGGTTCACCTTGTCAGTGGTGCGACCGTCCATCCGACATAAACTTTGGCGTTCCGGGACTTAAATACGGTTCTGTTTTATTTCATAAATTGGCTTTAGCATAGCAGTGGCAGGAAACCGGTGAGGTACCGACTGGTCTGAGGCGCGGAGCCGACCTAGAATACTACTCATTTTTCAACTATCTATCCCCCTCTCCCCCCCCTCTCTCTCTCTCTGACGTTCTCTTTATCTCTTCCCCCCTCTCTCTCTAAACGAATGAATTGATGATTTGTCATTATTTAGTGCTGAAATTGCCCAATGATGTGATGTGATACCGGCTTATTAATTACTCGCACAGATCGAGACAGTACTTAAAATCTAATCCCTCTCGAGAGCAATTGTCTGATTTATTCACCTTAAGGGGCAAATCCCAAAAATATACATTGAAGAATAAAATTGCTTAATTTAGTGTTAAAATTGCTTAAAATCCTCTACCTTAGGACCGAGCAACCCACTCAATATTTGAGATACGGTGTCCCATGTTGTATTATGCGGTGTCTGGATAGAAACAAACTTTCATTTTATAAAAATAATGTGTAAGTGACATTTACCTTTTGTTATCAAGTACAGCACATGGACCATTCACTGTATAGACCTCTAAAGGAACTGGAAATGATTATCAGGTCACCCAACGAAAAATTGACCCGGAATCTGAAAAGGGTTACCTGTCCGGATAAGCGTTTTTGACTTTCACGTCCAAACGGCTCATTATTTGAGCTGAACTTTGGAGACAAGGTAAATACACAATTCCTCTATATTTCGGCGCTTCAATTCCATACTTACAAGAACTTTTATTTTTGAGACCCTGAACATATTGGGATAGTCCCTTTAATTGCAACGACTCCCCATCTCCCTCGCCCTCTCTCTAAACGAATGCATTGGGGATGTATCATAATTTAGTGCTGAAATTACCCAATGATGTGATACCGACATAAATAAAATATCGAGACAGAAATTAAAAAATAATCTCTACGGAAGGTAATTGTCTGATATTCACCTTAATGCAAGGACCATCTCTATCTCAGTTATTGGACAATGTAACGACGTGTATCAGATTCAAGTAACATCTCTATCTCAGTTATTGGACAATGTAACGACGTGTATCAGACCATCTATCTCAGTTATTGGACCAACTCTATCTCAGTTATTGGACAATGTAACGACGTGTATCAGACCGTCTCTATCTCAGTTATTGGACAATGTAACGACGTGTATCAGATGTATAATGTAAAACTAATTTTCCCATGGAGTCTGTAACCGATCTAATGTTGTCATCATGTTGTCATCAAATATCCATTTATTACTCATTTTCTCCGGAGAGATCGTGTGTATATATGTGGACCAGCCAGCTCTAATTACTTTATTTACATATAGCCCATTAAAAAAACGATTCATTCTTGCTCTCGATAGACGAATAACGTGTTCAGGTTTAATGAATATTTCAAAAGGCTTCAGGCAGGTTTCGGAGGACATTATGCCATGCTAAAATACATTATAAGCATAATAGAAACACGGCTAAAATTCAGGAGCAACGACCGCTAGGTGTGTAGGACGTTGGCGCAATTACCTGGAGGTCCCACGTTCGATCCCTGAATTTTCAGAGTAAATTTTATCGGGATTTGTCTTTCTAAGCTAAGTTCGGAGTAGAACAGTTTGACGTAAAACCTCAATTCACTCCAGACCCAGCGAAAGTCCGTCGATCCCTGAGGGGTTGGGTGCGCGCTGTATCACAAAGCCTTCCATTGAGTCAACGGGCGTGGTTCCGAATCCTCGGTTGTACGTGACAAAGAGTAGGGTCGCTGTCCAACCTCGTGGGGTTTCTTGGAGTCCTCCGGTTTTCTCTTACTACTTAAGACCTCTGTGCGAGGGAATTATTGAAATAACATTAACACATACGTTATTCCCGATATGACCTAGTTTGTGTCAAGTGGGCGTTAAACTGCGTCGACCCTTGTAAAGGGTTGTTTATTAATTACGAGGAGACAATTTCGCGTGTGTCCGTAAAGAGAGTCCATGACAGTACTAACTGGGAGAGGAAGTTGACAGAATGGCGTGAAACTCGGAACGAAAAGTATGCCTTGAAACACGTTATTAAGTTGTAATGGAGTTATAATGATTTAATTATCAGAAGACGTGATGGTTTTAGAAAACACGGAAATCATGTTGTAAGTAGGTCTACCTCATTTAACCTTCATTAATGCGCAAAATCTTCTTAATTTAGATTTCTTTAATTGAATTAACGAACGAAGTGTTTGCTCCAATGACCGCAATGGCGTGTTAATGTGGGGAGCGACGATGAGGAGTTGAATGGCGTAAATTAAAATAAGTAAAATAGGCATTTTCCTTTCAGCCGGTCTATTGAATATCTACGTGACTAACATTATCTAGACCGCTGACACACAGACACATATTAATTCCAGTTATAATAAAGTTCAGTTCAAAAAGGTATAAAAATACTCTTAGCCGTCTGTGTACATTGTGCCATAAAGTCTACTAGAGTAGTTTCGGTTGGGATGGGGGGTGTATTGCTGAATGGTTAGCACGTGCGCGTTGTGTCATGAGGTCTGATATTGAGTCAACTGGCGAAGCTTCGGTTTATTTGATAAGGAGTAGGGTTGTCTGATCAACCACATGGGCCTTCCCCTTCCGGTTTCCTCCCACTGCTAAAGACCCCTACGCACAAGCGAATTATTGAAATAAAATTGAAGCATATTATGTTAGTCCCGAAATGTCCTATTTTGTTTCGAGTAAACGTTAAAACCTGTGGGTTAATCAAGTCACTGTGTTCACGCGCATTATTCAATACCATATTTGATGCAAAATTCGAGTTTGTGTTGAGTGGCCGTGACACCAGCTGGAAAAAAACTTGTGTCACCCACACAAGGTTAGTGTGTTACGCTAATAAAATATTTAAATTTGATTACGCGTTGGTTCGTCAAAAATCAACACCGTTAATTGAGATGACATTATTAAAAATGTATATTTGAATATGAAGATGTTTCTGTATTAGTTAAAGGCACTGACACCGAATAAATTATTTTTTAATTGTCTAAGGTTAGTGTTTCACGCCAATAATAGAATTAAATATAGCGGTGGTGTAGACGGGGGTGTTATTTGATTACATGTCAGTTCATCAACTTTCAGCGACGTTAATAAAGCTGACATTAGGAAGGAGCTAAGTCTGTAACTCAATATCATCCAAAATCTTCAACGTTGAAAACACAAATTATTTGTCAATATAAATCAACATTTTGATGCTTTGTCTTTCCGGGAAGACATTGGCTTCTGATATCCAATATTTAAAATAAAATAAACATTTTACCATAATGCGTTTCAACCTCAGTTCTAGCGATGGACTCAGGGAACGAGAATAGTCATATTGCACCAAACTAAACGGCGTATGTGGACTGGAATAACCACACTCTAGCATATTGAATTCGATTGGTACTGTTGGCTTATTTCGCGGAACGCAACTGATTTGAAATTAGAGTAACAACGGATAGAATGTAAATCAGTTTATATACATTCATATTACATTATTATATGCTTTGCGACCCACTTGTGTCAATTTCTAGGTCCCAAATGTTAGCGATTTAGCACCTTTAAATGTGAATATTTGTAGGCATATCAGACTATCTAATCGTAAATTGACCCGGAGACTCGCATTCCAGTCATTTTCTATAGTTCTATCAAACGCCCACTCAAAGATTGGAACGGCGGTTTTCAAGTTCCGCTTCGCCTAATTGTCTCTTAACCTAATAAACAGTAATTCAAGTCTTGTGAATAAATCAAATGATGGAACATTAGTAAGGAAAGCCGGGCGACGTTGATTTGTGAAATTTGTTTCAACGAACCGTAAATCGAGAGAAAATCAAATATACAGCTCACCTTCTGTGACATGTCTGACACGTGCTCTTAAGAAGGATAAATCCCCCGGATCTTGATGATATGTCTACCAATAGCAGCAAGGGATAACATCCGTAACATTGACAGAATCAAAACGACTTTACAGGCGTGTTTTTTTAACGAGGACTAGGCTAAAGGATTTATAAACTGCCAATATCGCTTAATGCTACAGGAAAGGTTATGGATGAAATCGGGTGTTTTATTAAGGTCAGACGGCGACATGGTTTCAATACAAATATCCACCGCTCTTAGAGTTTTATAAATTCTATTTGAAACGTAAATTAAAAGAATACGGGGAGTCTAACACAATAGTCTAGGATGCAGGAGAGAGAGAGAGTGAGAGAGAGAGAGAAAGAGAGTTGGGGTTTAGATCCTACTGTTCTACTCCAATCTGGAGGTAGGCGAGGATGTAGTCGATCGGAATAAATGCACACACGAATAAATTGGGGTTTCAAGACGGAGCGAGAGGGAAGAGAAAGAAGGAAAGAAGTTTAACGTCCACTCGACACAAACAAGGTCATGAGAAGAGTGAAAGAGAGACGGATTTAACGTTCACTCGACGCAAACTAGGTCATTTCGAGAGAAGGTTTCTTGGGTTAAGATTCTAATACTTCTGAATTAGATATCTTATATTGCTTAATGTTGTGTTAAATCATCCTCTACCTTAGGGACGAGTAACTCAATATACGTGATACGTTTTCAAACAACTTAAACCCGTTAGTCTTCTTCATCTGGGAATGGCGACTTGTGTCCCGTGGTGTATTATACGGTGTCTAGATAAAACCAGAACTTTTATTTTATAAAAAAAAATGAGTAGGTGAAATTTACCTTTCGTTATAAGTTACAGCACATGGGTCATGCACTTTATAGACCTTTACAGGAACGGCGATAGATTATCAGGTCACCCGACGAAAAAATTGACCCGAAATCTTGAGTGGATTACGTTTCCGGATATACGCATGTGACTCAATATTTTGAGAAGGTATAGACCAAATAAATCTATATCCCAACGCTTAAATGTCAAACGAACACGGCCATTTATTTTTAGGACTCTTTTAAAATCGGGATGGTCACATAAAGGATGTTCCTATAAAAACGAAACAAAATTTTGAACTATAAAACGAAACGAAATTGGATCTGTGTTTTAATCAGTTGTCTCAAAGCTGCACAAAATCTAACCTGTACATCCCCGAGGAGGAAGTCTATATATAGTCAAACCTGCACATCCCCGAGGAAGTCTATATATAGTTAAACCTGCACATCCCCGAGGAGGCTGTCTATATAGTCAAACATGCACATCCCCCGAGGAGGCTGTCTATATATAGTAACATATATTTTGTAGTAATCGGCTTAGTTTAATACTCGAGGGAAACCATGTAATAAAAGATAGATTGTAATTATATGACGTGCCGAGTGATGTTTAATAAAGATGAGGAACTTCAACCACTTCTTTGTTATAGCTGCAAAATAGATACGGTTCTTAAAGTAGATATTTCTGGACGAACATAAAATTGAAATCTCTACAGAAATCCGATTAAATTTCTTCTCATGATCGATCATCTTTCTGCAGTGAAATGGTAAAATATTTATTTTGAAAGGTTAGAATGTGTTTTATTTGGAGAATGATTGACACACGCCAAGATAATAAAATGTTAAAAGGCCTTCTAGACTTGTCTTCTTGTTCTAATCTTTTTATTTTTTTAAAAAAAAGCTAAAAGTGCAAATTAATTATCTAAGAATGTTTGTCTTCAGATAGGACGTAGGGCTTGACAAGATAGCTGTCTAATCGTTCTGATGGGATGAAACACCGCGGTCCCGTCTACACATCGGCTTGCACGTAAAAGATCCCTTGGCAGTTGGAATTCGATATAAGAGTATAGACCGTAGCGCCGATGCCCTGGCAACATTTCCCTAATATGCCCGTCTCCATTAGCCGAGGTTAGGACCAGAACAGTAGGACGTTAAACCCCGTTTCATTTCATTTTTGTTGCGATAATGACAGTGGTATAACGTGTGTTGCCAGTCCCAGTGTTCCCCGAACCGCTAGCCTTTCAATTACACACAAAGTGCCCTCTATCAGACAGCAAGTTAGTGATATCTACTCATGTGTAAATCTCAGTAGATAGACCCCAGTGTTGGCTAAGATAAAAAAAATCCCCTGTTTGCTCGAGTGTATTTTCTGCTTTATCAATTGTGCAGGACCGAGGACCGGGTACGGAACAGTGGCTAGTCGTTCGGATAGTACGAAACCATTGACAGTTATTATTTCCATCTCTCGGATAGTAAGCATCTACTACTCATTGATTAGATTCCAACCATAGAAAACCATCACGGAAGGGATAACTCACGACTGTAGACATTTAATAAGCTTATATAAATACGACTCTTTAATTATTTCAATACGCCTGTCTATATCAGCTTTAGATTGAGTTCGTTTAACCTTATGTTTATATTTACATCTAATTTAACATCCGAATTAAATTATGTTTGTATTGACGGGCGACATGCATCAATAAAACTGGCTTGCTATCTTTGAAGTTGGGTATTCGGGTAGCACGCTGGCTTGCTATCCTGGAGGTCGGGTGTTCGGGTAATACGCTGATTTGCTATCCTGGAGGTCGGGTGTTCGGGTAATACTTTGGTTTGCTATCCTGGGGGTCGGGTGTTCGGGTAGCACGCTGGCTTGCTATCTTGGAGGTCGGGTGTTCGGGTAATACTCTGGTTTGCTATCCTGGAGGTCGGGTGTTCGGGTAATACGCTGGTTTGCTATTCTGGAGGTCGATTGTTCGGGTAGCACGCTGTCTTGCTATTCTGGAGGTCGGGTGTTTGAGTAATACGCTGGTTTGCTATTCTGGAGGTCGGGTGTTCGGGTAATACTCTGGCTTGCTATCCTGGAGGTTGGGTGTTCGAGTAATACGCTGTCTTGCTATTCTGGAGGTCGGGTGTTCGGGTAATACACTGGCTTGCTATCCTGGAGGTCGGGTAATACGCTGGCTTGCTATCCTTGAGGTTGGGTATTCCGGTAGCACGCTGGTTTGCTATCCAGGTCGGCTGTTCGAGTAATACGCTATCTTTGAGGTCGGGTGTTCGTTCATTGTCCGAGAAGGTTCATCGGGATTTACTGATTGCAGGGCGGAGAGCATCAATAAAGCTGGTTTGCTATCTTTGAAGTTGGCTATTCGGGTAGCACGCTGGCTTGCTATCCTGAAGGTCGGGTGTTCGGGTAATACGCTGGTTTGCTATTCTGGAGGTCGGCTGTTCGAGTAATACGCTATCTTTGAAGTTGGGTATTCGGGTAGCACGCTGGCTTGCTATCCTGGAGGTCGGGTGTTCGGGTAATACGCTGGCTTGCTATCCTGGAGGTCGGGTGTTCGGGTAATACGCTATCTTTGAGGTCGGGTGTTCGTTCATTGTCCGAGAAGGTTCATTGGGATTTCCTGAATCTTGACGTGGTTTCCCCTTGTCAGGGGTACAGGACAGAGGCCTGGCAAGGACATCTGACTAGTCATTCGGATGAGACGAAAAACCGAGGTACCGTGTATACATTGCCGTGTACGTAAAAGGTCCATTGGCAGTGGTAATTCGATACAAGAGTAGACCATAGTGCCGATGCCCAGGCAAAATGTCCCTCATAGCACAACGTAGGGCGTATGGACGTCTTCATTAGCCCATTCGGAGCAGAACTGTAGGACTCTTACACCCCACTTCATTTCATTTACTCATTAGGGATTTATATGACGTTAGTGGAACATAAAAAATGACCCTTTACATTCAATGAACGCAGACCAAACAAGACAGCATAATAAATAGACTCTTCAATTTGAACCCACACTAAACTGGAACAGTCGTATTGAATGTCAGACAAATAGATTTGTCTGTTAAGTATTTGTGTTCATATAATCAGACTTTCTTGTGGAACCGTAATGGAAACTTGACATCGCCTTAATAGATTTGTGTGTTTTTCCAATCCCGTCAGTCGAACAGATTGATTTTGTTAAAGATGGATTCCGAAAGAGCTAAATCTGTCTATTGTGAAATTTGGTCTGGCTTGAAATAATATAAATTATCATATTTTAGACATTTATTTACATGCCATGTTTATAATTAATTCTCTAGCCCATCGGATGGCCGCGATATGAATTGATATAAAATGTGAACGACGAAATGGATAATCGAGAGTTAGTCGCGGTTGTCAAGAACCGTTGCTTTAAAAATATACGTAACGCTACATCTTTAATGATGCATTGGCTAAATCCATGTGTTAAAGGTCAGCTTAATGTTCTTTAAGGTCACCAGGATGTAAATGACGTTAGGTCACGTGATAGTAGGCAAGGAACATTAAGACTAAGTCGATGTTAAAGGATGGGATTAGCGTTAGTCTGGTTTACATCTCGTGACCCTTGACCTTATAAATTAGATCTAACAAAGAGAGAAAGAAATGGGGTTTAAAGTCCATTCAACACAACTAGGTCACTTCGGGACTAACATATTTTAAAAATTCGCTTGCGCGTAGGGGTCTTTAGCAGTGGGAGGAAACCGGAGTGTCCGGAGGACACCAGGGCTCGAAACCACAGCCGCAAGCCAGAGGTGACCGGCCAGCTAGAGGTCAAAGCGCGGCACTCTAGACCACTAGGCCATCCCAACCCCCTAGATCTAACATGATGCATTGGTTCAAGTTGGCTTATTGTCTATTGGTTAATTTTCCTTTTTGATTGGAACTGGATGCCCCCGACCGGGGAACTGGATGCCCCCCCCCCCCGTCCGAAGACTGCTGCTTGTGGCTCGATTTCAATATTTACCGTTCAGGTAGTTTGAAGATTTATTTATTTGAATAAACATTTTATTTCTGTGAACTGCACATATTGGTGTGATAAATACAGTTTATAGGTTAGTCAATTATAACCATGCTGATGACGTCAATTGACTATATAGGATCACGTGGGTGTATATTGACTGAAGGCCCCCACTATCGTTACAAACTGTAAGATATATCCGTCGTTCTGTAAATATTTGTAAAGAGAAAGTTTAATTTTAACACCAATATTTCCCGGTTTGTCAAATAGATCTATATAATGTAGTGTTTACTTTGTTGATACGATATCACTATAAACCAAACACTACACCCCCCATTACAACATCGATACCATTACTATGGAAGACCAAACGGGACAATATTCAAGATTCTTATTTCTACATTCTAGTTTGAACATTCTAAACTAATGTTGATTTTGTGCATGAAATGTTGACATGGGAATGTAGAAACAAGAATTTTTTGTTTAGAATGTCTAAAATGTTCAAACTGGAAAGTAGAAACAAGAATAATGAATATTGTCCCACTTGGTCTTCCATACATAACAACATCGATACCATCCTTGCAAACAGTCACGATCTGTTGACCAGTGTATTTCCATCTTCTTACAATCTTGTTTATTTACCACAAGATTCAATAAAATTCAACTTGTATATTTAGACAAGGTTTTATTCCTGGAACTATTTTCTGTTGATTTACCGCGTGTAGGGTTTCTGGTTCTTGAACATTTAGACAAGGTTTTATTCCTGGAACTATTTTCTGTTGATTTACCGCGTGTAGGGTTTCTGGTTCTTGAACATTATTTGCTCTGTCAAATAAAAGATGTTTATTTTCGCGTTGATTTACACGGTGTGAGAGGTTATCGTCCTTATTGAATGGTGGATCTTATCTCCCAAGTGGTTCTGTGTATTTCATGATGGCTTGCTAACAGGCGTTGCCCCCCTGCTTGGTGGTCCCCCGAGATTTTCCCTTGATTCTCCATTTGCAGCAGCGAACACCCAGTATAGTGTTTGCAATCAGTGCACACATCTCGCCAATAATTCAAAGGCTAATATCTTCACCCAGAATAAAATAAATTAATTGAAATTTGCAACATATTCACTTTGCATTATAATAATATATAATGTATAATAATGTATTTATATCGCGTCTATTATCCAGTAAACTGCTCAATGGCGCTGAGTTGTCTGTCACATGAATGGTGTTATTTTGAATCAAAGAGATGAGTCTTTAGTCTCTTTTTGAATCCTGCAATAGGTCCTTCTACTTATCAATTGGTAAACTGTTGTAATAATAACTGAAGGTTTAAGTGGTCGAATGTATCATAAGGTCGGTCATTGAGACAACCGGCGTGGCCCTACACGCAAGTCAATTATTGAAATGAAGTTTAACCATATATTAGTCCCGAATGACTTGCGGTTGTTACCCCTCCCGTCTCTACCTCCCCCTCTCTCTCTCTCTCTCTCTCTCTCTAAGACTTGCGTCTTGCGCGGCTTTGCTTGTTCCCGTCTTCATTAGCCCAGAGCAAAACAGTAGGACGTTAAACCCCATTTCATTCATTTGCTTTGCTTGTTTTGTACTTCCACTCTGTACAATTTATTATAGTAATATTAGTCGATACCATCAGACACCTCAACGAAAACTCATCCCCCACATGGCAATTACCATCTTACCCAAGTCTATAAGATAGGATATGACAGTTATTAAAAATCAATAGGTGTTCATTTATTTAAGATCGGATAGTCAGTCGTTAGTTACTTAATCTGTGATATTATCATCATGACATATCACCTTGTTTCCTGATTAAAATATTAAATGTCAATTTAGAAAAAAAAACAAACATCCTAACCCACGATGGCCCAATTAAGCGGAGGTTAGATGGAATATTATTAAGAATGGAAGCTTAATAACACGTTAACTATCATATCAACCAATTTGAACATTTTGAATCTGAAAAATAATTTCGCTCTCCCTTTCTCTCCCTTTCTCTCTCTTTCTCTCCAGAACTTTAATAACCATTCTGCGATATGGGAATTGTCGAGGATCCGACATGACATGCATCACTTTATGTTCCTGAAGCAACGAACAGTAGCATCCAATCAGAGAATGTGACATAATGAACCCCACGGAAACCTTGACATTGGACGAACCTTGAACTTTTCAATTCGATTATCACAGGTAGTCATCTTAACTTGAAAAGGCGAGACTTGGCATTCGCGACGACCAAACAATCTGATAGGCTCACAAGCAGGGCTGGTACCCAATCAAACTGAGTGCCGAAATATACAGGGTGCATGTTAAAGCGAGATCAAGCCTTCTGTTGAAGATGGCATCACTTGGACTTCTGCACTGGTGTATGTCGTTAATGTACTGCCTACTTAACATGACATTTAAAAGAGTGTGAAAAAACAAAATAGTTCTCTTTAAGGAACCTAATATCTTCATTACCATCCAAATACTAAACAAATCGGATAAATTGATCACTCAAACCCAAACTACCACCATTTGAACAGCAAGGATTCCGACATGGACAAATTATTTCCCGGTATTAAATTCACGATTCCACTATGATATAATCATTTTGGTTAAATAAAATATTAAAGTAACGTCTTATTTATATTAGAAATGAACTATTTCTATTTTTTTCTATTTGATTTGCCTTGATGGAAAAACTGGTTCAATGCAAAGGATTTTGCAATGGCTAGATTGCTGTGAAAAAATGATGTATTACTACGTCGTAATGTTGTCAGGTTCAGTAAAAGTGAAATCTATACCAAAGAATTATATTAATTTGTTTGTGCATGTAAGATAGGGATGGGAGATAAATAAAATCTCCAACTCGTCTTTTTTATATCAAAAAATATAAAAACTCGTCAATAAAGTAAAAAAAAAATCGGTAGAGGCCGTTTTTTTTTTTACTGTATCGACATGTATTGATATTTTTTGATATAAAAAAGACGAGAGGAAGATTTTATTTATCCTGGCGGTGTTTAAAAGTAGGACGTTAAACCCTGTTTCACTCATTAAACCTCGGCCAGAAACATCAATTCTATCTTATGGGATGTTTGGAGACACTGTGCGACATGCCCGGGTTTACTATTGGACTACTAATATTAGTTTCATACAGTAATACAATATGTTGATTCAGTTAAATCTAATGAAATGTATTGTAGTGGGTAATTGGCTTAGTTTACATATATACAGCTCGGAACGTTGTAGTCACGTAAACACTTTCTAGACGTCACGTGACTACTCCTCAATTCATCCCCGTCTATTCTGTAAGTACACAGGGGTCATATAAATCCGTCCCAGATTTCTTTCGTTACATCTTGGATGATATCGCAGTATGGCGTTTCTTGAAAACCGACCAGATGAGCCAAACAATGGGTTTAGTCTAGCATGTAGGTCTGGTGAGATCGATTAGCAGGCCTATTCTATTTCGTTTGCTTTAAATACAGACAGGAAGGGGTATGAAGAAAATTTCATCCAAATGAGTTTCTCCTTCCTACCGAGTAGTATACACAGTTCCGGGTTCTCATCTTTCCAGTTTCAGATATTCGAAATAAGAATACGCCATAGCACACTGTATGGTGTATGAATGAATGAATGAAATGGGGTTTAACGTCCTACGCTTGAGCACCGTACCTGGTCCAATTGAAGACGGGCATACGCCATACAGTGTGCTATGAGGGAAATTTTTGCCCGGGCAGCGGCGCTACGGCCTACTCTTATATCGAATTCCAACTGCCAAGGGATCTTTTACGTGCACTCCAATTAGTACACGGGACCTCGGGTTTTCGTCCCATCCGAACGACTAGGCAGCTGTCCTTGTCAGGCCCTCCTTCTGCATCACTGACAAGGGGAAATCACGCCGGAAAATCGAGATGAACTTTCTCGCACAGTATGGTGTATGCCCGTCTTCATTAGCCTGATCGAATCGGAACAGCTGCACGTTAAACCTAATATCATGAGTAAAGGTTTTCCTGGACAGTAGAGTTTTGGTCTGTAACTCTTTTAATTCACCTGTCATTAAATATTTAGTGGGGCTCAATTGTTCACCCCATCTGAACTACTAGATACTTCATACGGAGAGGTTTTCCGACGTGGCGCAAGACGGATGACCTGGCAAGCGTTCGGATTATACGAAAGACCGCGGTCCCGTGTATATATTGGTGTGTATGTAAAAGATCCTAGGCAGTTTTAATTTGATGTAAGAGTGCCCCTACTCGTATAGCGTATGACCGTCTTGATTAGCCCAGTCGGAGTACAACAGTGTGATGTTAAATCCCTATTTCATTTCAAACCAGAGAAGGCTCGTCGACCCCTGTAAAGGGTCGCTTATTATTAATTACACTGAGACAATTTGGTGTGTCCGTAAAGAGTGTCCTTGACAGTAGTAACTCGGGGAGGAAGTAGGAATAATGGGGTGAAACTCGGGACGAAAAGTGTGTCGTGAAACACGTTATTAAGTTTTAATGGAGTTATAATGATTTAATTATCAAGACGTGATGGTTTTAGAAAACAAGGAAATCAAGTTGTAAGTAGGTCTACCTCATTTAACCTTCATTAATGCGCAAAAACTTCTTAATTTAGATTTCTTTAATTGAATGAACGACGCACGTTGTTGCTCTAATGACCGTAATGGCGTGTTAATGTGGAGAGCGATGACGAGGAGCTGAATGGCGCAAATTAAAATAAGTAAACTAGCCATTATCCTTTCAGCTGGTCTATTGAATATCTACGTGACTAACATTATCTCGACAGATGACACACAGACACATATAAATTCCAGTTCTTATATAAAGTTCACAAAGGTATAAAAAAAGCTCTGGCCATTGCCGTTAAAATATGAGAAGTAGAGAACTAGATGGCGGAATGGTTATTTAGTCAAATGGCGACGTTTCTGTTCGGTTGACAAAGAATAGGGTTGCCTCTTCAACCTCGTGGGTTTTTCTATGTATTTTCCGTTTTCCTCCCACTGCTAAATGCACCTACTTTGTATCCCATATTTTGATATACCTTTTTGAACTTAATTAGAACTTGAATAAATATGGGTCTGTGTGTCATACAAGGTTAGTGTGTTACGCTAATAATAGATTTAAACATGGCGGTAGTGTGATGTGATTACATTTCATTTAATCAAAAATCAGTGTCGTTAATTAAGATGACATTACTAAAAATGTATATTTGAATATGAAGATGTCTTTGTACTAATTAAAGGCACTGACACCGAATAACATTATCTAGAGCACTGACACACAGACACATAATAATTCCAGTTATAATTAAGTTCAAACAGGTATACAAAAAAGCCTTAATTCGGTAATAATTCAGTTCAAAAAGGTATTGGAGATCTAGATGGCGGAATGGTTAGCAGGTGTACGTTGTCTCATAAGGTATGTTATTGAGTCTATTGGCGGAGCTTCGGTTCGGTTGACAAAGAGTAGGGTCGCCTCCTCAACCTCGTTGGTTTTCTCTGGATTTTCCGTTTTTCTCCCACTGCTAATTACCCCTACTTTGTATCTCATCTTTTTACATACCTTTTTGAACTTAATTAGAACTTGAATAAATATGTGCCTGTGTGTCATACAATATTAATATGTTACGCTAATAATAGATTTAAATATGGCAGTAGTGTGATTTGATTACATGTCGGTTTATCAAAAATCAGCGACGTTAATAAAGATGACATTATTAAAAATGTATATTTGAAGCACCGAATAAATCATTTTTTAATTGTCTACGGTTACTGTGTTCTGCTAATTATACAGCGGGGTGTGGAAGTATAAATATGACTTGATTACAAAATTCAGCGACGTTATAATTGTGCTGACATTACGTAAAAATCATATTTAAAGGAGCTAAATCGCTAACATTTGGGACCTAGAAATTGACAAGAGGATCGCAACGGATATAATACTTTAATTTCAAATCAGTTCTGTCCCACGAAATAAAAGTTCCAGTCGAATTCAAATTTCTAGCTTCTGGTTATTTCAGTCTACATACGCCGTCTGATTTGGTGCAATGTGTCTAGCCACGTTCCCCATGAGACTGAAGCGCATTATGGTAAACGATTCGTGTACCGGTACCAATGTTAAAAAAAATATTTTATCTTAAATATCGGATATCAAAAGCTCATCTTTTCCCGGTAAATTTACATCATCGATGTTGATTTAAATTGACCATTAATTCGTGTTTTCGATGTCGAAGGTTTTGGAGGATTTTCAGTAACGGACTTAGGTTCTTTAAAGGTAAAGAATGGATGATTTTTTTAAAGATTGTCCAAGGTTAGTGTGTTACGCTAAAAATGGAATGGCAGTGGTGTAGAAATGGGCGTGATCGGATTACATGCCAGCTCATCAAAATTCAGCGAAGTTAATTACGCTAACATTACGAAAAATATGTAATTAAATTGAGAATATTTTTTAGGTAATACAAACTATCTAATCATAAGTTGACCTGAAGACTCGCATTCCAATCATTTTCTATAATTCTATCAAACGCCCACTCAAAGATTGGAATGACGGTTTTCAAGTTCCGCTTCGCCTAATTGTCTCTTAACCTAATAAACAGTAATTCAAGTCTTGTGAATAAATCAAATGATAGAACATTAGTAAGGAAAGCCGGGCGACTTTGATTCGTAAAATTTGTTTCAACGAGTCGTAAATTGAGAGAAAATCAAATATACCGCTCATCTTCTGTGACGTATCTGACACGTGCTCTTTAGAAGGATATAATCCCCCGGATCTTGTTAGTATGTCTACCAATAGCAATAAGGGATAACATCCGTAATATTGCCAGAATCAAAACAACTTTACCGGTGTTTTTTAACGAGGACTAGGCTCTGCGTTTTATAAATTGCCAATATCGCTTAATGCTACAGGAAAGGTTATGGATGAAATCGGGTGTTTTATTAAGGTCAGACGACGACATGGTTTTAATACAAATACCCACAGATTTTTAGGAGATTGGAGAATCACTCACCGCACTAAGATTGTGAGAGAGAGGGCTCGGGTTTAACATCCTACTGTTCTGCTCAAACCTGGAGGGAGGCAAAGTTATAGTTGGAATATATGAACTAGGATAATGAAGAGAGAGAGAAAGAGAGCGAGAGAGAGAGAGAGGGAGAGAGAGAGTGAGAGAGAGAGGGAGAGAGAGGGAGAAAGTTTCTTGGGTTAAGATTCTAATATTCCCTTGGTTAGATTATTATATATGGTTAGATAGTTATTGCTTAAGTTATTTTTGGGACTCTTTTATAATCGGGATGGCCATTTAAAGGATGGTCATAAAAAACGAAACAAAATTTTGAACTATAAAAACGAAACGAAATTTTGAACTATAAAAACGAAACGAAATTGGATCTGTGTTTTAATCAGGTTGTCTCAAAGCTACACATAATCTAGCCTGTACATCCCCGAGGAGGCTGTCTATATATAGTCAAACCTGCACAAACCCTGAGGAGGAAGTCTATATATAGTAAAATATATTTTGTAGTAAAAGGCTTAGTTTAATACTCGAGGGAAACCATGTAATAAAAGATAAATTGTAATTATATGACGTGCCGAGTGATGTTTAATAAAGATGAAAAACTTCAACTGCTTCTTTGTTATAGCTGCTAAATAGATACGGTTCTTAACGTAGATATTTCTGGACGAATATAAAATTGAAATCTCTTCAGAAATCCGATTAAATTTCTTGTAATGATCGATCATCTTTCTGCAGTGAAATGGTAAATATTTATTTTGAAAGGTTATAATCGGTTTTATTTGGAGAATGATTGACACACGCCAAGATAATAAAATGTTAAAAGGCTCCCTAGACTTGTCATCTTGTTCTATTTATTTTTTAAAAAAAAAGCTATAAGTGCAAATTAATTATCTCAGAATGTTTGTCTTCAGATAGGACGTAGGGCTTGACAAGATAGCTGTCTAGTCGTTCTGATGGGATGAAACACCGCGGTCCCGTGTACACATCGGCTTGCACGTAAAAGATCCCTTGGTAGTTGGAATTCAATATAAGAGTATAGGCCGTAGCGCCTATGCCCTGGCAACATTTCCCTAATATGCCAGTCTTCATAAGCCGAGGTTAGGACCAGAACAGTAGGACGTTAAACCCCGTTTCATTTCATTTTTGTTGAGATACTGACAGTGGTATAACGTGTGTTGCCAGTCCCAGTGTTCCCCGAACCGCTAGCCTTTACATTACACACACAAAGTGCCCTCTATACCTCAATCAGACAGCAAGTTAGTGATATCTACTCATGTGTAAATCTCAGTAGAAAGACCCCAGTGTTGGCTAAGATAAAAAAAAAATTCCCTTGGTTTCTCGAGTGTATTTTCTGCTTTATCAATTATGCAGGACCGAGGACCGGGTACGGAACAGTGGCTAGTCGTTCGGATAGTACGAAACCATTGACAGTTATTATTTCCATCTCTCGGATAGTAAGCATCTATTACTCATTGATTAGATTCCTACCATAGAAAACCATCACGGAAGGGATAACTCACGACTGTAGACATTTAATAAGCTTATATAAATACGACTCTTTAATTATTTCCAGACATCTGTCTATATCAGCTTTAGATTGAGTTCGTTTAACTTTATATTTACATCTAATTTAACTTTTAACACATCCGAATTAAATTATGTTTATATTGACAGGCGACATGCATCAATAAAACTATCTTTAACATCCAGGGACTACCGTACCCAAGTGGGTAGCACGCTGGCTTGCTATCTTTGAAGTTGGGTATTCGGGTAGCACGCTAGCTTGCTATCCTGGAGGTCGGGTGTTCGGGTAATACGCTGGTTTGCTATCCTGGAGGTCGGCTGTTCGGGTAATACGCTATCTTTGAGGTCGGGTGTTCGTTCATTGTCCGAGAAGGTTCATCAGGATCTTCTGATTTTCTGACGTGGTTTCACCTTGTCAGGAGTGCAGGGCGGAGAGCCTGGCAAGGCTATCTGTCTAGTCATTCGGGTGAGACAAAACCCGAGGTCGTGTGTATACATTTGCGTACATGTAAAATATCCATTGGCAGTGGTAATTCGATACAAGAGTAGACCACAGTGCCGATGCCCAGGCAAAATGTCCCTCATAGCACAACGTAGGGTGTATGGACGTCTTCATTAGCCCATTCGGAGCAGAACTGTAGGACCACTTCATGAACACCCCACTTCATTTCATTTACTCATTAGGGATTTATATGACGTTAGTGGAACATAAAAAATGACCACTTACATTCAATGAACGCAGACCAAACCAGACAGCATAATAAATAGACTCTTCAATTTGAACCCACACTAAACTGGAACAGTCGTATTAACTGTCTAACAAATAGATTTGTCTGTTAAGTATTTTGTGTTCATATAATCAGACTTTGTTGTGGAACCGTAATGGAAACTTGACATCGCCTTAATAGATTGTGTGTTTTTTCCAATCCCGTCAGTCGAACAGATTGATTTTGTTAAAGATGGATTCCGAAAGAGCTAAATCTGTCTATTGTGAACTTTTGTCTGGCTTGAAATAATATAAATTATCATTTAGACATTTATTTACATGCCATGTTTATAATTAATTCTCTAGCCCATCGGATGGCCGCGATATGAATTTATATAAAATGTGAACGACGAAATGGATAATCGAGGGTTAGTCGCGGTTGTCAAGAACCGTTGCTTTGAAAATATACGTTACGCTACATCTTTAATGATGCATTGGCTAAATCCATGTGTTAAAGGTCAGCTCAATGTTCTTTAAGGTCACCAGGATGTAAAATGATGTCAGGATTTAAATGACATAAAGGCACGTGATTGTAGGTAAGGGTAAAGGTTAACATTAAGACTAAGTCGATGTTTAGGGATAGAATTAGTGTTGACCCGGTTTACATCTCGTGACCCTTGACCTTATCAATTAGATCTAACAGAGAGAGAAATAAATGGGGTTTAAAGTCCACTCAACACAACTAGGTCACTTCGGGACTAACATATGGTTTTATTTTATTTCAAAAATTCGCTTGCGCGTAGGGGTCTTTAGCAGTGGAAGGAAACCGGAGTGTCCGGAGGAAACCCATGAGGTTGAGAAGGCGCCCCTATCTCCATGCCACTTACGCTCATACCAGGGCTCGAAACCACACCCGCAAGCCAGAGGTGAACGGCCAGCTAGAGATCGAAGCGCGGCACTCTAGACCACTAGGCCATCCAAACCCCCTAGATCTAACATGATGCATTGGTTCAAGTTGACTTATTGTTTATTGGTTAATTTTCCTTTTTGATAGGAACTAGATGCCGCTGACCGAGGAACAGGGCCCCCCCCCCCCCCCCGCCCGACCGGATCTCTGACGACTGCTGCTTGTGGCTCGATTTCGATATTTACCGTTCAGGTAGTTTGAGGATTTATTTATTTGAATAAACATTTTATTTCTGTGAACTGCACATATTGGTGTGATAAATGAAGTTTATAGGTTAGTCAATTGTAACCATGCTGATGACTTCAATTGACTATATAGGATCACGTGGGCGTATATTGACTGAAGGCCCCCACTATCGTTACAAACTGTAAGATATATCCGTCGTTCTGTAAATATTGGTGAAGAGAAAGGTTAATTTTAACACCAATATTTCCCGGTTTGTCAAATAGATCTATAAAACTTTTTAATGTAGTGTTTACTTTGTTGATGCGGTATCACTATAAACCAAACACTACACCCAATTACAACATCGATACCATTACTATGGAAGACCAAATGTGACAATATTCAAGATTCTTATTTCTACATTTCAGTTTGAACATTCTAAACTAATGTTGATTTTGTGCATGAAATGTTGACATACGAATGTAGAAACAAGAATTTTTAGTTTAGAATGATGCGTTCGTGTATAAAATGTTCAAACTGGAATGTAGAAACAAGAATAATGAATATTGTCCCACTTGGTCTTTCATACATTACAACATCGATACCATCCTTGCAAACCGTCACGATCTGTTGACCAGTGTATTTCCATCTTCTTACAATCTTGTTTATTTACCACAAGATTCAATAAAATTCAACTTGTATATTTTCTGTTGATTTACCGCGTGTAGGGTTTCTGATTCTTGAACATTATTTGCTCAGTCAAATGAATGATGTTTATTTTCGCGTTGATTTACACGGTGTGAGAGGTTTTCGTCCTTAGTGAATGGTGGATCTTATCTCCCAAGTGGTTCTGTGTATTTGGTGATGGCTTGCTAACAGGCGTTGCCCCCCTGCTTGGTGGTTCCCCGAGATTTTCCCTTGATTCTCCATTTGCAGCAGCGAACACCCAGTATAGTGGTTGCAATCAGTGCACACATCTTGCCAATAATTCAAAGGCTAATATCTTCGCCCAGAATAAAATAAATTAATTGAAATTTGCAACATATTCACTTTGCATTATAATAATATATAATGTATAATAATGTATTTATATAGCGCCTATTATCCAGTAAACTGCTCAATGGCGCTGAGTTGTCTGTCACATGAATGGTGTTATTTTGAATCAAAGAGATGAGTCTTTAGTCTCTTTTTGAATCTTGCAATAGGTCCTTCTAATTATCAATTGGTAAACTGTTGTAATAATAACTGAATGGTTAAGTGGTCGAATGTATCATAAGGTCCGTCATTGAGACAACCGGCGTGGCCCTACACGCAAGTCAATTATTGAAATGAAATTTAACCATATATTAGTCCCGAAATGACTTGCGGTTGTTACCCCTCCCGTCTCTACCCCCCCCCCCTCTCTCTCTCTCTCTCTCAGTGTCTTGCGCGGCTTTGCTTGTTCCTGTCTTTGCTTGTTCCTGTCCAGAGCAAAACAGTAGGACGTTAAACCCCATTTCATTCATTTGCTTTGGTTGTTTTGTTCTTCCACTCTGTACAATTTATTATAGTAATATTAGTCGATACCATCAGACACCCCAACAAAAACTCATATCGCATATGACAATTACCATCTTACTCACGTCTATAGTATAGGATATGACAGTTATTAAAAATCAATAGGTGTTCATTTATTTAAGATCGGATAGTCGTTAGTAACTTTATCTGTGATATTATCATCATGACATATCACCTTGTTACCTGATTAAAATATTAACTGTCTTTTAAAAAAACCCAAACATCCTAACCCACGATGTTTAAATTAAGCGGGGGTTAAATGGAATATTAAGAATGGAAGCTAAATAACACGTTAGCTATCTATCAAATCAACCAATTTGAATATGTTCAATTTGAAAAATGATATCTCTCATTCTCTCTCTCTCTCTCTCTCTCGTAGTATATATCTCTCTCTCAATGAGCATGCATTACCTGGCCTTCTGCACTGGTGTATAACTGGCCGGTCACCTCTGGCATGCGGCTGTGGTTTCGAGCCCTAGTGTGAGCGTATGTGACATGGAGAAGGGGCGCCTTCTCAACCTCGTGGGTTTCCTCTGGGCACTCCAGTTTTCACCCACTGCTAAAGACCCCCAACGCGCAAGCGAATTATTGAAATAAACATTGAAAACCATATGTTAGTCTCGAAATGTTCTAGTTTATGTCGAGTGGACGTTAAACCCCATTCTCTCTCGAAATTACTCAACAAATCGGATATATTGATCACTCAAACCCAAACTGCCATCATCTAAACAGCAAGGATTCCTATACGGACAAATTAATACCCGGTGTTTGTTTTATTGTTCGAAAAAAAAAAGAAATATTAATTTGTTAAAACGAAATATTAATTCTCGTCTTCATTAGCCCAGTCGGAGCAGAACAGTAGAACGTTAAACCTTACCTATTTCACGTTCATTACATATAAATGACTTATTCCAGACTAGATTCTGTCCATTGTTCTGTGTTTTGTTATATGTGAAAGGAAATGAAGTGGGCTAATATATTTGTATATATTGGCATGTTATACTTTTATCAGTGCTTGATAATGAGTTAAAGAGAAGCCTTGTCGTTCAGTAATGAGTAGGGATTGTTCTTCACAGAATTGTGACTTGTATTTCCAGTTCAGTTAAAAATGCCAATGAAATGCAATTGGGTTTAACGTCCTACTGTTCTGTTCCTAACATGGGCTAATGTAGACGGGTATACAGTGTGCTGTGAGCGAAATTTTGCCCGGACAGCTACGGCCTACTCTACCAAGGGATCTTTTGCGTGCACACCAATGTTAAGCGTTTCACCCATCCGAACAACTAGACAGCTGCCCTTGTCAGGCCCCCGTCCTGCATCACTGACAAGGGGAAATCACGCCGGAAAATCTGGATGAACTTACTCGGCCAATGCAGGGATCGAACATCCGACCTCCAGACTAGCGAGCCAGTGTTTTACCTACTTATCGACCGTGATCCCCTTTATAATATGTAGGACACATACGCAATTAAGCATTCGTTATGCACGAACTAATCTTACCTAATACGTATTTAAATTATATTGGTTTTAGCTTAGATAACACAATATTCTAGGTTTAATTAACTATATAGCTGTGAGTATCTACATTAAAATTAAAGATAAAGTAATAAAACAGGCTTATCTATGCTATTGTCATCTGTATTTTATTATATCATATGTGACAGGGGTGGTTTTATGTTAGATTACACACGCTTTTATATTCAATTATCAAGATTTGTGTTATTTTTCAATATATATATATATCCTTGTTTCTGTATTCATCCATTGCGCTGTGGCTTTACTTGGTTTGTATTGTGTGACTGATTTGTACTTACGTTATATCAACCAGAGAGCGAGAGAGCGAGAGAGAGAGGCAGAGAGAAACAGAGAGAGAGTGAGAGAGATAGAGAGAGAGGGGGGAGGGAGAGAGATAGAGAGAGGAAAGCTGAGGTTTTATATCAACTCGACACCAGCTAATTCCTTTTCGGGACTAACATATGGTTAAATTTTATGGGTCTTAATTAGAGGGAGGGGTTGTAACACCAACTCGACACAACTTTGGCCATTTCGGGACTAACATATGGTTTTAATTTTATTTCATTAATGAGTACGGCCTTTAATTAGCAGTGGGGGGAAGCGGAGGACCCGGGGAAAATTCACAAGGTTGGACAGGTGACCCTACTCCTTTTCACGTACAGCCAGGGAATCGAAACCACACCAGTTATATCGATGTCAGACCTTATGATACAGCGCGCACATGCTAACCATTTGGTCATCAAACCCTAACTTTGTGTTTCGTTGTCACCCCTTAAAGGGGCATCATAGAATATAAAATGTTAGCTTATACTAAATAGATACTGAAAATTCCAGTCAAGCTGCTGCCCTATCAACCGAGATGTTAGCGTTTGGATTTTAGGACTAATCCTCGATCATCATTACTTAAGTCTGTACGATAAAATGTAGTCTCGATTATCCATAATGGGTGTTGAGCAGCAGATCGGATTCAAATCCAGTGAAAATCCAACACATAAGATGACATCGAGAGTTGATTAAGGTCTATTCGGGTTAATACCTGTCTAATAAATAAATTGTATAACATTTCAGACCCAAATGTGTGCTTAAACCACAAAAATAAATATTCAAATGTAGAATTGGCTTCTTAGATTTAAACCAATTTCATTTTCCAATATTTGTTCTTTGGCTCTGAAGAACAATCTAATTCCAAGACACTTAACACCCCGTCGTTGTTGACTGGAAACACAGATTATTATAGATTATATTATGTACTGTATTCGTGTAGTATTTGTTTTTGTCGTTCTTTGTTAAAGGTTCTAATATTCCATAATATTGACTATCCTATCAGATGTAATTAAAGGTAGCCTTACAATTAAAAGGTGTGCTGGTACAATTTTTATGAAATCTATATCGATCTGGATGTCCGGTCATAATTTAATGACGCTGTCTCGCTAGCCTGAAGGTCGCATGTTCGATCCCTGCATTCCCATTGTCAGCAGTGCATACGACGGAGTGTTTTACAAGGACAGCTGTCTAGTCGTTCGAATTTGAATTCAATATATGTAATTAAACTTTATGAGGCCAGATGAGTTGTTTAAGTCGGTAGCTCTTAGAGTAGACGGACTTTCCTGCACTATGTTATAAACGGTCCAGAAAAATGTTGACATGGTGATAATTATAGTCGGGCCAATGAACCCACATCACATTGCTAACAGACAATATAATATATACATTTGTCAGCCATCATAATTACCAGAAACTTTATTTTTACAACGAAAGAGACATGTTATTTTAAATAATCAAATCAAAATGACGGCCAGACAACACATAAAATGTCAAATTTCATTGTTGTTGAAGTTCAGATTACAAATGCCTCGATCTACTTAAAAAAATCAGAATAAAATGAACAACCTCTCGCATATCGGGTCCCCCTTACTGTCAGGCGCATCAACCTATAAAACCCTAGCATTATGGCAAAGCGGACAAGACTTACATTCGCTCGCCATCCCACTTTCCTTTTATAAATCCTGGACGCCTCCCTTAGAATGAAACCCCGAGTGCTCCCCACAGAGAAACTATGTCTCGCTTTAATTACGCTGGACTTGGCCTTATAAGTGTCTACGATATCACCTTGGGTGGATGTGGACGTTAAACTCCCTGACCTAACCTAAACATATCGAACTATATCTGTAGGTTGGGGATAGAAGGTCATCTAGCTTAGGTTGGGGATAGAAGATCATCTAGCGTTTTTTGGGGATAGAAGAACGGGATAGCGTAGGTTCAGGATAGCGGGGCATCTAGCAGAGGTTAGGGGTTGACGATCATGTAGCATAGGCTGGGGCTAGCGTAGGTTAGGGATCATCTAGCATAGGTTGTAGATAGAAGATCACCTAGCGTAGGCTTGGAATAGAAGACCACCTAGCATAGGCTTGGGATAGAAGTACGGGATAGCGTAGGTTCAGGATATAGGGGGATCTAGCGGAGATTAGGGGTGGACGATCACCTAGCGTAGGATGTAGATAGCGTAGGTTAGGGATCATCTAGCATAGGTCTGAGATATAAGATCATCTAGCGTAGGCTGGGGATAAAAGACAACCTAGCGTAGGCTGGGGATAGAAGAACGGGGTAGGGTAGGCTCAGGATATAGGGGCATCTAGCGGAGGTTAGGGATAGAAGATCACCTAGCGTAGGCTAGGGATAGAAGACAACCTAGCGTAGGCTGGGGATAGAAGAACGGGGTAGGGTAGGCTCAGGATATAGTGGCATCTAGCGGAGGTTAGGGATAGAAGATCACCTAGCGTAGGCTGGGGATAGTAGACCACCTAGCGTAGGCTGGGGATAGAAGAACGGGGTAGGGTAGGTTCAGGATATAGGGGCATCTAGCGGAGGTTAGGGATAGAAGATCACCTAGCGTAGACTGGGGATAGTAGACCACCTAGCGTAGGCTGGGGATAGAAGAACCGGGGTAGGGTAGGCTCAGGATATAGGGGCATCTAACGGAGGTTAGGGATAGAAGATCACCTAGCGTAGGCTGGGGATAGTAGACCACCTAGCGTAGGCTGGGGATAGAAGAACGGGGTAGGGTAGGTTCAGGATATAGGGGCATCTAGCGGAGGTTAGGGATAGAAGATCACCTAGCGTAGACTGGGGATAGTAGACCACCTAGCGTAGGCTGGGGATAGAAGAACGGGGTAGGGTAGGTTCAGGATATAGGGGCATCTAGCGGAGGTTAGGGGTGGACGATCACCTAGCGTAGGATGTAGATAGCGTAGGTTAGGGATCATCTAGCATAGGCTGGAGATATAAGACAACCTAGCATAGGCTGGGGATAGAAGTAGGTTCAGGATATAGAGGCATCTAGCGGAGGTTAGGAGTAGACGATCACCTAGCGTAGGATGTAGATAGCATAGGTTGGAGATAGAAGATCACCTAGCGTTGGTTTGTGGTAGAGGATCACATAGCGTAGGTTGGGGGTAGAGGATCATCTAGCGTAGGTTCGGGGTAGAGGGTTATCTAGCGTTGGTTTGTGGTAGAGGATCACCTAGCGTAGGTTGGGGGTAGAGGGTTATCTAGCGGGATATGGTGGTAGAGGATCATTTAGCAAATTTTGGGGGATAGAAGATCACCTATACCGTTGGTTGGGGAAGAGGGGTATTTATAGGGAATAGAGGGCTATAAATAAATGTTACCGAATCCATTACCTTGAGCAAAGGCACAATCGTCTCTAATAGTGTTTAATATCCGCTTCCACCGAGGAATATCGAAATGCAAGTTGTCTTAATTATAGTATTATGCTCTGGGCACGTGTATTTGCTAGTCACACAAGGTAGGATCACGTGGCTAAATGAGTAAGACGCTGGCTCACTAGCCTGGAGGTCGGGTGTTTGATCCCTGCAATGGCCGAGAAAGTTCATCCAGATTTTCCGGCGTGGTTTCCCCTTGTCAGTGTTGAAGGGTGTCCATATCTGCTCGTCACACAAGGGATCGAACTCACGACCGCAAACCGATCAGTAAGAGCTCAAAACGCTGTTATAATGGAAACATTATAATTCCTATAAGGGAAGGTCCAATCAAGGCCCGGATCTAACTATAAAACAGTATAATTCCTGTAAAACAATATCCAATAAACAGTATGGCCCGCTATCCTTATAAATACTGTTACCAGGCCTTTAAAACAAGAGGAGGTTGGGATGGCCTAGTAGTCTAGAGTGCCGCTCATCGACCTCTAGCTAGCCGGTCACCTCTGGCTTGCGGCTGTGGTTTCGAGCCATGGTGTTAGTGTATGTGGCATGGCGATAGGGGCGCCTCTTAACCTCGTGGGTATCCTCCGGACACTCCGGTTTTCCCCCACTGCTAAAAGACCCCTACGCGCAAGCGAATTATTGAAATAAAATGACAAAACCATATGTTAGTCCCGAAATGACCTAGTTGTGTTGAGTGGACATTAAACCCCATTTATCTCTGATCTCTCTCTCTCTTTCTCTTTAAAAACAACATCCAATAAACTGTATGTCCGCTACTTATATAAACACTTTTATCATAGACACATTATGACTCTTGTCTAAGCATTCACTAACATCACAGTTTGTCAACCTTTGTTCGCGGATGTAACATTATTAGGGTAATCTAATAATTCGTCGTGTCTCAAGGCTATATGTCACGATGTTACCGCATGCTCTCGACAAGGTCTTTAACTTTGTTTCATTGTCTTCTTTGATAGCTTCTGTTAAAATATAAATTGACAACCTTTTCATTTTGTGTTTTGTGGTTTTAAAATAAACAAGATGTTGATTATGGTCTGGGTTTAACGAAAATAATCCATCAATCCCTTACAAGTTCAAGAATATATGTTGCTCTGAGGTGCAAAGCTTTTTAGAATTAAGTAATAGATTTGATGTAATGTAATCGTCATTTATCATTACCATCACTAGATTCTGTTTACATATGTACACACTAGTTTAAACATATTTTATTGACAAAGGTCAAATGGATTGAGCACAAGTTTCAAAAACTTAAAAAAGCTCTTTCCACTATATAATTTTGATTTCTTTCTTGGTTTTTTTTTGTTTTTTTTGTATTGAAATAAATATTATTGTATACTTTCATTTTTTTAATAATTAGTTACGCATTATGAATAATTTCGACTATATACATGTATTTAATTAAACTAATTGTAATTATATTGTTTTGTTGAAGGGTGAGGGGTGATATAGGCCTAGCCTGTTCCCCAATCTTATTCTTATTGAATAAAATATAGTTTTAAAAAAAAGAGAGAAATGAAGATAAATAGGGTTTAACGCCCACTCGACTACAGCTTGGTCATTTCGTAACTAACATAAGGTTCAATATTGTGGGGGGGGGGGGCTGAGAAAACCCACAGGGTTCAACAGCCGACCCTACTTCTAGTCACGTATAACATGGGAATCGAAACCACGCCAGTTGACTCAGTGACAAACCTTATGATACAGCAAGCACCAATTCACCACCCCCCTGCTCAAGCAAGGACGGAAGTAGACCCTACTACACCGGATGTGTATTAGAGAAATATCACGAGACGCTACACATATCTGATTGGTGAAACAATTATTGATAATAAGATACACATTTTAGTTTTAGGGTGAAAATGTCGAAATACGATAATAAATGAAAAAAAGAATTAAATAGGGAATATGGATTAAGAAATAAGAATTGAATAAGGACTATGGATTAAGAAATAAGAATGTATAAAGGTCTATGGATAAGGAAATAAGAATTAAACAGGGACTATGGATTACGAAATAAGAATTAAGGACTATGGAGAATGGTCTAAGAATGAAAACACTAAATAAAGAGCTGTTTCGTCTTCCATATCTTGAAGTATGTCGAGCAAAAATAAATTATATAAGGCTTCATTAAACTGACAATTGAGAGACAAAAAAATCCAGAATTTGACACAAAACCAACTAACAAAAATTGGTTCAGAAACCAAAAACATCCCATTAGCTTGGAATTCTTAACAAAAAAAAATAGAATGCATCCTGTAAAACACACCGATGAATGTATATCGTTGTCCCTACAATTACAGAAAAAACTTTAATTATAGCACTATGAAATAAACAACCCTGAACAAGCTGTTTTTGTTACTGAAATAAAAAAGAGCTTTTGTTGTAAACAGGATGATATGAAAAGCGACATTAAACATATTTAAATCTGACAAAAAGCTTTGATTATGAACACAATGAATTTGAATTAGAAAAAATAAACATTAAATTTGATGTGAAAAAATACAAATCCTTCTAGTAGCTCTTGAAGAAAAAAAAGAAGACAAGTTGTAATTCCGATTATTGCAGATATAAAGTAATTTCCTCTCTACAGATATTTAAGTGTGACGAATTCAGAATATTAAAGGTACTCGTATCTCTTTGCTTATCATTGTATTTATTATATCTCACCATTTAACATCGATGCAAGTGTGGTGGAGGGTTTCGATTTTATGTATTGTATACAGTGTTATGCATATGTAAGTGTACTTATTATATTTGTAAATAAACTACATATATATGGGGGGGGGGGTAACACGCGTGCTAAAGACCTGTCATCAGTGCAAGCATAGAGCTAGAGTTTCAACCAATGTTTTTTTAACGTGAGAAAGGATAATGATATGTGCCTGACCCTCCTGCTAAATACTACTGCTGAAACGATGTTCTTCGCAAACTCGTGGCAAATTTAAAAAAGACCAAATGTACCGAGTTTTAAACCAAGTGATATTTATAGTGTAACAAACATAAACTCGTCTTATTTCTAAGTTATCGCCTCGTAATTTTACACCAAGCTAGTGACTATGTGAGATAGACCCGTTGATTGAATTTCTCGTAGTTTTTTTTTATCTCAAAGTCGATTTACCATAATTTCCAGACACAGTGATCCGATTTGTCGTATTTCAGGTTTTTACAGTCTTTGATTGTAGAACTATCACTAAATGTCTCCAGTGTAGTTTCCGCTGTTCAGTGGTGCAGGCCAATGACCTAAAACGGACAGTTGCATATTCGTTTGGGTGGGATGAAAATAAAAACTACATATATATATGGGGGAGGGGTAACGCGTATGCTTAAGACCTGTCATTAGTGCAAGCATACCGTCGGTTGCGTGACTGTAATTCAATTACTGTTAAGGAAGAAATTCTGTAATCTACATCTGGCCATGTTGTTGAATGGTGATGTGAGATAGATTAACATCTATAGACCTGGAGAATCAATCAGATTAATAGCTAATCTTAGTTGCTGAGCACAAATCAACGATCTGTTCATGTGTAATTTATTTTTAATGACTTGTGTTTCTAGAGCACTGGCTTGCTAAAGGTACGGATGCACTAATCGAATAGGAGTAAAGCAATTTATTTCTTTTTTTGTTTTAACTATATCATGCAACCTTGTCTTGCATCATGTGTTCTTACTTGTGTGTGATTGAGTAAGCTGTTAGTCAATCTAATTAAAATACAGATCTTTATTTCGTTTCGTTTCTTTTATAATTGCAAAGGCCTGTACTGAATGAAGATCTGACAAGCTATATGGGGCGTCTACGTCAAGGGTCAAACAAACCGGTTTTGATTAACCGTTCAGCATTGATGTTTCCAGTGGATTATCCCCACTTCAGTGCACCACACCCCAAAGGATCGTTGTAACGGACCGTGTCATTGACTAACAGTCACCTCATCCAAGAACACGCCAATGTTACCAACTCTTCCAGATCAAAGTGTAGTAAAGACAAGTAAAACGGAATTTTGAACTATAAAAAAAGGAAGAGAAACCGCATCTGTCTTTTAATCAGATGGCTAGCTCGCTAACCTTGAGGTCCCATGTTCGATTCCGACGTTTTTCGAGAAACTCCATCTGGATATTCCGACGTCGTTGCTCTTTGTCGTTAATGTAGTCTATATTGGTGCACGTAAATGAACCCCTGGCAGATGGAATTCCACATTGTAAATGTGGACCATAGCGCCGTTGTCTGGTTAAATTGTATGGCGTGTGCCCATCTTCATTAGTCCAGCAGAACGGTAGGACGATAAACCAAATTCCATTTCCACTATCGTTATACATCCACATGCTGTAAATACCCCCGTTTAACACCGTGAATCAAGCCCGTAGCCAGAAAGTTTTTTATGGGGGGGGGGCAAAGATGTTTTCGGGAGGGCCAACAAGCATGGGCATCTGCATGAATTTTGCAGTAAAGGCCAATTTTCTTGTGATATTGGGGGGGGGGGGCAAGACTCAGTATTGGGAGGGCAGTCCCCCCCCCCTGGCTACAGGCCTGCCGTTAATATGTAGGAAATTAATAACTCCGTATTTATCAATTACTTGCGTGTAAAATGCTGGTATGTACTAAATATTGAAGAACTAGACAACCATGATCAAATAATAATTATATTAATAATCATGTCTTTATCAATTACCCACGTGCTCATGCACCAATACTCGGTTATCACTGGATGGTGATGTGGACGTTGATGACGAAAAATAATTGAATTTGGTATATCATGCACCAATACTCGGTTATCACTGGATGTTGATGTGGACGTTGATGACGAAAAGATAATTGAATTTAGTATATCATATATAAATATTTGAGAATTTAATCACTGGTAATGCCATTGTTCGTTGTCTAGAAATAACAATACGTGTCCATACATTCAAGTTCTGTAATACATTAACTAGATGATTTATGTGTGCCATGCGATGGCCGAGAAAGTTCATCTCGATTTTCCGGCGTGATTTCCTCTTGTCAGTGATGCAGAAAGAGAACAAGGACAGTTGCCTAGTCGTTAGGATGGGACGAAATACCGAGGTCCCGTGTATACATTGGAGTACATGTAAAAAATCCCTTGGCTGTTGGAATTCGATATAAGAGTAGGCCGTAGGGCAAAATTTCCCTCATAGCACACTGTATGGCGTATGCCCGTCTTCCTTCAGGTTAGGTGCATAATAGTAGGACGTTAAACCCCATTTCATTCATTCATTCAGTTGAGGCAGTAATTACGAGTTAATTTCAGGACGTAATTCACCATGATTCATAAGCAAACAAAATACATAGTTTTATAATATGTAAATATTTATCAAATAAGTAGTGTCCGAACAAAAATACATAGAGAGGGAAAAAAGTGCGAAAAGTATGTGAGATGGAAAAATAATATATTGTTGGTGATGCAACACAATCAATTGATTTAGGTAACTCTATTAACAACTTAACTACTATATTCAGATACTGAACATAACAAAAATACACATATTGTATCATTTCTGTTGTAGAGAATCACTGATCTGTGGTTTTACAGAAATTAAATTAAATGGGGTTTAACGTTTTACTTGTCTGCTCCTACTGGTCTAATGAAGACGGACATATGCCACACAGTGTGCCATGAGGGAAATTTTTCCCGGTCAGCGGCACTGCGGCCTACTCTTATACGTACACGTCAGTGTATACACGGAACCTCAGTTTTCCCCATCTGAACAACTAGGCATCTGCACTTGTCAGGCCCTACGTCCTGCACCACTGACAAGGGAAAACACGTCGGAAAATCCCGATGTACTTTCTCAGCCAATGCAGGCATCGAACAAGAGACCCCCAGGCTAGCTAGCTAGCTACCCACTCACTGTGGCTAATTCTGTGGTTTTATATCGTCTAATATGTGATTAGAAATTATGAGAGAAGAAAGCTGTTATTAGACTTAAATCTGGAAGAGGGAAACCGTAAATATATTTCTCCTATAACTAAATCTATAAATGGGAATATTATATCATTAGACTTTAAAATTGGATAAGTGCTGAAAGTCAAGATATGTGCAATGTGAAATTAGACTGTGAAAACCGATTAGGCGCCTCAATAGAAATAAAGTTTTAGAATCAATGCGTACGTTGGTCATAAGCCCTTGGTATAAATAGTCCGACATCCGACATCAAGCCCAAGTTAAACCGTGAGGCCCGCTGATTGATTTCAAAACTTTTGTTTCTTTCAGTGCTTATCCAGTTTTTCACAATATAATTATACACTTCATTTTAAGTACTTTCAGTTTTTTTACAGTCTTGAGATATGTTTCACAATCCTCTTCTTCAATTTAATCAACAATTTATAAGTAAACCGATTTCACCAATTTGCCCAATCTACTGATGGTGGGAACACGGGTACTTGAAGGGATTAAAATAAAATGTCTTACTATTGCTTAAATATATATGCACTTGGAGGGATTAAAATAAGATTTCTTGCTATTGATTGACTTTAGAATTTCTTACTATTGCTTATTTTAAACAATATTTTTATTTGGGATTGGGGAACAGGCTGAGCCTATGTATTACCCCATTCTCTTGACTATATATTATAATATATAGTCAAGCAATAGTAAGAAATTTTATTTGAATCCCTCCAAGTGCCTGTGGGTGGGAAGTGTTCACCAGTAACAATTCTTACAGTGAGAAGTCTACACCAGTGAGGATCACGGTGGCTGAGAGGATAAGACGCTGGTTCGCTAGCCTTGAGGTCGGGTTTTCGATCCCTGCATTGGCTGGGAAAGTTCATCTCGATTTTCCAACGTGATTTCCCCTTGTCACTGATGCAGAAGGAGGCCCTGGTGGGACGAAAAACCGAGGTCCCGTGTACACGTTGGAGTGCACGTAAAAGATTCATTGGCAGTTGGAATTCGACATAAGAGTAGGCCGTAGCGCCGCTGCCCGGGCAAAATTCCCCTCATAGCACACTGTATGCCCATCTTCAATTAGCTCAGGTTAAGTGCTTAACAGTGGGACGTTAAACCCCATTTCATTCATTCATACTACACCAGTGATACTAATTAATAAGAACAGACTATAGTCTGACACCAGTGATACTAATTAATAAGAACAGACTATAGTCCGACACCCACAGTTCAATTACCTTATAATCCTTTATATTATTACAACAATCAAACGTGAGGAAAGTGAGGTTGAACCGACACAACGTTGTGTTTTTAGTTTTAATTATCAAAGTTTGAGTATTAACATCATATTATTTATAGATAAAACAACAATATTAATGACTTTGCTATGTTTGAATTGTAGAAATCAACTGATCTGTATGTTTTAACATGTGACATATTCGCAATTAAATTGTTTTTTAGTTTAGATAACACGTGATTTTATGTGTTTTTGTTATATCTTTTAATATTTACATTCTCTTTAAAGACAATTTAACAATTAAAATGGTTGATCATGTTTTTTGTTATATCTTTGATTATTGAATTTTTACATAATACTATTTAAAGACAAAAACAGTAAAGTAGACACATTCGCAATTATATTGTTAGATAATACGTGTCTTTATATGTTTTTATATTTACATCATACTATTTAAAGACAAAACAATACAAATGGTTGATCTCTGTTTATATTGCGTTTTTATGATATCAAATGTGATAGGTTTGTCCTTTAATTATATTAGTTGTTGTTTGGATAACACATGCTTTGATGTCCAATTATCTATATAGCCTAGTGTGTCTATATGTTTGAATGCTTGAGTTCCAATTACAAAACAGGAAAACAAACAATTCATTAAACAAAGTATACAGTAATTAGACTAAAATTGTCAACTTTTTCTTTATTTGAATATATGGGGGGGGGGGGCGAATGGTTAGCACGCGCGCGCTGTATAATAAATTTTGTCGAGTGGACTATAAACCCCATTTTTCTCTCTGTCGAAGTTACCCTGTAGCTCACCTGAACGTGTAGCGGGATAAGGTAAGTAGAGATGCTCTTTGTTACATATAAATTTCTGATGGTGTTCACGACTTGGTCGAAGTTAATCTGTAGCTCCTCTGGTAGTGATAAAGTAAGTAGCTAGCACTGCTCTTTGTTACGTACAAATCCGTGATTGTGTTCACGACTTTGATGGATGTTATCATCTGGTAACATTTATTATTTATACTATGAAATATTTACATTCTGCTGACATTTAATTCTAAAACTCTTTCGTCTTTGCTTTTGACATTGAATTATAAAACTCTTTCGTCTTTGCTTTTGACATTTAATTCTTAAACTCTTTCGTCTTTGATTTTGACATTTAATGTGGAAACATGAAAAATACTGATAATTGTTTCAACATTTTAAAATATGTAAAAATGCCTCCAGGAAGTGGAGAACAGCTGTTCAAGGTGATTAACATTACCGAATGTTCTTCGCTTTCCAAATTAGGACTGTTAATCTCTGTGCAGTGGTCAAACAGCAGGTGCGTGTTGTTAATATATCATTAATTACACCAATATGCCTTATACCTCTAGGGGGTTGGGCTGGCCTAGTGGTCTAGAGTGCCACGCTTCGATCTCCAGCTGGCCGGCCACATCTGGCTTGCGGCTGTGGTTTCGAGCCCTGGTTTGAGTGTATGTGGCATGGAGATAAAGGCGCCTTCTCAACCTCGTGGGTCTCCTCCGGGCACTCCGGTTTCCTCCAACTGCTAAAGACCCCTACGCGCAAGCGAATTATTGAAAAAATTAAAACCATATGTTAGTCTCGAAATGACCTAATTGTGTTGAGTGGACGTTAAACCCTATTTCTCTCTCTCCCTCTTTTCTCTCTTATCTCTCTCTCTCTCTCTCTCTCTCTCTCTCTCTCTCTCTCTCTCTCTCTGTTATACCGCTATAATAACAAAACAAAGGAACATTTGGAAGTATTAGTTTCTTAGAAATCCAATAAAGGCATGCAAGGCTATATAAAGCGATTTGTCGAAGCTCGGAAATAATTAGAAGGTGTTTAATTTGAAAAGAAAAGAATGTTTTCATTGGTTTATTCGTGATCAAGACGTCACGTGGTAAAGTGTTATTGTCAGAATTAACCATTTAAAGCAGGAACTTCTCCCGGTTTTTTTTTTTGACCATATAAAGACGTAGTGCAATGAAAACTTCCCTTATTTAACTTTAGCAACGACTGGAATTAGGTTTTTGTTTTAGATATAAAGAGTGGCGAATAAAAGAAAAGGAACTTAAAATACCACGTCATTTCTATGATACAGCATATTTCGATTTTTTGGTTGTACGTGACAAGGGAAGGGGTTAGTTGTCCAACCTCGTGGGTTTTCTCCGGTTCCTCCAGGTTCCCCCCACTACTAAAGACACATATGTACAAGCTAATTATTGAAATTCAATTGAACCATATGTTAGTCCCGAAATGACCTAGTTTGTGTCATGTTGACTTTAAATACTTTTTTGGTTCTGCGTGTAGTGCAGTCCCCCTGCATTTACTGATACAGCATATTACGATCAGCAACGACAGCGCAGTAAATCGCCAGGAACTACTGGACTGTGTGGTCTTGTGGGCAGCTACTCCCTAACCTATCTGGCCATATATGGGCTTGGGGTCTTGAATGTAAGACGCAAGTAACCCCAATTACAGAAACGTTTGGAAGGCAACCCTACTCCTTGTCTTGTACAAGCGGGAAATCAAAACCACGGTACCAAACTCAATGACAGACCTTATTCCATAACGCGCACGCGTCAACCATTCGCCCCTCCCCTTATATTTGGAAACTCCACAGTTTAAATTGTCTTGACAAACTATAATTTCCAGCATTCGTCACTAATCTTGAGTCTATCGAGGCCAACTACTCTATTTCAACACTTGAGTTTTAGATGACCGTAGTTGAAGTAGAAGGTGGGAGTTGGATAATATGTTCTTAATGTCAGTATGATCAGGTTACGTTGTCTCGTAAGTTTATCTCTATACGGATATTAACATTGGGTTAGTTCCTTCCCCCCTCTCTCTCTCTGTCTCGAGAGAGAGTGAAATGGGGTTTAACGTCCACTCAACACAATTAGGTCATTTCGGGACTAACATATAGCTTAATTTAATTTCAATAATTCGCTTGCGCGTAGGGGTCTTTAGCAGTGGAAGGAAACCGGGGTGCCAGGAGGAAACCCAGGAGGTAGACAAGGGGCCCCTATCTCCATGCCACATACGCTCAAACCAGGGCTTGAAACCAAAGCCGCAAGCCAGAGGTGGCCGGCCAGCTAGTAGTGAAAACTAGGCACTCTAGACCATCCACCCCCTTCCTCTCTCGAGGTTTATTTCCCCTCTCTTGTTTTAATCTATATAGTATTAGTTTGGTAAAATTAATAACAAATCAACACTTTAGTTACTTGGTTATCGTGTACTTTGAATTGTGTCTAAAATACAAGTTTGGAATAAATCTTTCAATCTTTTAAGGGGGACCCATTGTGAGTTAAACGCTGGCGCGCTAGCCTTGTGATCGCGGTGGGTTCATCCTTGGTTCATCCGACATGGTTTGCCCTTGTCAGTGATGCAGGATGGAGGGCGTGACAATGTCGGCTGTCTACTCGCTCGGATTGGACTAACAGCCCTTGGCAGTTGGAATTTGATATAAGCTTAGACGGTAGCACAGCCGTTTTGGCAGAAATTCCCTCATAGCACACTGTATGGCATATGCCCGTCCTCATAAGCCCAGTCGCCGCAAAACGAACAGTAATTAAATAATACGTTAAATGCCATTTCACTTCATTTATTTATTTAAAGCTTTGTTGTGAAAGACTGAAAGTGTACTAAAAATGGCGGCAAAGTCCAAACAACACACACTATGTCATTTCGGCACTGATATAGAAGGGGTAAGCCAGTCTCCGAGGAAACTCTTTTAGGTTTGGATGATGATGCGAAGCAGAGGTTGTATATGTCACGCGTTAGTCCGCTTGGCCACATATCACCCGACTAGGGTTCGAATCTAGTGAATACAAACATATCTCGATGAAAATATACAGCCAGGCTGTTTTATTACCACTGATAGTTACAACCCTCGATGTTTGGTAGGGGACGCTTATACACGGAAGGGGGTTGGATGACCGAATGACTAGCACGGTCGCGCTGTATCATAAAGCCTGTCATTGAGTCAATTGACGTGGTTTCGCATCCCCGGTTTGCACGTGACATGGGAGTAGGGTCGCCTGTCCAACCTCGTAGCTTTTCGCCGCGTCCACCGGTTTCCTCCCACTGCTAAAGACCCTTACGCGCAAACGAATTATTGAAATACAATTAAATCATATGTTAGCCCACAATGACCTATTTTATTTCGAGTGGACGTTAAACCCCATATCTTTATATCTCTCAATTTGTCAAAGCAAGATTCACAAGCTACGCTTAGTTCAGCTCACAAAGTTAACATGTTGTGTTTTATGTATTTTTGGTTTTTTTTGTTTCCTTATTTCAAGAACTGTATAATTCTCATTATGAAACAAAGACGAGTGTTTTATTCTGTGCAAACAATCTAATTTATTTATAGGAGATCTGGATTGCTTCAATACCTGAATAGGAAACAAATACACACATATAATGAGAGATTTACATGTTATCAACACATTTGTTGTTGTAATTCATTTCTGCTTCGTTCCATTCGACTCAATACTGAATATAATAGTGATAGCCTAATAGTGGAACAAGTGGATCCCCAGTTCTTGGGAATTAAATGCGGAACGAATGTTTGTTACATTTTCTGAACCAGTATGGGGTGTAGTATTCCAGAAAAATTCCCCCCGACAATTGGTCTTGGGGAAAAATTTTTGTGGCCATTTGAAATTTTGGCCCCCGTTGATCACATAAAACGAGTGATAATTTCGGTATGAATAGATTTTTCACATTTTCTGACGAATTTTCATGGTAAAATCACGCACATGATTCACAAAACGATCAGAGAATAATATTTGGTGATAATAAAATCAGAAATCATATGACGTCATCATTGAAATCCAAGATGGCGGCCAAAATGCAGCTATCTCATAAGGTACCAATTTGAAGTTAAATATATCTTGTAATATGTCTATCCACAGGTTTATATATCATCTGAGTACGATTAACACTGTAAAAACTCATTTAATTCTTGGAAAAAAATATTCTTGACTCACCTATTAGTCTCAATCGTCATCCGGATCAACTGCTTCCACATTCGTGCAGTTCTCTTTGCGGCAACCGCCAAATACATCAAAACATTTGATACCATTTTAACGGCACGTGCACATATTTGTGCCGCATTGGTTTCGGATAGACTTGCATATACACCTCAAAAAGTTGAGTACCGAGTCGGGAGCTTGTGTCAAGTCCGTTCGGACTGGCCCATAAGGCCCTGTATCCAAAGGCTGTTCCCTTGTGGCGTGTTCCCTTGTGGCGTTGTGACCTTGTTACCTGACCCTATACCCGCCCGTATCCATAGACTGTTCCCTTGTGCCTTGTGGCGTGTGCAATATACGATGGAAAGATAGGTAAAAGAAAAGTCTACATACAAACGTTAATGAGAAAGCAAATTAACACAAGACACAACTATCATTATGCAACACGGTGGTACTTATATGGGCATCTAGGAAGATGCTGTCTTGTCCATTGTGCTTTTACAAGTAGACTGTGAATACTGCACACTATAGTGGGACCAGACCTAGCGGTTTCTATTCGTGGAAAATGATGTCATGGGAAGTGCCCGCTGATTGGTTCATTGATAAAAAGTTCGCGCGAACTTCTGAAAAATTCGCTCTAGGCAAGCAAGGCGGTCGTTCGCGCGAACCAATATTTGTTCGGGTTCGGGTTCGCGCTCTGTATGCACGGGTCCTCTTAAAGAAACCAAAGTATTCCAGGACGAAAAGCCGCGTTCGCGTTCGGGTTCGCGCTCTGTATATACGGGGCTTAAGGGTGTTTTATACAGAGCACGAACGCGGCCTTCCTGGGATGCTCTAGTCATTTATAGATGCCTCGTACATACAGAGCGCGAACCCAGACGAATATTTCAGAATTTCGCGCGAACTTTTTCCAATGAATTAAATCAGCGGGCACTTCCCATGACACCATTTCCACGCATAGAAACCGCTATCGTTCTCACTAGTGTTCAATATTCACTGTACTTTTAAAAGCAGAATGGAATTCTACAAACGCACTTCTTCTCTGTAAAATTTCATGCACTGATATTCGCCTCTTTCTCTTCATTCGTTGTTTTATGTACAAATACAGTGCCAATATATCGTATGTGTCTGATTCCACCTGAGCCATGATAGCAAATGACAAATAAATCTCTCACGAAAGCGGCCGTCGTTTTCCCGCGTTCAGGTTCGCGCCCTATGTTTACGGTGAAACTGCTCAAAAGTCGCATTCGGGTTCGCAATGGACGCGTTCGAGTTCGCACTCTTACAATAACTATTTGAATCAGTATTCGGGGAGATTTGTAGAATTCGTAGCCCACATGAAATCCAGAATAACTAAATGCTAGCTAGCTATACTTCCCCCATAGGTAGCTGGTATTTGTGTCCAGGCGTCTTCTCTGGTGAACTATAAACTATGTGCCATTTCTAAATCGAGCTGAATGGACGTGAATATATATGATGTAAAACTGACACCCCGTTGATATCAAGTTAACAGGGGAAAAATAATATATAATTATAATATTTCAATTGTGATCAATTCACATTTTCTTCACACGTAGTTAATGATTAGTTAGTATAGACCATGGGCAAATATTTACACATTACGACTTTATTTCATAATCAATTATTATTTGACAAGTGGTGCATTTTACTAAAGCATACAATAGTAATCGGCTGTACAGAACAACATGTTTACAGATTCCTAGGGAAATACTTCGATACGTGACAATTAATAATACAAATTGGAAAAAGAACTTCTCAAGTATTAGTATAAATAAACGGTCTTGGAGATTGTCTGCAGTGTTTCTTGAAACAGGGAAGACGATACAAAGGTAAGCTTGTTATTTGATCTGAGATACCCCGCTGCAATTAAAGCGAGAATTTCATATTATTTCTATGTCTTTTGCTCAATATTCGATCATGGGCTTTATTTCCCAACCTTAAAATCATTGACACAGGAAATAATTACCTGTTTTCATATTCCCTCCATGGAATAGCTATGTTCAAACGTGTGAATTTTAAGTTGAAATATATATTTTGCCAATATCTCAGCTGGCAATAATAAATTATAGGATTAATAGGATTTTTCCTTAATAATATAATAATAATATCAGTATTTGTATAGCGCATAAACACTGCTTCCACAGTTTCTAATGCGCTTTGAGTTCACTAGATTTGTTCACAATTTATATATCACAAAGGACTTTCGAAAAGGAAAGTTTTGAGTTTGATCTTAAAAACAGATAGAGATGACTCTTGGCGTATTTGTAATGGGAGCTGATTCCACAGATATGGCGCTGCGTATGAAAATCCACGTTTTCCAGTCTCAAGTGTTACACAAGGGATCTTTAATAAGTTTTTATCAGCTGAACGTAAATTTCGGCTTGTAGTATAAGTAACTATCATATCTTTGATGTAGGTAGGCGATTGTGAATTTAGAGCTTTAAAGGTTAATAATAAGATCTTGAAATTAATTCGTTGTTTAACGGGTAGCCAATGTAGTGATGATAATGTTGCAGAGATGCTGTCAAATCGTCCTTTCCCAGTGAGTAATCTGGCGGTCGAGTTCTGAACATATTGTAGCTTCTTTATGAGGTTTTCTGGAAGTTGATACAGGAGAGCATTGTGGTAGTCGAGCTTAGATGTAATGAAAGCATGTACAAGTCTTTCTAGATTATCTCTATTTAAATACTTTTTGATCTTGCTGATATTATGGAGATGGAAGAAGGATGAGGAACAGACTGCCTGAACATGTTCTTTAAAACTGAGGTTGGAATCAATAACCGCTCCAATATTTTTAGCCTTTGCTGACTGAATGATCTCCTTATTGTCAAAGTTAAGGGTAATATTTTCAGATCGAAATTTTGTTTGTTGTTGTTTGGTACCAATGATTAAAAATTCAGTTTTTTCGGGATTTAGTTTGAGAAAATGATTTGTCATCCAATTGTGTATTTCTTCCATACAGTTTTTGACACAGTCGAGGGATGGGATGCGAGAATTGGAATCGAACTCCATATATAGTTGGGTATCGTCGGCGAAAAGATGAACTGTTAATCCAAAATCTGCCGCTATCTTTGTAATTGGCTTCGTGAAGATGATGAATAGGACAGAACCCAATACAGAGCCCTGTGGAACCCCACATACCATGTCAAGTGTCTCTGATTTTGAAGACTTTATTTTGATACATTGAGATCTACATCGTAAGTACGATTCAAACCAAGAGTAGACAGTATCACGAAGACCAACTTCAACCCTCAGTGTCTCAGTGTTTCAAGCAGATCATTTGTGTCGAGAGTATCGAATGCAGCGGAGAGGTCTAAAAGTATCAGAAACACACATTTCTGAGCATCAATAGATTGGTAAATATCATTTGTTATCTTTAAAAGTGCCGTTTCCGCACAAGTACAAGGACACGGGACGGTGCTGACTATTCATTTTGTTTGATATCGTAACATTGCTTTGAATAAGGTAATGATTCCGTAGTTGTTGTACAATAGCCTAGATCGTACCTCCTCGTAAAATAAACACGCTCTAGCATAGCGGATTAATACATATCTTTGTATGTATACTACCAGTCAGTACACAGGGCCTTGTGTTTCCGTTCCATCTGACTGACCGTCTTTTCAACAATCAATTGCCAATTCATAGAGACTAGAACTGGTAACATTCGACAAATCGCCCTTAACATTCTATTTCCAGCTGAAACAATGGCGTTTGTATCGGGTTGGGCTATAAGTATTTGACTGTTATTGGATTTTTGTACGTAGGCGTGTGAGCTAACATTGACAATAAAACAAAGCGGTGCACCAATGTTGCTAAACAAAGATTTCCAACAAAACAAAAGACAATGTACTTTACTAATTGTGTCTAAACAAAGCTAAATCCGTCGGTTGTCAGAGCTTTTTAAGAAAAGGAGTACTTGTGGGTATAGGAATTGCACCAAGAGAAAGAAGCTCATCGTGTACAGTGGATATAAGTATGTGTAATGTTTGTCATCGGATATTGCAAACCTTAAAGCTACAATTTCAAATTTTTAAGTAATATTTTTTTAAAAAATATACAAATAAAGTCTTAAAATAGATGGTATCGTTAAACAGTCCTACCTTGTTAAAGAATACTCCTATTAATCCTATAATTCACTATTGCCAGCTGAGATATAGGCAAAAATATATTTTTCAACTTCAAATTCAAACGTTTAAATACAGCTTATGCTTGGAGTGAATGGAAAACAAGGGAGGTACTTGTGTTATTATTTCCCGTGTCAATCATTTTTAAGGGTGGGAAATAATGCCCATGGTCGTATAATAGTGTGTTGGTAACCTATGGACCAAAAGACATAGAAATAATAATGTTTCGACTTTCTTAGAAAATATGAAATCCACGCTTTAAGCCGACAGTGGCTGACAGAACATTGTATTATTGTAGCAGATATTTTTTCCACTGATTGACCATATAATTGATCACTTTCATATAGCAAATAACGACGAAGCTAACTATATAGAAGCAATCATAACTTAGTTATATTGTAGAATCATTATTGCGTTTATGTTCTACAATATAACAAAGGTTTGTTTCTGTTGATCAGCAATATAATACCAAATCAGGAGTAAGGCAACTATAGTCTATTGACGCAATCATAAAGTAGTTATGTTATAGAATCATTACTGCGTTTATCAAGAAAACTTTGACAAAGGATAGGAAATGAAAGGAAATAGGGTTTATAGGGTGTTTGGTTCTACTCTCTGGTATTTTAAATTACACGAAAATGACTCAAAAGCAATATTAAAAATACATTATGCAAGAGCTAAATCTGCCTATTGTGGGTCTTTCTTTAGGTCTGAAATGTTATATAAAATATTAATTAAGACATTATTAACGTATCCAGACGGGAGCGTATCGTTGTGTCACCGTGCCGTTATGCCGCCGTAATTATTGTATAGGGTTAGGGTACCCTAACCCAACCCTAACGGCGGCATAACGGGTCAGCGGCATAACGGGTCGGGGTACCACCCATCCAGACCATAATCAACTCTCAATGTCAACGCTTCCCTGCGATAACCTTCCTTCTGGATTTAACGATTAAATCGACAATCAAGACTATGATTTTTGTTGTATCGACCCGACTTTAGTAATGACGATAAGGGCTATGCGGAACTTTCGATCGCTCATTACGGGTTCATAGTGGATCAACTTGACTGAAAATTTTTCACAAATTGCCTTCACAAGTTTTTAGTTTTTAACTATGATAGTGCGATCTGCAAACTCGTTATCTTATCTCCCATAATCTATCTTTACTGGTGTATGAGTGTATTTAAATATATTTGTGACCTGCCCCATCCGCTACCGCTACAAATGTCGAGTGTAATTGTAAGTTTTGGAGGAAAGAAAGTAAAGCCTCGGGGCCCCAGATAAGATGTAATCGTATGTTGATGTCATGCTGTTCTAGACTATCAAGCTGGGTGCTTCAGACAGCTCTGTTTTACAAAAATTAAATCTCATGTATAATCGTCTTAAATTACCACACTGAGAGGAGTTCAAGAGTCCGCCGGTGCACCAGTACGCCGATTATAAGAAATACTATAAATATGGTATAAATAATCCTAATCTAAACCATCGGTTGACTAATGGACCCGGGGACTAGTGAACGTTCTCCGACTTATTAATCACTGATTAGGGTTTAGTTGTTAGATCTGTCGCAACATATCGATATACTTGGAGAGAAAGAGAAAAATGGAGTTTAACGTCCACTCGACACAAACTAGGTGATTTCGGTATTAACATATGGTATATAATTTTATTTCAATAATTTGCTTGCGCGTAGGTTTTTTTATCAGTGGCAGGAAACCGGACGACCCGGAGTAAACCCAAGAGGGTGGACAGGCGACGATGTATTTGGAATAATGATAATATTACCAATGGCCCGGGTCACACTTTCTGTTTCAGATTTTGCTGGTTGTTATTGTGAATTGTCGGAAGACTCGTCACAGAATAATCTGAACATATTTGTTCTATTTCGAAGGTGTTATCGAAAACTTTAATTCTTTGCGGTGACGGGGTCTGTCTATGATGACCAATTTTAGCAGAAAGATAACATTGCATTTCTGTATTATTACGCAGACTTTGCGTGACTTGCACTACTTTCTCTATCCATTTGTCCCGTCTACATTAGCCCAGTCAACGTTAAAAGCGATATTTTATTTCATGTATATCCCTTTGTTTTGTCTTCATTAGCCCAGTCAACGTTAAAAGCGATATTTTATTTCATGTCTATCCCTTTGTTTTGTCTTAGCCCAGTCGAAGCAGTCACCTAAGACTTTAAACCCCATTTCATTGCATTCTATTTATCCCACCGTCATCAGCCCAGCCCAGTCTTAAAAGAAAAGCAGGACGTAAAAAAACTTTTCATTTCTATTAATTTGTCACAAATGTAAATATATTTCTGCAAACAAACCAATACAGGTCATTAATCAGCTATTTGCGTGATACATTCTGATATAAGCCCGAGAGAGGGAGAGAGAGAGAGAGGGGGTTTAACGTCCAGGTCGAAGGGCAGCACTTTAGACAACTAGCCCCCCCCCCCATTTTATTGAACTTATATAAATCATAAAATACCTCTCAGTAGACACCATTAAATGGACAAGGTAGTCCAGCAGCTAAGAGCTTTATGCTCATAGTGAAGTCATAAAAATAATACTTTGTCTGGGAATTGATATGTGGGCACTCTTCTGGATCTACGACGTTGCCCATTGGGACGGTATATAACTATTCAGTATCAATTAAAGTAAACATCTTTCACTGTTTATGGTAACCCGCCCATTTGTTTTTATTTCCTTAGACGTACACGTCTAATCAACGGTAATGGACCCAATCTTTTAAAAAAAATTGTAAAATTTGTATTTTAACGTCGACTGGGCTAATGAAGACAAAACAAAGGAATATGCATGGAATACAATATCGCATTTAACGTTGACTGGGCTAATGTAGACGGGACAAATGGATAGAAAAAGTAGTGCAAGTCACGCAAAGTCTGCGTAATAATACAGAAATGCAATGTTATCTTTCTGCTAAAATTGGTCATCATAGACAGACAGACCCCGTCACCGCAAAGAATTAAAGTTTTCGATAACACCTTCGAAATAGAACAAATATGTTCAGATTATTCTGTGACGAGTCTTCCGACAATTCACAATAACAACCAGCAAAATCTGAAACAGAAAGTGTGACCCGGGCCATTGGTAATATTATCATTATTCCAAATACATCGTCGCCTGTCCACCCTCTTGGGTTTACTCCGGGTCGTCCGGTTTCCTGCCACTGATAAAATAACCTACGCGCAAGCAAATTATTGAAATAAAATTATATACCATATGTTAATACCGAAATTACCTAGTTTGTGTCGAGTGGACGTTAAACTCCATTTTTCTCTTTCTCTCCAAGTATATCGATATGTTGCAACAGATCTAACAACTAAACCCTAATCAGTGATTAATAAGTCGGAGAACGTTCACTAGTCCCCGGGTCCATTAGTCAACCGATGGTTTAGATTAGGATTATTTATACCATATTTATAGTATTTCTTATAATCGGCGTACTGGTGCACCGACGGACTCTTGAACTCCTCTCAGTATGGTAATTTAAGACGATTATACATGAGATTTAATTTTTGTAAAACAGAGCTGTCTGAAGCACCCAGCTTGATAGTCTAGAACAGCATGACATCAACATACGATTACATCTTATCTGGGGCCCCGAGGCTTTACTTTCTTTCCGTCAAATTTAAAATTACACTCGACATTTGTAGCGGTAGCGGATGGGGCAGGTCACAAATATATTTAAATACACTCATACACCAGTAAAGATAGATTATGGGAGATTAGATAACGAGTTTGCAGATCGCACTATCATAGTTAAAAACTAAAAACTTGTGAAGGCAATTTGTGAAAAAATTTCAGTCAAATTGATCCACTATGAACCCGTAATGAGCGATCGAAAGTTCCGCATAGCCCTGATCGTCATTACTAAAGTCGGGTCGGTACAACAAAAATCATAGTCTTGATTGTTCATTTAATCGTTAAATCGATAAGGAAGGTTATCGCAGGGAAGCGTTGACATTGAGAGTTGATTATGGTCTGGATGGGTGGTACCCCGACCCGTTATGCCGCTGACCCGTTATGCCGCCGTTAGGGTTGGGTTAGGGACCCTAACCTTATACAATAATTACGGCGGCATAACGGCACGGTCACACAACGATACGCCCCCGTCTGGATACGTTAATAATGTCTTAATTAATATTTTATATAACATTTCAGACCTAAAGAAAGACCCACAATAGGCAGAATTAGCTCTTGCATAATGTATTTTTAATATTGCTTTTGAGTCATTTTCGTGTAATTTAAAATACCAGAGAATAGAGCCAAACACCCTACAAACCCTATTTCCTTTCATTTCCCATCCTTTGTCAAAGTGTACTAGATAAACACAGTAATGATTCTATAATATAACTACTTTATGATTGCTTCAATAGACTAGAGTTGCCTTACTCGTGATTTGGTATTGTATTGTTGATCAACAGAAACAAACCTTTGTCATAGTGTTGTACATAAACACAATAATGATTCTACAATATAACTAAGTTATGATTGCTTCTATATAGTTACCTTCGTCGTTATTTGCTATATGAAAGTGATCAATTATAATTTGGTTAATCAGTGGAAAAAAATATCTGATACAATAATACAATGTTCTGTCAGTCACTGTCGGCTTAAAGCGAGGATTTCATATTTTCTAAGAAAGTCGAAACATTATTATTTCTATGTCTTTTGGTCCATAGGTTACCAACACACTATTATACGACCATGGGCATTATTTCCCACCCTTAAAAATGATTGACACGGGAAATAATAACACAAGTACCTCCCTTGTTTTCCATTTACTCCAAGCATAAGCTGTATTTAAACGTTTGAATTTGAAGTTGAAAAATATATTTTTGCCTATTTCTCAGCTGGCAATAGTGAATTATAGGATTAATAGGAGTATTCTTTAACAAGGTAGGACTGTTTAACGATATCATCTATTTTAAGACTTTATTTTTATATTTTTTTAAAAAATATAACTTAAAAATTTGAAATTGTAGCTTTAAGGTTTGCAATATCCGATGACAAACATTACACATACTTATATCCACTGTACACGATGAGCTTCTTTCTCTTGGTGCTATTCCTATACCCACAAGTACTCCTTTTCTTAAAAAGCTCTGACAACCGACGGATTTAGCTTTGTTTAGACACAATTAGTAAAGTACATTGTCTTTTGTTTTGTTGGAAATCTTTGTTTAGCAACATTGGTGCACCGCTTTGTTTTATAGTCAATGTTAGCTCACACGCCTACGTACAAAAATCCAATAACAGTCAAATACTTATAGCCCAACCCGATACAAACGCCATTGTTTCAGCTGGAAATAGAATGTTAAGGGCGATTTGTCGAATGTTACCAGTTCTAGTCTCTATGAATTGGCAATTGATTGTTGAAAAGACGGTCAGTCAGATGGAACGGAAACACAAGGACCTGTGTACCGACTGGTATTATACATACAAAGATATGTATTAATCCGCTATGCTAGAGCGTGTTTATTTTACGAGGAGGTACGATCTAGGCTATTGTACAACAACTACGGAATCATTACCTTATTCAAAGCAATGTTACGATATCAAACAAAATGAATAGTCAGCACCGTCCCGTGTCCTTGTACTTGTGCGGAAGGCAGGACCGGATTAACCTTGTGGGAGGCCCGGGACATACCAAGTGTGCAGGGGCCCCATTGTTGTTTGTTCATTTTTTTTTAAACTAGGATTAATTTCAGTGCATCTGAGACAATTTAGGCAGCGATTTCATTGACGTTTAAAATTCGTTGACAATTTGAGTAATTTAAACATACCCTTTCTCTCATAATGTTTTCATCCACTTTAATTTAGTGAAATTATTTTAGGTGACATAAAACATTAAACTTAGTTGTCAGAACTACTATACTATGATTACGTTAATTTACCGGGGCTGGTTTGGCCACAGCAATCACATCGCGGGATGGGTCCCTGGAACTGGTTAGGATCTATTGATTTGTAGAGCCTCTAAGTTATGTAATTTAGTTAATTTTAGGGCCTACCCAATCTATGGGCCCCCTAAAATCTGTTGGTACCTACCAGTCACGGGGACCCCAATATCATTTACTGCTCAGGACCCCAATCCTTGCCCCCTCAGCCCAGGGATACTGGTTGGCTCAATCCGATATAAAATCCTACTATGATCCATGACCCAGAATTGTGGGGGGGGGGACATTTGTCCCACTTTGCCGCCCCTAGATCCGGTATTTTTGGAAGGCATAAGTAAAGAAACCAACTTCTTTGAATATTCAATTGGGACTAAGTCAGAAGATTCATACTCTGATCACAGTAGCTGAGCAAGGCAGGGTCGCTACTCCTTGTACGGTCTGCACAACAACCTCTGTCTATCTCAATCAGCTACTGTATGTTAAACATCAGAAAATAATACAAACTATATTAGGTCGATGTGTGTACACAGTTTAAAATACATTTTTTAAATTGATAATGAGACATATGCTCTGAAAACGAAATCAGGACAGAATGGCAAATGGCGTTTACCAGAGATAGGCATTAGAATAATAGTTATAATATTATGCCAAAAAGTTTTATACCAAAACCTCAGTCAAGAGGAAATGAAGATAATATATTCATACGGATGTACTGCTAGAGATGATGGAGTGTGAATGCTGACATCAGCGCCCCTTCCTTCTGTTTACCATCAAACAAGTTGTTTAAATTATTCAAGGCCTTTGTCACATCGTCGAAATCAATTATATTTTGTGGGGTCATTGTCAAAAATATTACAAAGACAACGAAAACCCGCCTATGGAGCCACTACCGCTGCTAGAGCCACTTTCGCTTCCGGAGCCACTACCGCTGCTAGAGCCACTTTCGCTTCCGGAGCCACTTCCACTGCCAGATCCACTTCCACTGCCAGATCCACTTCCACTGCCAGATTCACTTCCGCTACTTGAACCACTTCCGCTTGGCGTTACATCGGATCCTGGCGGTAACGTTGTGGATGCTAATACACAAACCAGTAAAACAGCCAGTACAATTAACTTAAACATGATTGCTGCAATACAAAAAAATTGTGAACAAACATAAACAGTTAAGAGGAGTTTTCTGTTGATTCGCGTAATTCGTCACACATGAAGAGAAAACACTAATAGTATTGGGTATCACCTTCTATTATTATCTCCTGACACAACTTAGATCTAGCTATCTAGTTACACATGTTATGTCGTTCCTCTGGATAACCAACTATTTAAAACTACAATTTCATATTTTAAAGTTATATTTTCAAAATGTTTTAAAAAAAGGGCCTTAACATAGATGGTAACCACAGTCCTACCTTGTTAAGGAAAAATCCTATTAATCCTATAATTTATTATTGCCAGCTGAGATATTGGCAAAATATATATTTCAACTTCAAATTCACACGTTTGAACATAGCTATTCCATGGAGGGAATATGAAAACAGGTAATTATTTCCTGTGTCAATGATTTTAAGGTTGGGAAATAATGCCCATGATTGAATATTGAGCAAAAGACATAGAAATAATATGAAATTCTCGCTTTAATCGCAGCGGGGTATCTCAGATTAAATAACAAGCTTACCTTTGTATCGTCTTCCCTGTTGCAAGAAACACTGCAGACAATCTCCAAGACCGTTTATTTATACTAATACTTGAGAAGTTATTTTTCCAATTTGTATTATTAATTGTCACGTATCGAAGTATTTCTCTAGGAATCTTTAAACATGGTGTTCTGTACGCCAATGTCTATTGTATGCTTTAATAAAATGTACCACTTATCAAATAATAATTGATTATGAAGTCGTAATGTGTGAATATTGGCCCATGGTCTATACTAACTAATCATTAACTACGTGTGAAGAAAATGTGAATTGATCACAATTGAAATATTATAATTATATATTATTTTCGTCCCTGTTAACTTGATATCAACGGGGTGTCAGTTTTACATCATATATATTCACGTCCATTCAGCTCGATTTAGAAATGGCACATAGTTTATAGTTCACCAGAGAAGACGCCTGGACACAAATACCAGCTACCTATGGGGAAAGTATAGCTAGCTAGCATTTAGTTATTCTGGATTTCATGTGGGCTACGAATTCTACAAATCTCCCCGAATACTGATTCAAATAGTTATTGTAAGAGTGCGGACTCGAACGCGTCCATTGCGACTTTTGAGCAGTTTCACCGTAAACATAGGGCGCAAACCCGAACGCGGGAAAGCGACGGCCGCTTTCGTGAGAGATTTATTTTGTCATTTGCTATCATGGCCCAGGTGGAATCCGACACATACGATATATTGGCACTGTATTTGTACATAAAACAACGAATGAAGAGAAAGAGGCGAATATCAGTGCATTAAATTTTACAGAGAAGAAGTGCGTTTGTAGAATTTCATTCTGCTTTTAAAAGTACAGGGAATATTGAACACTAGTGAGAACGATAGCGGTTTCTATTCGTGGAAATGGTGTCATGGGAAGTGCCCGCTGATTTAATTCATTGGAAAAAGTTCGCGCGAAATTCTGAAATATTCGTTTGGGTTCGCGCTCTAAAAATGACTAGAGCATCTTAGGAAAGCCGCGTTCGTGCTCTGTATAAAACACCCCTAAGCCCCGCATATACAGAGCGCGAACCCGAACGCGAACGCGGCTTTTCGTCCTGTAATACTTTGGTTTCTTTTAGAGGACCCGTTCATACAGAGCGCGAACCCGAACCCGAACAAATATTGGTTCGCGCAAACGACCGCCTTGATTGCCTAGAGCGAATTTTTCAGAAGTTCGCGCGAACTTTTTACCAATGAACCAATCAGCGGGCACTTCCCATGACATCATTTCCACGAATAGAAACCGCTAGGCCTGGTCCCACTATAGTGTGCAGTATTCACAGTCTACTTGTAAAAGCACAATGGACAAGACAGCATCTTCCTAGATGCCCATATAAGTACCACCGTGTTGATATCCAGGTTACCGTCTGTGCAACTGACCAATCCAGTAAAGGTAGCACCTGCTCAATCTCCCGGGGCTCAATAATTACTCGGGCACCTAACCTCTTTAAAAGGACGTGCGCGTTTGAATTTCCTTCAGATATCATTGAGACACTGGGAAGTAGAGATCCACGGGAAGCTAATCGCCGTTCTATATTTGGAATCGGGGCTGTGGTCAATCTCTGACGTCATCCTATTAGTGCGCGATATATAGGAACTCACTATTGTTATTATTTTTATTATCACTTCGGAGGAAGCGGACGTGAATAAAACGACTTCACACACACACACACGCACACACACACACAGTGATACCTATCACATATGGCTTGTGAGAGGAGTTGTGAGTTCTGCTTAATTAGTTGTAATCAGGATACTGGTATATTCGAGACTTAGCCTCGCTTTCTCATTTTTAAATGAAATGTATACATGGCGAACCGTTTTAATCTCAAGTATCCGATGCCATCGAGAATTGATTATAGTTTTTAGTTAATTAATGTCTAATTAATAGTTTATATAACATTTCAAGTCTAAAGAAAGACCTACAGTATGCAGATTTAGCAGTTGCTTGATGTATGTATAAATCCAGACAATGCGCTGGATAACGCCAAATGACACTAAAAGGGATAGAGAGAGAGGGGAATGGGGTTTAACGTCCTCTCGACACAAACTAGGTCATTGCGCGTAGGGGTCTTTAGCAGTGGGAGGAAACTTGAGGATACGGAGAAAACCCACGAGCTTAGACAGGTGGCCCTACTCCTTGTCACGTACAACCGGGAATTCGAAACCCCACGACCATTCGCCCCCCCCCCCTATAAGGGATAGCAGTTTCCAGGAGTCTGTAAAGTTTTGCAACCAGTTCCGTGACCAACGACCTACCGATGATCACGTGATGGGTCGCCTGTTCAACTTCGTGGATTTTCTTAGGGTCCTCCGTTTTTGTCCCACTGCTAAAGACCCCTACATGCAAGCGAATTATTGAAATAAATTTACCATTGTTTGGTCCCGAAATGACCTGTTTTTTTCGAGTGGACGTTAAACCCAATCTCTCTCTCTCTCTCATCCCCATTTATCGCGACTGAATGTTGACGGGGTAAAATTATAATGCAATAAACGTAGCAGTTGGATAATAAAATATTATCTTTTATTTCAAATTATTGCGCAGATCATAACAAGGTTTCAGCAAAAAAAAATACAACCTGCATAACCTCAGGCCATGAAATCAAGCGGTTGTCATGCAAGATACGCCCGTATTTGGACAGAAAAGAGCTAAAACAAAGGTTATTCGTGCAACAGGGGCGACCTTCGGTTGCACCAATTTTCACACTATAGTCGAACCATCTGCATCAGAATGACATTTAGTTCAACGAGTGGTCGTGTATAGGCGTACTATGCGATAAAGCACGGTCGGGATAGTTTAAAGATGGCTGACAAAACTGACACTTCAGAAGATTTTCTGAAAATATAATAAATTGCCGTTGCTTTACTTAGTGAATGAGAGTTAGTGAATGGGCATTTAATTTGAGTATAGATGTTAAGTTTAATTTTCTTATTTTAATGTATATACGCCCACGACAAAAAGAACTGTATGTGTGAAATGATCTTGTTTGGGTAACATAAATCCAATGAAAAATATTATGATATTGACTAATACTATTTGTAACCTGCTTTAAGCTTGCTTTCACATCGCAGTATGGAAGATTAACCATTTTTATAAGTAAATACATAAGTAAATAGGATACCATATAGCATATTGAATAGTCAATGGCCAGGGTCATTTGCGTTGGGTTGCTGGTTTAGACTGTAGTAGCGAACACAGTCTACATCGGAGGGTCGCCCAGGAAGTTCGGGTCTATATAAAATGATCACAGATGAACATATATAATTGTCTGCGATATCACTTCGGTGGAAGCGGACGTAAAATAAAGCTATTTCACACAAACATATATAACTCGAAAATAAAACAAACTAAACAGAACAGAAACATAATTTATGGGAACAAAGGAACTAGAATAAAATAAACATTTAGTTTCTACCATTGCACATCCCAGCTGAAAAAAATCAACAGAACCAAACAACATTATTCGATCACAGTAAACTTCAATTAGGACGGGGATCACGGTGGGTAAGGCGTTGGTTCGCTAGCCTGGAGGTCGGGTGTTCGATCCCTGCATTGGCCGAGAAAGTTCATCTCGATTTTCCGGCGTGATTTTCCCTTGTCAGTGATGCAGAAGGAGGGCCGTGTCGGTGATGCAGAAGGAGGGCCTGACAAGGACAGCTGCCTAGTCTGATGGGACGAAAAACCGAAGTCCCGTGTACACATTGGAGTGCACGTAAAAGATCCCTTGACAGTTGGAAGTCGATATAAGAGTAGGCCGTAGCGCCGCTGCCCGGGCAAAATTTCCCTCATAGCACACTGTATGGCGTATGCCCGTCTTCCATTAGCCCAGGTTAGGTGCATAATAGTACGACGTTAAACTCATTTCATTCATTCATTTAATTAAGACCTTCAATTAGGTGACTGTAATTCTATTACTGTTAAGGAAGAAATTCTGTAATCTACATCTAGCCATGTTGTTGAATGTTGATGTGAGATAAATTAACATCTATCGAACTGGAGAATCAATCAGATTAAATAACTAATCTTAGTTGCTGAGCGGAAATCAACGATCTGTTAATGTGTAATTTATTTTTAATGAATTGTGTTTCTAGTGCACTGGCTTGCTAAAGGTACGGATGCACTAATCGAATAGGAGAAAAGCAATTTATATTTTAAAGCTACAATTTCAAATTTTTAAGTTATATTTCTAAAATTTATTAAAATAAAGACTTAAAATAGATGATATCCATTAACAGTCCTACCTTGTTAACGAATAATCCTGTTAATCCTATAATTCACTATTGCCATTTGTGATTATGGCAAAAATATCATTTTCAACGTTTGAAGATGGGTAATGCATGGAGACAATAGGAAAACAAGGGCGGTAATAATTGTGTTATTATTTCCCGTGTCAACGTCAACGATTTTTGAGGGGGGGGGGGGGAACTCGTGTGTTTTCTCCTAGTCCTTCGGTTTCTTTCCAGTACTAAAGACCCCTACGCGTAAGCGAATTATTGAAATAGAATTAAACTACATGTTAGTCCCGAAATGACCTAGTTTGTGTTGATTGGACGTTAAACCCCATTTCTCTTTGCTCTCCCCGTCTTTATCAATTACTTGCGTGAATGCGTGTAAATAAGGGTAATAACTTAATGTTGATGGATGATCTAGACAAACATGATGATATAATAATTGTATAATAATAATAAAAATAATAATCTTATTTTTATCAATTACGTAGGTGTAAGTGCACCAACACTCGGCAAAATACGGGTTATCACTGAAAATTAATGTTGGCGATGATGACAAGATAATTGAATTAGTATCATATATCGAATTTCTTTACCGGTGTGTTGTTGAAGATTAAAGCAGTTGGAAGTACATTGCCCCCCTAAGAACAAAATAATCACGAGAAAAGAACTACGAAACAACCAAATTTATTATAAGCTTGTCAATATCGAAACTATTGTCGTATAAGCATGTATATCGAATTTCTTTATTGGTTTGTTGTTGACAATATTTTGGGTCATGGCTTTTAACACCCAAGATTAAAGGGTCAATCCCGATAATGTGTTTGAGAATAAAACTGCTTAATTTGTGTTAAAATCCCTTAAAATCCCCAACCTTAGGGCCGAGTAACTAACACAATATATGTGATACGTTTTCAAATAATTTTAACCCGCCAGTCTTTATCTGAAAACGAGTCCGGTGTCCCAAGCTGTATTATGCGGTGGTTGTATAAATCCAGACTTTTTTTTTAATAATAACGTGTCGGTGAATTTACTTTTTGTTATTAAGTACAGCACATGGAACATTCACCGTGTAGACCTCTCAAGGAACGGGAATCGATTATCGGGATCACCCAATTAAAGAATTGTCCCGAAATCTTAAAAGGGTTACGTGTCCGGATAAATTGTTTTAACGCTCACGTCTAAACGACTCAATATTTTGAGCTGATATTTTGAGTCAGGGTATATACATCATTCTTCTATATTTTGGTGTTTAAATTTCATACATACTCTGACTTTTATTTTTAAGACTCTGTTCAATTCGGGACTGTCCCTTTAAAGCAGTTGGAAGTACATTCCCCCCCCCCCCCAATCACGCGAAGAGTACTACGAAATAACCAATCTATTATGAGCTTGCCAATATTGAGACGAGTTCATGACTACTATTGTATGAGTTGGTATCATCATTAAAACCATTGTCCTCAAAACAACAGCAGAGTTATCTGTTCTCAGGAGTCTGGATGAATATCAACAATCGTTCATTAGCCAAGAGTGATGAATGAATGAATGAAATGTGGTTTAACGTCCTACGCTTAAGCACCTAACCTGAGCTAATTGAAGACGGGCGTACGACATACAGTGTGCTATGAGGGACATTTTGTTCGGGCAGCAATTGAATTCCAACTGCCAATGGTTCTTTTACGTGCACGTCAATGTGTACACGGGACCTAGGTTTTTCGTCCCATCCGAACGACTAGTCAGCTGTCCTTGTCAGGCCCTCTTTCTGCATCACTGACAAGGGGAAATCACGTAGGAAAATCGAGATGAGCTTTCTCGGCCAATGCAGGGATCGAACACCCGACCTCCAGGCTAGCGAACCAGCGCCTTATCCACTTAGCCACCGTTATCCCCCAAGAGGAATGAAAATACCATTCATATATACAAGTTAACAAGTTGTTCTCAGGCCCTCTTTCTGCATCACGTCGGAAAATCGAGATGAACGTTCTCGGCCAGTGCAGGGATCGAACACCCGACCTCCAGGCTAGCGAACCAGCGCCTAATCCACTTAGCCACCGTGATCCCCCAAGAGGAATGAAAATACCATTCGCATATACAAGTTAACAAGTTGATCTTTTAGAGGCATTTAGTAACTGGATAGAGCAATAAACTATAACACATACTTATGGAAGAACAATTACTGATTTATTTAGGCGACGTTTCGAAGAGTATTCTCTCAACGTTTTCAAGCAAGTTAACAAGTTGTTCTCATCAGCTGCTTCTTCGATAGATTCATATGGCTCATCTGTGGAACATTTATTACGTGTTCATCTGTTGTCCTGCCCAGGTACCCTTGGGATAAACGTATATACCAATTAGTATTAACAGCATTTATGTTTATTTGACTTGCCATTGTACGGTTGTCCAGTCGGTTAACCACTCTGTGTCAATTATCAGAAAAGAAAGAACAAAATGAAGTTTAACGGCCTCTCGACACAAACTAGGTCGTTTCATGACATTTTAAAATGTGTTAAAACAGGTCCAGGAAGAAGCGAGTCTAGTCTCCGGTTTCCGAATCAGGGTTATTATTATATGTGCACAGTGGGCAATAAGCAGGTGTGTGTTGCCATTCTAACAAAAAGTACACCAATTAGATCATGGTTCTTACAGCTGTAAAACCAAAGGTCAGGAACAATCAGAAAAATACTTTCTTTACAATGCAATGGCGGCATGAAAGGCTACATAGCATTTTGTAGACACGCGGAGAATAACTGAAGACCAAACGATTTTTCTTTTGACAATATAACGACACAGTTGCTCAATGTAAAAAGAAAGTAGATTTTTTATTTTATGTTACCAGACAGACATGTGGTAAAACCATTCGTAGCTGGGGTTTGTTTCGGGAAATTTTAACTAGATAAAATCCAAATTTTAGTAATTTGATTGGATAATATTAGATTGATTTTAGTGCTTAGCCAATCAAAATTGAAGTATCTACTAAAATTTGGATTTTATCTTTAGTTAAGATTTCGAGAAACAGGGCTCTGGGACCGCTTGCTCAAAACCCCATTAGAAAGATTGTTGCTGGAAATAAAGGCCCCAAACATTATGTGGTGCAAGTTTTTCCTTCAGATTATGCTTATATTTCTAAAGGAAAAAATAAAGTATTCTATAGTGTTTTCTGTAGTAAATTTAACACAAACAACACGTTACCAAGATATGTCCCATTTTAATTTAACGGATCGTTACAATAACTTAGTTTTGAGCAACCGACCCCTGGTCTACAAGTTATGGGTTGTCACATGTTGCAGTGGATGTATATCTCCGGCCTCTGTGTTGCTCAACACCCCGACTGTTAATCTCAGCTAGAATGCGACGGAGGGATTAGCCTTAATACTAATTGGAAAAGTGAACCATGGCTTATACCTCGACGTATTATGAGCTGCAAGCAGCACATAAACAAAGTTGTTATAATACCAATTCTGATCATTAGATGACCACATCCTGCGCCAAGATGGATTCAGTTTCATGATATCTTTACAAATAATGCTGTTAAGATAACGTTTTATTGTGTATTGTCTGATATTATTCTGTTATTAATTCAAATGATTTATGAAGAACAACTTGTGGAGACTGGGAAAGGGGGAGATGCCTTTTTTTTAAAGAAAAAGTTAAAGACCCACCTTTTTAAAAGCCATTTTAATTGTTAAATGCTTAAGCTTTTTAAGAGTTTACTTTTTAGTATTGCATACCATATTTTATTCTAATTGTGCAATGTTCTTATTATTGAGATGTTTTATATTTTATACTTTTACAATAATGTAATAGCGCCATAGAGCAATCTAAGTATTGGATTATAGGCGCTCTATAAATAAATTATTATTATTATTATTATTAAACTATTTCCTCGTTGTTGATGTTTCAATTAAGGATACTTATTACATCACTATCTGGAAGCCCACCAAGAGAAGAGAAGTAGGACGTTAAACCCCCTTTTTAATTCAATTACATCACAGTATATGGATATTTTGAATGTTATATGTATTATGTAATACCAGTCCTATTTCTGTTCTGCTCGAAACAAACCAGGTCTTTTCAGGACTAAACGGAGGACCCAGAGAAGGAGAGAAATGGGGTTTAACGTCTACTCTATAGCAATAGTCAAAAAATGAAACGGAGATTTAACGTCTATAGGACACAAAATAGGTCTTGTGGAATTAACACATGGTTCAATTTTCTTTGGTAGTGGATTGTTGAAACCTGAGAAAACACGCGGGGTTGTAGCAGTGGGAGGAAACTGGGGGACCTGGCGAAAACCCACGAGGCTTGACAGGCGACCCTACTCCTTGTCACGTACAAACGGGAAATCAAAACCATACACCGCCTGACTCAATGGCATGCCTTGTAATACCACTTGCACGCGCTAACAATTCGGTCGCGCAATGCCCCCCTTATTTTCAAACACCTCTGTTAAATTTGTCTTGACGATCAATAATTCCCAGCATTCGTATCAAATCTGGAGACGATGTGACATCACGAGGGCCACTTCCCCATCAGCTTATGTTAGATGACCTTAGTTCAAGTGGATGTGAAATGAAATGGAATGGGGGTTAAAGTCCTACTGTTGTGCTCCTAAACTGGGCTAATGAGGACGGAGTTCAATTAAAGTTTATGGAGAGGGGTTTAATATAGGCTATGTCTGTTCTCCAATCCCTATTCAGGTACAAATCTGAATAAGAATATTGTTGAATAAAAAAGTGTTGAATGTGGGAGTAGTATAATATGTCAGTATGATAAGGTTGCAATGTCTGTATGTTTAGCTCTATGCAGCCTGGGGGTTGGTATGGCCTAGTGGTCGAGAGTGCCGCGATTGGACCTCTAGCTTACCGGCCACCTCTGGCTTGCGGCTGTGGTTTCGAGCCCTGGTGTGAGCGTATGTGGCATGGAGATAGGGGCGCCTTCTCAAAATCGCGGGTTTCCTCCGGGCACCCCGGTTTCCTCCTACTGCTAGAGACCCGTACGCGCAAGCGAATTATTGAAATAAAATTAAAACCATATGATAGTCCCGAAATGACCTAGCTGTGTTGAGTGAACGTTAAACCCCATTTCTCTCTCTTTCCCTCTCTCTCTCTCTCTATGCAGTCTTCCGTCAATTAAAATGGGTTAATTCATTCTTCAGGTCTGTTTCCTCTCTTTCGTTATCTATAAAATATCGTATTAGTTTTGGGAAATCACGAAACACCCCTTTAGTAGGTTTGATATAGTGTTGAATTAAAATGTATTGTAACCCTTTAAAGATGAGTCTATACTAGAGACAGCCCATGATGTTTGGATGTCGAGGGAAATCACAAAACACTCCTTTAGTAGGATTGTTATAGTGTTTTAATTGAATTTAAATGTCTTGTAACCCTTTAAAGACGAGTCTATTCTATGACGTTTGGGTGTTGAGGGAAATCACAAAACACAACTTTAGTAGGTGTGTTTTAGTATTGTAATTGAATTAATATGCCTTGTAACCTTTTAAAGATGAGTCTATTCTAGAGACAACCCTTGACGTTTGGGTGTTGATTCTACCCCGTGTGTCATAATATACAAGCCTGATGTGGAAACCTGATATATGCAGAAACGCGATTGTCATCCTAGCAACCTGACTAGGCTTTGAAACTGATGAACTGAAACTGAACCCGATTTGTTTAGAAACTGCGGATAACGTTCAACAGGTTTTAGCAAGCTATTCTTTAAATTAGTTTGTACGCATACACTGTTAAAAATGTGTGTAATTAAAAACTATAAGCAGTGTTAATTAAGTGTAAACTTTACACCACAGCGAGCGTTTTTTAAATGTAATACCTTTCCAAGGGTAACCAACTAAAAGAACTACACCTAACAAGTGTAACCGATATTCATGACTACTTAACACCCGAATAGGTGTAATTGTGGGGTGTTTTGGATTAGTTACACCACTACCAGTATTATATTACATTTACACCAACGGGTGTAACTATTATTGGGGAATAAATCATAGAACAGTGTTATTTTTACACCGTTTATTGGGTTACAAAAGTGTAATCGATAGTCATGAGTACTGAACACCAGGATAGGTGTAACTGTGGCCGCTAAAGGGTGTTTGCCATGAGTTACACCTCTTCCAGCTTTTTATTGCATTTACACCAAAGGGTGTAATTATTTTAAGGAAACATTCCTTCGAATAAGGTGTCAATTTTACACTGTATCTTGCGTTACAAAAGTTTTTGTTTGTTAAATATAGCGTTAAATGCCCTAGTAACATAACTATAACTCATTTTAGAGTGTTTACTGATAACGAGTGAAGTAAAGATTGTTTTAGCTTCTATTCACCTTAAGACGTGTAAACGTTCCAAAATATTACCAAGTACAATATCTTAATTAATTATTTTTAATTCAGTTGAGGTGCCCAAATGAATAAACCACATTATTTAGCTTAGTAGTAAGGATATGCGTATTGATTTTTCCCCATGATTTATATTAATAATAAATTGATACAGATTGTCTAATTGCCCAACAGCAGTTGAATTTGAATCAGTCTGGTGGGTATCTGTCAATTCAATGTGGTTGTAAAATGAAGAGAAGTAGCCAACGGTCTATATGTAATCTGGGTCGGGCTAAACGCCCTATACTTATTATCAAAGTGACCGCTAGCCAATTTCAAGTTTTCTGAACTAAGAAGTCGTTGGCTTGAATTAAAATATCCAACCAAACAAGTTACATCCGTTTTTGTGTAATAATTTTAATTTACAAAACATCCTTGAGGTGTAATGCTTAATCTACACCAACGGGTGTAACATTACACTGTCTGGGTGCATCAGGCAGGTTACACTACCGGAAGTGGCAACTAGTTTCCACCTGAATTGGTGTAATTTTCTACACTGGTTGGGTGTTATCAGTTTACACCACTGAAGGCTAGGAGTTACGCCTAATTAGGTGGCAACTAGTTGCCACCCGAATTGGTGTAAACTTCCTTTTTATTTTTAACTGTGTAGTTAAAGATAGATTATGGGAGATTAGATAAAGAGCAGGCAATTCACAACATCATAGTTAAAAACTAAACAATGTAAAGACAATTTGCTGAAAATTTCAGTCAAATTGATCCACTATGATCCGAGAATTAAGTGATTGAAATTCCACCTAGCCTCGATCATCAATATTAAAGTCGGTACAATAAAATAGCATAGTCTCGATTACCCATTTCATGATTAAAACATGAAGGAAAGTTTAGCAGCAAATCGGATCATAATCCACTAACGATTGCGGGCTAGCGATAACATCGAGAGTTGATTATGGTCCGGATAAGTAAATTAATGTTTCATTAATAGTAATTCAAATAACAATTCAGGCCCAAAGAAAGACCTGCAATTGGCAGATTGGGCACTTACTTAATGCATATTTAAAATCATTAGTTTTATTATGTTCCAGAAGTATGCCATTAACTTCGTAAATATTTAAGTTACGAAACAAACTCGAGTGGTCTCTTCTGTGCAATCGTTATTTATAGGAGATCTGTATAGCTTCAATCCATGAATAGGAAACAGATACACACATATAATGAATGATTCACATGTTATGAACACATTTGTTGTTATAATTCCTTACTTCTTCGTTCCATTCGACTTAATATTAAATATAATAGTGATCTTGTTGCAATACGATTCATGCTGTATTCACAGAGAAACTAAAATACAAATCGATTGATTGAATGATCTACTACCACAACAGTTATTTCAACGGTGAACAGTCTATATGCTGATTACACTATTTTGCTAGATTACACTATTTCGCCTATCCTATACCGTTTTTTTAGGACATTGAATTTTGTCTAATGGTTTGGATTGTTCGTACTTGGTTTTTTTTTTAATTCCCATTGTGAATATTGCTTCTCGGGTAGATTATTTTTTGCAAATGATGTTCTTTCCAGACTCAAAAGGACAAAATTGGCGAGGAATAATTGCTCATGTTATGCAATAGAACACGGAACACTTTGCTACCATGCTATAAAACTCGTTAAAGGCATTCCAAAAAACATTGTAACATTATAAAGAGCTTTTTCTACGGTTGAACTTTTAAATATTTGATGGATCAGGAAGTGACCTAAATAAAAAAAGGCGGTTATTGTTATCGACGAAAGTGCAGTTGACATACTGAAATGACATTGTCCTTTATCTAGTTTACATCGAATTCAAAATGTCAATAGATGTTTTTACCTACACTGTATGTGTACACGGAACGTAGGTTTTTCTTTTCACCCGAACTACTAGGCAGCTTTCCTTGTCAGACCCTCACTGACATTGTCCTTAATCGAGTTTACATGTCATAATCCTGTTAAAACTCATATACATGATAATTCCTTTCCAGTATATAAATAAAAATAACTATAGGGGGCGAATGGTAAGCATTTGCTCACTGTATCATAAAGCCTGTCTTTGAGTCAACTTGCGTGGTTTCTTGAATACCCGGTTGTACGTTACAAGGAGTTGGGTCGCCTGTCCATCCTCGTGTGTTTTCTTCGGGTCATCCGGTTTCCTCCCATCGATAAAGACCCCTACGAATGTTTGAAATACGATTGAACCATATGTTAGTCCTGAAATGACATAACCTGTGTCGAATGGACGTTAAACCCCATTCGCTATCTCTCTCTCTCTAAAAATAACTATAGGGGTTACACATTTCAGAAATCTGTGTTTCAACCAATTGTGCGCTGTACGTTATTTAGCAAATAAAAAAATATTCCCAAAGATTTTAAATTTTTAAAAATGCAATAACAATAGCGCTTCAACCACTCTCGTGTATACTAATGTTATCGCTAGGGGCCACTGTGGCTAGGTAAGTAAGTCTTGACGTCCAATGTTCGATCTATGCATTATCATAGAAAGTTTATCGGGATTTACCGATGTGGTTTACCCTTTCATGGGCGAAGGACGGAGGAACTGACAAGCACAACTGTCCAATCGCTCGGATGGTATGATAAACCGGTCCCGTGTATGCATTGGCAAGCACTTTACAGATCACCTGGCAGTTGGAATTCGATAAAAGAGTATGTCATAGTGCCGTCTTTATTAGCTCAGTAAGGGCAGAACAGTAGGCCGTTAAACCTCCCTTTCATTTCAATGCTATCTATCAATGTACATGTCTCTTGATCGCCCTGTAAAATCTTCAAAATGTAAGGTTCTCGGTAGTTTGAATAGTTTTGCGGGTTGTGGTTTTATCCGAAGGACTAGCACGGAGGCGATATATCTATAATGTCTGAACTTTGGATCTCGACTCCATCAAAGCGATCAATAATTTCTGAACTAGTTGACGGATAGGAAAGAAATGACCCCCCCCCCCCTGTGTCTGTACTTAGAATGCCGATTACCGCAAGGTCTATAATTTCTGAACTTTGGATCTCGACGCGATATATCAATAGTTTCTGAACCAGTTCACGGATACGAAAGAAATGAACACCCATGTAAATGGGTAATTTATACAAAACGTAAAATGTGCACGACTTAACAAAGTCACCCAAAGTGCAAACATAAAACTTGGTGGCATAATTGTCTCATTAAATTTACATATGTTCATGTCTTTAATGATTTGATTAAGAATGCGACAATTGTACAGATGGTGATAATAAATAAATCTGATCGTATTTCAAAGATGAATGTTTAAACCTGCAAACCAAATGAAATAAAAGAAAATGGGGTTTAACGCCCTACTGTTGTGGTCCTTAACTAGGCTAATGAAGACGGGTATACGCCTTACAGTGTGCTATGAGGGAAATTTTGCCAGGGCAGCGGCGCTACGGCCTACTCTTATAATTCCAATTGCCAAGTGGTATTTTAGGTGCCGGTCAATGTGTACAAGGGACCTCGGGATTTTCCCATCCGAACGACTAGACATCTATCTTTGCAAGGCCCTCCATCCTGCATCACTGACAAGGGGAAACCACGCCGGAAACACTGGATTAACTTTCTCGGCCAATTCCAGGGATCGAACACCCTCCTGCAAAACAAACCTCGTGGGTTTTCGCCGGGTCCTCCGGTTTCCTTCCAGCGCTAAAGACCCCCACACGTCGAGTGGACGTTAAAACCCATTTATCTTTCTTTCTCTCATTCTGCACTAGCAATAGCTTTTGCCCTGGAGGTCAATTTAATTCACGAGTCCTCAATAAATGTTAATGTACCTTGCATCCTTCAGTTGATTCCATTAATATGTTTCAATTAACCATTAACCGGTCGACGTCATTGTAGTCGACAATGACCGGCTAGGGGTTAATTCGCCGTCAATGTCCGCCATGTCCGTTCAATTTCTTCCTCAATTAATTGATATATTGATTGATGAAAATATTGAACGTGTATGAACCGCTTTAGTGTTCACGGTGTCTAATAATATAATAACAAACAGCTTTATGGATTCTTCTTCTTCTTTTTGGTGTTTAACGTCTGCTTCCACTTAAGTGATATCGCAGACAAGACATAGGAGAGCCGAAGCTGCTTCCTGTTTTTTAGAATATGATTTTGCAATATTTCCATTTTTGGCCTTAGGGCATGGATTTGGTTTAGTGGGAAGTTCTTCCCTTTATTTAATAAAAAACATATCGTTTGGTAGATGGTCTCTTCTGCTTCTGGATTGGTAGATGTCATGTTTGTGGATAACATTTACTAGGTTTATTAACTGCAACGTTTCAATGAGTACACTCTCTGTTTTAAATTATTTTAATTATTTAATCTTTAAATATTCTTTAAAATAGGGATTAAGGGTTAATTATATAGTTGTTGTTTTAGTACGGATTCTCATCTCACTCCCTTTAAGGGTTCCTCATTATTATTAATAATAGTTTACTTTGAATGGCCTCGGCCTTACTTTGTTAATTACTTTATTGTTATCTGTTTGTATATAACCTTCTGTAACGGTGTGTTCCTACTTAGCCGGCAGACGGTTAATCCTTTGATTGATCTTAAAACTATAGTCTGTTTAAAAGTAGTCACTCAAGAACTGTTCACTAGTGTTCAGCGTTAATGAGCTCTTAATCCCTCTTAATAAAATTTATTAACCAACTAATTAATAACATTTTGAACACAGTTCATGCCGGCGTTATGATTTCAAACATGAATTCAATTCACTATATTAATATAAATAGATGGTCGATCTGTGTCGAAATTATATTTATATTAAAATGGCAAACGTTCAGGTTAATATTCGCTTTATCTCCAATAATCGAGGTGGCCGATATTTAATACACAATGGTTACAAGTTCAGTATAAAATCAAGCAGACCAAATGCCGTCCATTGGAAATGTTCAACAAAAACTTGTCCAGCTACTGTAAACACCAAGAATGATGTTCTTACCACTGTTGGATCCGAACACAATCATCAACCAGATAATGTAAAGATTAAAGTTGATACGTTTTTGTCATCCATGAAGGATTTGGTAAAAACTGACCACAGACCAATGCCAAGTATTTATCAAGAACAAATAACTAGTAAGTAAATTGTGCCATTTAATCTTGAACCTTCTTTCCAAACTGAAAATAAAATGTTTTGATATTATTTCTATTGAGTAAGATCTATATGTCTATTTGTTTATATTGTTTCAGGTCTACGAACTGAGGAAGTTACTGAGGTTATACAGTCTGTGCCAACTTTTTATTCCATCCATCCGCCTTATACCGCTCACGATCAAAAATTTTAACAACATTACCTAAAGAACGCCAGGACATAGAACTTATAGAACCATACCAAACTACAGCTAATGGTGACCGGTTCCTGCTTTTTTCAGACAGAAATATGTGCATATTTGCAACAGATGAAAATCTACGATTTCTCGCTGGCAGTGATTCGTATTTTTGTGACGGAACATTTAGTATGTGCCCACAGCTTTTTTACCAGATATATACAATTCATTCAATGATAAATGGGAAAATGTATCCGCTCGTGTATGCTTTGCTAGCAAATAAGCGACAGGATACCTACGAACAATTGTTTCGGATAATATTAGATAGAACCCGTAACATTGGTTTAAATTTGAACCCATCAACAATATTTCCCGATTTTGAGACCGCAGCACAAAATGCCGCAAGGATTGTTTTTAATTCTGATGTTAAAGGGTGTATGTTTCATTTTCGCCAGGCCATTTGGAAAGCTGTTCAACGTTGTGGACTCCAGACATTATTCCGGGACAACCCTTTTATAAGACAATTTGTACGCCAAGCATCAGCTTTGCCACTGATAAGAATGTGTGATATCTAGGATTTTTGGTTCTTTGCTTTGGAAGCTGTAGATTTAAACATTCCACAAGTAGGGCGGTTCGCTGATTATATGACGGAGCAGTTGGTTGATAACAATGGCCGTAATGTGTGGAACCATTTTGATACAACAGGGCCCCGTACTACCAACCACGTAGAAGGTTGGCATTTTAAGTTGAATAAAATGACAGCATGCCATCCTAATATTTACAAGTTCATTATCTTAATAAAACAAGAACAATCCTATGTGGAAATCACAATTTCACAGATATTATTTGGTGGTACCAGAAGGCCTGGAGTTAAGAAATATCGACAACTTGATACAAGAATTGAACATTTGAAAACACAGTTATTAAATGGCTCTTTAAGTGTAAATCGGTATGGAACAAATATTTCCTATTTAGTGGGACTGTAAAATGATTGTTATGTTGTTAGGCATTTATTTATAAATTATATAATGCTCTTTAATAAAAGTTAAATGTGTAAATTGTAATGCATTTTTATATGTGTAAATCCTTTAATGTTATTTGATAAATATTAAATTTGTTAAAATCAATACATTTTATCTGTGTAAGCTATTTAATGTTATTTAATAAAAGTTAAATTTGTTAAAATCAATACAGTTTTAGTCTTAAAAAAGATATGGACTCTAGTTTATAATACCATTGTTCTAGAATTAACTCTGGATTAGCGGCAAAATTTGACATCAAAGCCTGCCGGCTAAGTGGGAACACCCCTCTGTAACATGTTGATTGTATCATTGATGGATAACGGTGAGAGTGTCGTCATTGAAATGTTGCAGTTAATAAACCTAGTGAATGTCATCCATAAAGCTGTTTGTTATTATATATTTATTACACTAAGTGCCATTCAAAAATACTATGTGTCTAATAATGCTTCAAATCATTTGCGTAAACAGGAAATATACGCCGCTTAGGTTTTCGAGGCATGTGATTGTAATAAGATGTGTACTAGGCAGAAACGCTTATGTCGGCTTTCAAGAATGTGAACACTATTATATAATCTTCCATCGGTTATTATGATGAACATTATCGCCAAGACCCGAACTTCTGGATGATGAGTGTTAAATAAATAAAGTAAAAATTATCCTTTATCTTTGTTATACGTCTAGGTCTAAAGAGCAAGGAAATACCCGCAACTTGGCAAGTTACACGAAACAGTTATTTTATTTTACTTGAATAAGTACAGAAAGGTTTTATAGCGTCTCAATGAGCAACATCGTAGAGCTAGGAAATACAAGCAAATGGACGGGTTACACGAAAAAGTTGAATTTATTTTCTTTAATTGGTACTGAATGGTAATATTGCGTCTCAATGACCACCATTTTAGATCCACTGAGTTCTCATATTTAAATACTCAGACATATAAATAGATTCCGTCAATTATTTTTGGTACACGTCCACGTCTAAGGAAATACAATCACATGGACGGGTTACTCGAAACAGTTAAATTTATTTTTGTTTTAATTGGCACTGAATGGTCATATAGCGTCTCGATGGGCACCATCTTAGATCCACAAAGTTCTAGCATTTCAATACCCAGACATATAAATATAGTTATGGCTTCCCTTATCTCGAACTATGAACATTAAACGTTTAGCCTCTTAACTGACTTCTCCATGTCATCGTGTCTACTGTGACGTATTTTATCATTTAAAATGACTCCTTATTGTTGTCTGAATATAACACGCCGTTGACGGATTCATTAAAGGGACAATAACACTCTTGCTGGCTTTACAGGTCCAGAAAAAAAATAGCCTTATTCTAACTACTAGATGCTTAAGTGTCCTATCTGTTGTGTAAATTAACCATAATTACAACCTATCCTACTTGTCCAGAGGGTTCGAAAATATGTTTAAATCCAATTTGCATTTGAAAGTGCTTACGGCATGTAGTTCAATTTTTCCAATTTTTAAAATTAGGTGTGTTAAGATGAAATGTGTATCATTTATTAATTGAAATATTGTAGAATAGTACAAATTGTTGACCAAATAAAGATTGGGACATATTATTCAGTTACAACAAGAGTGGTATCGGGGCTTTAAGGACCTATTGGTCTGCTTGCAGAAATATATTTACAATGGAGAAAAATGAAATGGAGTTATTAACGCCAAACTGTTCTGCTCCGACTGGAAATAATGTAATATTGCTGTTAGGATTGTTCATCGTTGATCTAGGCACTGTAAATAATTAAACACATCGATGATATCTGCTTAATAATAGGCTCACACTTTATTATTTGTTTTGAAATAGATAAAAAAGAAATGCTCAGTCTTATGAATGGATGGTCTGGGGCCTGTTTCACGAAATTTTAACTAAGATAAAATTCGATTTTAGTAATTCGATTGGATAGTATTAGATTGATTTTAGCACTTAGCCAATCAGATTTAAGTATGTACTAAAATTTGGATTGTATCTTAAGTTAAAATTTCGTGAAACAGGCCCCTGACTTACAATTTTTTTTTTGTTAATAACAATAACATTTGTTGTTGTTTTTAAAACCTATACAACACACGTCTTTGTATAGATCCATCTTCATACCGATCGATGTATATATGTAGGCAACGACGGTGATTCCATTTAGTATATTGTTATGTTATTATAACGGTTCAAGGAGCAACAGTGGCTAAGTGAGTAAGAAGGTCGCGGGTTGGCTCCAAGTGTTGGCCGAGTAAGTTCCCCCTGTCAGTGGTGTAGGACGGTTGGTCTGGCAGGAAAACATCTGTCTAGTCGTTCATATGGGACGCCAAAACAAAGATCAGGTTTACACATGTGACGTGCAAGTAAAAATATCCCCTTGTAGTTGGAATTCCATAAGATCAGGCTGTAGTGCCGCTGTCCGGGCAGAATTTCCCTCATAGTACATTGTATAGCATATACCCGTTTCATTATCCAAGCCCGAGCAGAACAGTAGGACGTTAAACCCATTTCTTTTCAATTCTCTATGGTGTATGCCCGTCTTCATTCGCCGTTAAACCCCATTTCCATCAACAAAAAGTAAATATGCTATGGACTCTTTATCTTACGGATTTGGAGATGCCGTGTTTGGTCCAGGATGCGTAGAATGAATCACAAAGCATCCATCCAGAACAGGCACCTGCTGGTGCAGACGGTATTTGCAGTCTAACATCAAACTGGGGGCTAATGAATGTATTCAGACAGAAACAAGTCCTGCTGAGCTGGACTACTGAATTCTAAATTACCCAGTCGGACAGTCTATTAAAACAGGAAATCAACAATCCGACCCGGTGCTTTAACTTTAATTTCTTTCTGTCAAGGCTTAGAATTACATATAATATGTGTAAGGTGTCGAACGGGTCACATATTTATGGTACATAAATGACATCGCATGGTGCGTCTGGTCACGACCACTGGTTGAATTATTTGTCATTCGCATACAGATGGTTCGACTATAGCCCAGACTAGCACGATCGTACTTCCTCTTCGCTAGGTCTTCAACTTTACGGCTTTAATTCGTTCATTCCTGGAGTGTTACACCCACTTCCCCCCAAGAGTGATATCGTAGACGGGATTTAATTGAAGAGACAATACCGGGACGTGTACCTTTAAATGATACATGCCATTAATCTACAAATAAGGAGCCACAACGACCTTTCGCAAGAGGCTACGGCTACGCCAATTCCACTTGGCATGTTTATTCCTAGGACAGCTGTGTATCGGTTGACGCAATGCTTGATCCCTGGTCCCTTGTAACGATCATACTTGTTTTTACACCAGTTCATCCACTTTACGGATTTAATTGAAGATAAAGTATGGGACTTTCACCTTTAAAAGTTACATATCGTTAATCTACAAATTAGGTTTTTCACCACAACATAAAGCCTGGCTAAACCACAGAAACAACAGTGTGCTTCATACCAGCATTGTCCTGTTATGATAAATATGATATGACAAAGATAACCTAATAAACATCTTGTATGAGAAACTGGAGAGAGCTTCCATTGCTGAGAAAGTTAATTCTATAATGATTAGGTTCGTCGTCCAGCTTGTTTGATCGAGATAAATAGCTTGAGCTATAGCAAAGTAAAGCCATAACTATTTTCGAGTCGATTTGTGGTAGGCGTGCGGTAATCTTATTAAATTTTGTCAAGTCTTCTCTACTTCTCGACTTTCTCGTTTGTAAGGGTCGACCGTCGCTGGAATATGAAACCCGGGTTATTCTAGGCATGCTGTACGTTTCTTGGCCCCAATTTGAGAAGCTACAAAGAGGAACATTGTGAATAAGTATTGGTATCAATTGTTTGGTAGGGAGTGGGCTTATCCCTACATAGTGCACAATGTTTGTTACTAATCACGGCCATGTGGATTGATATCTGTCAAGATGGGTCGCATTATTTATGTTACGTCTTTTTTGTAAATCATTTTAGTGAAGCCTGTACCACAACAGGCCCGGGACTGTACAGCGCAGTGGAAGATTACGGCTAGCCCCCGGATCCATTTACTCTTTTTTGAATTGTTTGTTTGTTTGTTGTTTCTGAGTATGATGTACTGTCGTTATATTTGTCTTTTGTGTAAATCATATGTGGCGCAGTCCACCTGCACTTACTATTAGTGCATACCAGAAGTTTTCTCCCATGTACTACACGGTTAGTGTCATTGACTCTTGCGCTTTTGGCATTGACATAAAGCCGATTAGCTGGGATTCGAATTAACCACTTTCCTGAGCCCTTTCAGATAAACAACCATAAAATGAACGTTAATGTAGAACCTTCATGTTTTGTGTTTCATTTTTTAATCTAAAATGAACACAAGGGTTATAACAAGTCATTTCCGGAATTTTGAACAGCCGATTGATCAAATGTCAATTTCATACCTTTGTAGCAATGGTGCAGAATAATTGGACCGTAAAGGAACCCAACCTCAATATATTCAACATAATATTCAAAATTAAAAAAAACGAATTACAATTCAATATTGGCCCAATTTAGTCGATATTGATACTGGTATCTTGCTGTAAAAATATCCAATCTTTAAAGCTGCAATTTTATATTTGTAAGTTATATTTTTAAAATTTATTAAAATATAGCATTAAAATAGATGGTATTCATAAACAGTCCTACCTTGTTAAAAAATAATCCTATAATTCACTATTTTCAGCTGAGAAATTTGCAAAAATATAGTTTTCAACTTCAAATTCTAACGTTTGAAGTAAGCTATTGCATGGAGGGAAAAGGAAATCAAGGGAGGTAATTGTGTTATTGTTTCCCGTGTCAATGATTTTTTTTAAGGGTGGTAAAAAATTCCCATGGTCGTATAATAGTGAGTTGATAACCTATTGAGCAAAAGACATAGAAATCTTAGAAAATATGAATTCTCCGCTTCAAAGGTACTGTCCCGAATAGAACAGAGCTTCAAAATAAAAGTCCGAGTACTTATGAAATTTAAACGCCAAACTATAGAAGACTGGTGTATATACTCGGACTCAAATTTTCAGCTCAAAATATTGAGTCGTTTGGACGTGAGCGTTGAAACAGCTTATCCGGGCACGTAACCCTTTTAAGATTTTGGGTCAATTCTGCCGTTCGGTTACCCGATAATCGATTCCCGTTACTTTAGAGGTCTACACGGTGAATGGTCCATGTGCTGTACTTGATAACAAAACGTAAATATCACCGACACATTATTTTTATAAAATTAAACTCTGGTTTTATTAAATCATCGCATTCAAGATGAAGACTGTGGATTTAAGTTGTTTGAAAACGTATCACATATATTGAGTTAGTTGCTCGGCCCCAAGGTAGGGGATTTTAATGGATTTTAACAAAAAAATTAAAGAGTTTTATTCTCAAGTGTTAATGAAGCAAGAAAACCTATCGTACGGAAGTAATTATAAATGCCGGATTCACAAACGACAAAATAATGATAATAAAAATACGCAGAAAGGATTAAATAGTCGTAAACGATTGCCGTTCAAGTTGGACATTTCAACTATTTCACCGAACTTAATTTTATTGATTCTTTTTAAGATTGAATATAAATCACTTTATATACATTCATAAACGCCCAAGGGTTGGGATGGCCTAGTGGTCTAGAGTGCCGCGCTTCGACCTCTTGCTGGCCGGCCACCTCTGGCTTGCGGCTGTGGTTTAGAGCCGTGGTGAGAGCTTATGTGGCATGGGGATCTGGGCGCCTTCTTAACCTCGTGGGTTTCATCCAAACACTCCGGTTTCCTTCCACTGCTAAAGAACCCTACGCGCAAACCATATGTTAATCCCGCAATGACCTAGTCGTGTTGAGTGGGCGTTAACCCCATTTGTCTCTCTCTCGTATTTATTTATTATAAATGTTCAACCTACTACTCTTAAATACTCTCACTTTCACCAATTAAAAATAACTACTATGTCAGGAAGCGATTTTAGTACGCATGCTGCTTGTTTTCGTATCCTTTAAACTGTGCAATTGTATGACTGTATGTAATTATATTGACAAAAATAATGTTTAAACTCCCTGTGTTTTTTGAACGCAGGGAGTTTGATTGCCGAATGGTTAGCGCGTACGCGTTTTATCATAAGGTCTGCCATTGAGTCAACTGACGTGACAAGTAGGAGAGTCGCCTGTCCAACCTCGTGAGTTTTCTCTGGATCCTCTGGTTTGCTCCCACAACACACAGGCAAATTATTGAAATACAATTGAACCATATGTTAGTCCCTAAATGACCTAGTTTGACTCAATCGGATCTTAAACCTATTTCTCCCGCTTTTACAACCAATTTCGTATATTTTCAGATTTTAAAGAATAGAGTCATACGCTCTTTACACCCCGGGGGTTGGGGTGGCCTAGTAGTCTAGAGTGCCGCGCGTCGACCTCTAGCTGACCGGCCAGCTCTGGCTTGGGGCTGTGGTTTTAAGCCCTGATTTGAGCGTACGTGGCATGGAGATAGGGATGCTTTCTCAACCTCGTGGGTTTCCTTTGGGCACTCCGGTTTCCTCCCACTGCTCAACAATGAAATGACGAGTGGACGTTAAACCCCATTTCTCCCTCTCTCTCTCTCTCTCTACACCCCATTTTCTGTCCTATCTGGTGACAGTGTACTACATAAACCCAGTACTAATTATATAATATAACCACGTTAGGATTGCTTCAATGGGCTATCGTTACATTCGTCGTGATTTGCTATCTCAATATGACCACTTAAACGGTTGATCGACCGAACACAAAATCTTCTACAATTATACAATAGCTGAATAGAAAAAAAAACGTGCGCAATATCCGTGTACAGACATTTAACACATCCTCAAAGCATCCTTTACACGTTCAGCTTTGTTCTTCTGGTTCTGTTTTGGTACCTACAAGTGCTCGTTGTGTTGAAAAGCTCTAACAACCGACGGATTTAACTTTGTTTAGACACAATTAGTATAGTACATTGTCTTTTGTGTTGTTGGAAATGTTATTTTGGCTTTGTGTAAAACAATTTGTCTTGTTTTATTGTCGATATTAATATAGGTAATGTTAGTTCAATGGTCTTACACAGATACGACGGCTGATAAAAATTCGAAAACATCCACATACTGATAACTCAACCCAAAACAAGCGCGATTGTTTAAGCTGAAAATAGAATGTCGAAGGTTATCGGTTCTATTCTCTATGAATTGGCAATTGATTGTTGAAAAGATAGTCGGTCAGATGGAATGAAAGACCAAGGTCCTGGACATTGAATGGCAGTATACGTACAGATACAGATGGAAGCAATAAACCCCGATATGATTTAGAGCGTCTGTATTTTACGAGGAGTTCCGAGCCCAGTGGGTTTAAGTTCCCCACCAACCGCATGGTATCCCACACTTTATATCGAGTGGTTTATATCGGCCATGATCCATTTATTCGTGTGAAAAACAACCTGTCCGTAAGACCGGACGAAGAAAAATACAACGAGCACCAAACATGTAGCTGATATTATTGATTAATGAAGCCAGGTCTTTTAAGTTCCAATTTCAAATTTTCAAGTTATTTTTTTAAAATGTATTAAAACAAAGCCTTAAAATAGATGGTATCAATAAACAGTCCTACATTGTTAAAGAATAATCCTATTAATCCTCTAATTCACTATTGCCAGCTGAGAAATTGGCAAAAATATCATTTTCAACTTCAAATTCCAAAATTGTTATATGGCCGTCCATGTTGTCTATAGGAGAACAAGGGAGGTAATTGTGTTGTTATTTAGGGTGTCTCTAATTTTTAAGGATGGGAAATAATGCCTATGATCGTATAATAGTGAGTTGATAACTTACGGAGCAAAAGACGTAGAAATAATTATGTTTTGATTTCTTAGAAAATTTGAAATTCTCGCTTTAAGTAATGAGTATTTATGTCATTAAGTGGTCAATATTCTAAACTTATGTTTAGTATGTATTTGAAGTGGTAGAAACTTAATTGTTACATGCTGAAGGGTTAATCTTGCGGTTTGATTGATAAATTAGACATGGTAAATTGGACAATAACGCCTCTCTGTTGTAGTAATTTCTTTTAAAATCCTAAAATAGCATGTTACAATGTCGATAAACACTTACTGTTTCGCATTTAGAGGGATGTAATTGTGCTACTGTTCTTCTTCTTCTTTTGGTGTTTAACGTCTGTTCCACTTAAGTGATATCACAGACAAGACATAGGAGAGCCGAAACTGCTTCCTGATTTTTAGAATATGATTTTGCAATCTTTCCATTTTGGCCTTAGGCCATGGATTAGGTTTTAGTGGGAAGTTCTTCCCTTTATTTAATAAAAACACATCGTTGGTAGATGATCTCTTCTGTCTCTGGATTGGTAGATGTCTTCTTTGTGGGATTTGTGTTTTTAGGTGCCAGACCTGTCTTCTCGTGGTCTCCCCTTACTCCACTATCCCACTGGTATATTTTCTTTTATAAGTTATGTGTTGCTTAAGTCGTCAGTGTTATATTATATACATTGGAATATATGTGGTTAATACCATCAAAAAGTTGTCACGTACAAGCCTGGGGTCTAAACGAACCGGGTGTGATATGCTCAATCGTCTTAGAACACCTGGTTCCAATTGTCTTAACATCAATTCATAGCATCCTGTTGTTTATTTGCTAACCCCTCGACCTCTCCCTAATGCATTCCTCCTAGAATTATAATTTGATCCTTCTTAATATAGACAAGCTGATCTATTCTTAAATGTCTACCGAGATCAGATGATAAAGAAACTTCCTCCTGGTCATTTTCCCTGAACAGCCAACTGTAAACTACGAAAACATTCAATTTCCTAAGCCGCCGTAATCTTCATCAACTCGGGGGAAGTTGGTATTCACGGATGGCGGGAGGCAAGACAAATATTTATAAATTAATAAGAAGGAACACATGTTTAATTCATGAAGATTACAATAGTCTAGGATGCGATTTATAATCTTCACAATTTATCGGAATAAGAAACAGCGAGACGACAGAACATTAGCGTTATTATAGTCATGAATATAACATAAAGATGCATTATATAAGATTCAGATGAAGAGTCTTTAGTTATTGTTATAATTATAACAGTATAAAAAAAAGATAAAATGGAAAATCAATTTATTGAAAATTTTACTCAAATCACTTTATTCCGTGTCAAAAACATGGACAGTATAAGATTTATTTAAAGAGATGTTCGTTCTTGCTGTAACAGTACAAACAAAGATATTGAAAAATCTATATATTGAAAATTGTACTCAAATCAAAAACATGCACCATTGTTAAAGAGCTGACCGTTCTGGCTGTAATTGTTCAAAACTAAATAATGACAAATCTATGCCTATATTGAAAATTTATCTCGATTTTTAGTCCTTCGGTATCCACAAACAACGCCAATTTTAACGTTTAACGATTTGATGGTATAAACTGTTATTCTTTTGACAATTAAAATTGTCATGGTACAGATTTTAATATTCAGGACCGAAATAGACGGCGTTCTTATCGGCATATTTTAGTCGGTTATCGACACTCTATGTTTAAGATATCTTTTAGAATTTTCTTTCGATTAAGATTATTTCTCTACACTTTCATAGACTTGAAAGTATTTATCGCCCAATAGTTCATTTGTAAAGTATTTTGGGTACAGTCCACATACAACAGCCGGTTAAATCCTTCTCACTGTCAGAATTATCACAAAAGAATGCCTTTTGATCCAAATGTTCTTCAGGATGTGGATAGATCCTCATCGATATTTGCATTCACATCTATTCCATCGTCAATATCAATATGTTGGCTAAAAAGGATTGATTATTCGTATTACTATACATTGTGTTTTCGCTATCAATTCAATACCCCAAAATGGCTGCGTAAAAACAAAACATACACGTAATTGCACGAGATAACTTCTGTATTTTTCACTATTGGCGAAAACTTTCGAGCAATTATCCAATCGTTGTTGTCTTTTAATGGAAGATCCCATTAAATTTAAGGGTGAAATGGTGTTGTATATGCTGGGTATAAACCTACTCTCCCTCGGATTGATATGATTGAGAACACTTTGTCTTCGCCCACGGGTTCTCTAACATATTAACCACGGTTAGATTAATATCCTATACATGCAACGCAGGAGAATTGAGCAAACATAGATACAATTAGAAACATTGCTCGATGACTTCGCCTCTAGCGAAACCACGTGCGTAATATGGCTAACCGGGCCAGACCTTCGAGAAAGAAAATATATTGGAAGTAGTCTATTTTCAGAAACATGGTTATGTCTAGTACAAACATTCAAAAAAAAGTTTTCTCAAACGAAAGGACATTTTATCTCTTCCAAAGCATGTTACATTAATGTGCAAGGGAATAAATAATATGTTGAAATATACTATCCGCTCATGCAATACACGATAACACGTTTGTTAACTTTTAAGTCAAAAAACGATCTTGATATCTGTTTATATACAGCTGGAAAGTATGTTTATTGTTTGCTAAAACATGTAAATTATTTTCTTTCACATTTGTATTTACATACCGTGAAAAGAGAACAAATTTGAAATGGCACTAACAGGTATTAAATAAGGTGGGTTGGTACTTAACACAAAATACAAGATGTATGGATGCATACAATTAAAATGATCGGAATACATTTTCAGAATTGTAAATTTTGTTACATATTCATTTTTACGTACTTAGTTAAAGTAGATATGATTTGGATCGTCTGAACTCTATTTAGTGAGGGAGGGGGATATTTAAAAGTCAAAATACTCGTCTTAATACAAAATTCCAGTTATCGAACAATGCTTCACCGGAATGTACTTGCCTATCGCTCTTTAAATATACGAGTATTAGCTTCACTGGCACATTCATGATTACACGATTTAGAAGAGATCAAGTCCTCTTTTGTCTGTCCAAAGAAATATGTCGCTATCAGATAAAACCTAATTTCTGAAAACAGATTACTTTCAATTTGTTTTGTTTGATACTGGATTCGATTAACCAATATATATAGCGGGAGAGAAGACACCCACGCGATTTCACTGATTCTCCTTTGTATGGTGACATACTGTATGCCAGGTTGACTTCGTCTCATGTCGTCATAAAGTTCCGGTTCAGTAATTTGCTTTTGGAAAAATGTTTTGCAAGATTTGTATTTGGAGATTTGTATTTAGAAATAATAACTCTGAATTAATAACTCTGAATTTCTGAATTAATAACTCTGAATTAATAATTTTTAATTAATAACTCTGAATTTATAATTCTTAATTAATAACTCTGAATTATTAATTCTTAATTAATAACTCTTAATTATTAATTCTTAATTAATAACTCTTAATTAATAACTCTGAATTAATTATTCTGAATTAATAATTCTTAATTAATAACTCTGAATTAGTAATTCTTAATTAATAACTCTGAATTAATAATTCTAAATTAATAACTCTGAATTAATAATTCTTCATTAATAACTCTGAATTAATAATTCTTAATTAATAACTATGAATTAATAATTCTTAATTAATAACTCTGAATTAAAAATTCTTAATAAATAATTCTGAATTAATAATTCTTAATTAATAACTATGAATTAATGATTCTTAATTAATCATTCTTAATAAGTAACTCTTAAATAATAATTCTGAATTAATAATTCTGAATTAATAATTCGGAATTAATAACTCTGGATTAAGAGCTGTTTGATCTTCCAAACCATGGTTGATATTGTCTAATCCATTCAATATATTAGCCGTCTGTTGGTCTAGACTGTCAGGATTGTTGCGTACGAGCTTGTCATGTGCATAAACGTATAAATAAATAGTTTGTGTAGCATTTAAAGCCAGAAAAAATACTTAGATTTAGGGTAGATTTAGCTCTTGCATCATGCATCTTTATTACAACTGGAAAATTGATTCTACGGTGGTTTTCAGAATTAATTTTTTAAAGTGACAATTTCCAGAAAGTTAAATCATATTTAGTTCTGTCTTTTGCTCAATATGTTGTCAACTCACTATTATACGAGCATAAGTTATCTTTATGACACTTAAACGCCGGACATAATAACACAATTACCCCCCTTGTTTTCCTATTCCCCACCATGCAATAGTTATCTTCAAACGTTTGAATTTAATGTTAAAAATGATATTTTTGCAAATTTTTCAACTGGCAATAGTCAATTATAGGATTGATAGGATTATTCATTAACAAGGTAGGACTGTTTATAGATACCATCTATTTAAGGGCTTTATTTTAATATATTGAAAAAACATAACTTAAACATCTGACATTGTAACTTTAATGTACTTCAGAATGATGGCGGAAGAGGTTAGACGCATGTAAATTGGTCTCCCAAAATAACATGTGAAATTGGCTCTTATTGAGTAATATATTCAGTGTAAATATGTGTATCTACTACAAAATGTGGTCACAAGTATTCTCATATACCTACTAAATTTCATTTTTGAAAATGGAAGCGGTAATTTATGAAAATAGCAAATATATAGTCATTGTTTTTGTCTTCTCAATGACGTCATCCTGCACGGACTTCTCAACTCAACTCCTCAACACATAGATCTGCGTCGCCATTAAAAATACAAAATATTTTGGAATGAAACTGTTAAAGTCTACATATTACTACAGTGTGTTTATTACAGCGTGCTTATTACAGTGTGTTTCTGTGTGGATTTGACTGCTTTATTGTTACATGGAAAAAACAAAGTTAACAACAGTTTTATGTAAAGTTATGACAACTGTGAGTACAAACAATCTTTATCTTTGTTGTTGTGGTCCTGCACTTTAAATGGAGAAGTTGTTTAAACGAGGTTTATTCACCAGCTCCTCGTCCTCAAGCCCACCTGAATCTGAAGCTAAGCGTTTGAAAAGCCGGAGTGAATCCAATACAGACGACGAAGTCTTGATGGATTCGGTATCAATAAATGAACATGTCATAATGAATGTCCTCAATAATGACGCCATCATATCGAAAATAGCAAACGCCGTTGCTTCACTAGTTGCTAACAAATTGTGTGAGAGGGTCGCCGAGCTCGAAAATAGAACAAAACAGCTAGAATCAATTGTCATGGCCAAAGATGCTGAAATAACAAAACTAAATGATAAATTCGACGACCTCGAGCAGTATGGGAGACGGGAGGGGATACGGATCTCGGGAGTCAATGAACTTGATGAAGAAACAACTGATGATATTGTCATAGATGTTGGCAAGATACTTGGGGTCGACATTGATCGTTCCGATATTAACAGGAGCCACAGAGTGGGCGCACCAGCTCGGTACCATAAAACCGATAAACCACGTCCGATAATAGTCCGCTTTAAAGGTTATGCAACTAAACGTGCATTCGTTAGTAATGCTAAAAAACTCAAAAACATTAATTACAGAGAATTACCTGAACACCTCAACAAACACAAAATATCAGTAAACGAAGATCTCACCCGCGTGAGAGCAAAACTCGCATACGATGCAAGACAAATGGCTAATGAAAAGAAAATTAATTCTTCGTGGACCCGCGATGGCAACATATTCCTGAAATTAAGGGACGACTCAATAAAAGTCATCAAATCTCAAACAGAACTGGATAATGTCACTGAAACAACACGACTTAAAGTGGTAATACGACCTCAAGCTCAAACTTGTGAACGTGATACAGCAATGAACTCCGATGTCGACAATGCTAGTGACGATTAATGAATTATACTCTTCAAATGGTTAATAATTTGTCGCATTGAAAATATGAATCAATTTATCAAAACAAACACAAATTAATTTCGACGGATGCAGTCCCTTTAAATCAAACGCCCCTTTTCCTGGTATATTTCTACTGGCAACTATATCTTAATAGTAATTTGTCCCTTTATTTTGTGTGGGCCTATTACCTGAATATCACATATAAATATTGATGGTTTTATGTCATTTTATACTTTCACTCGCCGTTATTTTTTGTGTATTATTGTCACTTAAACTGTTAGATTAGTTATACACAGACAATCATTAGTCAGCAAATGTTATCTTAACACATGTTGTTGTTATAGTTAACTAGGCCAGCATCAAAACCCCAAACACTCTTGTCTATAAACATATAGTATATACATGTATAAAATAAATGTAATGTTATATTTTTACTCTTCGGTAGTTTTGTCGGTGAAGTATTGTCAGCTTAAACTTTGGGTTAGTCTAGTTAGTTAGTCCAGTCAACGGAAGCTATCTAATCTCATGTTTGTTACAGTTAACTAGGACCGAATTAAAGAGCCACTCTTCTAAATCTTTTAGAACAAAGATTGTCTAAAAATTATTTAAAATGCTAATTTTACATTGTGATTTTTTATGCCCCTGTTGATCGCTTAATTTGTTGATGAATTGAACCTATTGGCAAGAGCGTCTATATGAAATATACTATCAAAACACAATTTTAGCAGCGACTATATATAAAAATTATTTAAAGTGCTAATTTTACATTGTGATTTCCTGTGTCCATGCTAATCGCCAAATTTGTTGATGATTTGAACCTATTGGCAAGAGCGTCTATATGAAATATAGTATTAAAACACAATTTTAGCAGCGAATATATATATATATAGGTATACCGAAACAGCATTCTGTGGTTTTCAGAAATGAGTCCCTGCTTGATGGTAGGATACACTAAAATCGTTCTGAGCCTTACTTCACATGTTACCCTATTGAAGGTTTGATAAGCAATCCAAAATAAAACTTGGAAATATGTACATATGTTACCCTATTAATTATCTTCTTATATTTAGTGTCTATTGTTTCATTCAAAATATTCTGCAATTCCATCCCGTTATTTTGTTAATTACTTTTAAAATATATGTAATATACCTTATTATGTACACTTCACAACATACATTAACGCCACGTTTTAAAATTTACAAACTATTATGCATTTTCCCATCTAAAATCTCGTGCTACTCAATACCTGTTGTCACTTACAACCCTGCTTCTTCTTCCTCGCCCACTTGCTTGAAATACAGTATCATTCCAAACCAATCTCTAACGAAATAGTCTCATTGAAGAAATGGGCAGAAGAAGAAGTATTACATGCCTTTCATTTTAAATCTATATTTGCTCATCAAAATGTCAGATGTGTTTCATTTACTTCCATCAGTATTAAAAATACAATTATTTTGTCACTAATAATTTACATCTTACTATTAATTAGTGGTAACATACAGCCAAATCCGGGACCAGATAAACAACTGAGTCTCTTATACTCAAATGTACGTAGTATCTCACAAAAACTTGATCTTATACAAGCTGAATTCTCCGACAATGATATCCTAGCATTTTCCGAAACTTGGTTAGGTAAAGACTCAATAGTAGAAAACTTAAACATAGATGGTTTTCATTTACCTGTACTATGTAACCGTGATGATGGATTTGGTGGGGTGGGGATTTATGTTAAAAGCTCTCTATTTTATAAACCTAGACCTGATCTTCATATACCAAATCTTGAAGCGGTATGGGTTGAGATCATAACTAAAAGTAAAACAGTTCTCGTTGGCTGTTTGTACAGGAAACCTAACTCAACCATTGATTACTGGGACCGAATAGCAAATAGTATCTCACTCGTTAAAGCTGAAAACAAGCCTTGTCTTATTGTAGGAGATTTTAATGTTGACCTTAGGTTAAATCCGTCATCTAGATTGTTTGATATTATAAAACGCTTTAACTTAACCCAACTGGTTAGAGACCCAACACGAATTACACCCCACTCTTCCACTTTACTGGATCTCGTTCTGGTTAGCTGTCCCGACTTCGTTCACTCAACGAATGTTCTTGAAGCAAGTCTGAGCGACCACTGTCCGATTAGAGTGCTTTTTTCATTTAATAACCCCAAACCGAAAAGCTACGCTAGAACTATATGGTCATATTCTAAAATCGATTTTGAAGAATTAAATAGGCACTTTGAAGCATTAAATTGGCAAAGCATTTTTGAGATAGACAAATCCTCTAATAATTTGGCCAACGCCTTTACACCCCACACAAAAATGTGATTATACGCCCCCGAGACGCGCCGTGGATGAACGGTCACTTGAGGAAAATCATACGCAAAAGAAACCGTATACACCGCCACTCGAAACGTCATAACACTTATGAATCCTGGGAAAAATTCAGATCGTATCGCAACTTTGTTATTTCTGAAATTCGCAATTCGAAACAATTATACTATGATAAACTTGACCAAAAAATTTCAGAAAACAATTTCAATGAAAATAATTGGTGGCGACTTGTGAAATCAATTTCTACTAAACAAGGTAACTCAATTAAAGAAATACCGCCTCTCAATTTCAATAACACGATATTTTATGATACCACCGAAAAGGCAAATATTTTAAATAATGTCTTTGTTAGTAACAATCAACTAAACGACATAGACGATGAGCCGCCGATATTGCCATTTAATGATTTCTCAATCGAACACATATTAATTAGTTCTTCCGAAGTATATGATATCTTAACCACCGTCAGCATTAAGAAAGCCCCTGGGCCCGACAACATCAATAATTTATTATTAAAATCGTGTGCAAAAAGCCTATGTAGGCCGTTAACAAAACTTTTCAATTTTCTAATCGAAAACGTCACTTTTCCCAACTGTTGGAAAGAAGCCAACGTAGTACCGATCCATAAGCAAGGGGACAGACATGACCCTCAAAATTATAGACCAATATCTCTGTTATCAACCCTAGGTAAAATCTTTGAGAAATGTATTTTTAAATATATTAACAATTTTCTTATTAGTCATAATATCTTGACTCCGCTTCAATCTGGCTTCAGAAGTAATGACTCTACAATATACCAATTGGTTGACTTGTATGACCAAATTTGCCGTTCACTTGATCACGGTAATAAAGTAAAGTCCATATTCTGTGATGTTAGTAAGGCATTCGATCGTGTTTGGCATAAGGGTCTTATCTACAAATTAAACTCTATTGGAATCCGGGGAAAATTGCTTAGATTAATTGAAAATTACTTAAAAAACCGCCAACAGTCCGTAATAATCCGTAGTCAGAGCTCTGATGTCCTAAAGATAAATTCCGGAGTACCACAAGGCTCAGTCCTTGGGCCTCTTTTATTTCTGATTTATGTAAACGATATTACGCGTGGAATAACTGCAAATATCCGACTTTTGCAGACGATACGTCACTATATATGGTAATTGATGATCAAACAGGATGCCAATCCCTTCTAAATGAAGACTTAAAAAAACTTAGTAACTGGTCGAAAAGTTGGAAAATTAACTTTAATCCACACAAAACAAGGACTATTACATTCTCGAGAAAACAAAACCCTACTGTTATTAATCTTTATTTTAATGGAACAGCACTAACTGATATCAAAGACCACAAGCATCTAGGAGTTTATTTAAGTAGTAAATGTAATTGGACTGCTCATATTAATTATACTGTAATCAAAGTTAGTAAATTTATAGATTGTTTCAGAAGTTTAAAATATCGTTTAAGCAGAAGGTCCCTTGAAACAATATACAAAGCATTTATACTACCTTTATTCGACTACGGTGACGTAATCTGGAATAACTCTACTAAACATGAAAGTACTGTACTTGAAAACTTAAATCTTGATGCCCTTAGAACAATCACTGGATTAGTGAGAGGCACATCTCACAATGTATTGTATAAAGAATCCGGGTTCACTTCGCTTGAAATTAGACGATATCGCCATAAACTAATTTTATTTTACAAAATGGTGAATAAATTAACCCCAGGTTACTTGTCTATTCTAGTTCCTCCCAAATCCTCAGACGTAAACCCTTACGAAACGCGGAATTCGCCACTATATAGGAATATTCCTGCCCATACTACATTTTATAAAAACTCCTTTTTACCGTCCGTAACAAACGACTGGAATAATTTACCCGAGCATACGAAAGCGTGTCCTAGCATAAAACTCTTTAAAGCACAGCTAACCAATGATGATAAATCACCACCTAAATATCTTTATACTGGAAAGCGTTGTTCTCAAATAATCCATACAAAACTGCGCCACAATAAGAGCAATTTAAACTACCATAAATTCGCCATGCATTTAACGGACAACCCAGCTTGTTCATGTGGCCACTATATAGAGGATACGGAACATTATTTGTTACATTGTCCAAAGTTTACCAATGTTAGAATTCAAACTATAAATACATTACCAAATAGTTTTATTAATTTACAAACTTTAACAAACGGTGATAGTAATACTACCTTGCAAATGAATATGCACATTTTTAATATAGTCCACAAATTTATACATTTATCCAAAAGACTAGAATAACCATCGTAAGATATTAATTGAATTCTCGGTTAATATACATCTAACGTCCTCTAAACGTATTATAAAATGGTAAGGCACTGTAAGTGACACAAACTATTACATTTCTTGCATGCACGACTAATAGTGAATACAAAATACTGCACTGTTAAATGTATTTTGTATGTGAAGTGTATATATCATACGTCTATTTTAGTATATTTATTAAATAAGGAGACGAATTAATATAAGCCTTTGGCTTGTTTTTGAATCCTTAACTTTTGACAATTTATAATGTATAACATGTATCTTATTTTGAATAAAATATAGTTTAAATCAATGTACTTCTGGGGTTTTTTTGTTTTAATTAATGTGTAAAGCTTGTTTACTTTGCACCATTCTATTTACAAAATGAACCCCCCCTGGGAGGAAAAACTATGGAAACCAATAAGTACTATTTCGATTATTCTTGCCATTGTCAAGAAGTCACGACAAATGGTCGTGAAATGTATTGATAGAAAAGGCATACAAAACCTTGCTTTACAAGGCCTTATTCGCCATAGGTTCACCTAATGAACAGCAATCAACATGATTACCTTGTTGGAGACCATACACAACCACAAGTATGTGTATTGTTAAAGAACAATCTAACCATTCATTAAGGAGACGTGGGCTAACAATATAAAACAAGAAAAACCAAACTGAAGTTATGTTTTCAGATAGAAAAACCGGAAGACTTGAATACCATCGAGTTATTCCTGTCTTCTAAGTCGGTCAAACGAATTAAAAGATATGTTTATTACCTTTTAAAGGTCTATGTTTAATGTGGAGCTAAAAGGATGGAACTTATAAGCTACCGAGTTGTTTTACGACAAAGAAATAAAAGTAGTACCAAAAATAGACAAAATTGTCAATCTACGTAAATCGAATTGTTAAGAGAGAGAGAGAGAGAGAGAGAGAGAAAGGGAGAGAGGGGCCCCTCTAGTCCGTCATCTTTCTATTAAGCTACCGAGGAACTGATAGTACAAATAATAGATAAAATTGTCAATCTAGGTTAATTGAATTTTTTAAGAGAGAGAGAGGGAGAGAGAGAGAGAGGGCCCCTCTAGTCCACCATCTTTCTATTAAGCTACAGAGGAACTGATAGTACAAATAATAGATAAAATTGTCAATCTAGGTTAATTGAATTTGTTAAGAGAGAGAGGGAGAGAGAGAGAGACACACACACACACAGAGACACAGAGAGAGCATGATTTTATCTCACCCTTGACTAACCTAAAGAGACAAATCCAAATACAATCCTTCTTAGGATAAGGCAGATAGAGAGGGGAACACAACAAGGATTTAACGTCTATGGGACTAACATATGGTTAATTGTTATCTGAATAATTTTCTGTGACACTGGCCTTAATCGTTGTCATGTGCAAGCATGAGGTAGACCATATACGATCTAACCCCATGTGTTAGACTACTCACAAAACACATACCGCACCGCACCTTGGAAACAAGAGTTAGTTAATCGCTTTAAAAACCAATTAAACTACTATACATGACACGCACTTTGAAAGTTAGAAATGTATTGCATCCCAGGTTGATAACAAAATTTACTTACACTCGCATTTGATCCTTTTATACAGTACGTGTATGTATGGTATCTAGCCTTCAAGCTACAATTTCAATTTTTTTTTTTTTTTTTAAAAATTCATTAAAATAAAGCCTTAAAATCGATTGTATCCATAAACAGTCCTACTATGTTCTAGAAAAAAACCTATTATTCCTATAATTAACTATTGCCAACTGAGAAATTGGCAAAAATATCATTTTCAACTTCAAATTCCAACGTTTGAACGAAGCTTATGTATGGAGGCAATGGGCGGTAATTGAGTTATTATTTCATGTGTCAATGATTTTAAGGGTGTGAAATAATGTCCATGGTCATATAACATTGAGTTGATAACCTATTGAGCAAAAGACAGAAATAATAACGTTTTGACTTTCTTAAAAAAAAATATGAAATTCTCGCTTTAAGCTATAATATAAAAAATATGATGAATATCTTCATGTAATACATATACGATATGGTCCTAGTTTTATTTTATTGACTTGTCTTGTCTTCTCCATTATACGTGTCTTTTATTGGATTCATGTGATTTAGTGAGGTTTCTTCTGTTTGCGTCGTTAACATTTTCGTACATTAATAGCTTCAAAGAATCCCGACTTAGTAATTCTTTGCGTTATACCAAATCCATTTGGAAAGTAATGCTAAATTTTGGATGTTTTCGTTTTGAACTCAGTTGACGTCAATGTACGGTCATGACATGTACTCTTGGTGTTGGTGTGATCTTAAATTAGTAATACACAATTTATATGGTATAGATACTTGATATACATGTGTGACCTTAAATTAGTAATACACAATTTATATGGTATAGATACTTGATATACATGTTTCGAAAGACTGCAAGAACGCACTAATGGAAAATTATAAAGGTCATACAACAGTTAGGTTGTTATTGAAAATACTGGACAGATTACACTAAAAGAGACTATAAATAACGTTATTGTTCACAAATTATTTGAAATATATTTTATATAGTATTTTAATATATTATGCGATATCTAAAAACTAAAAAAGATTGCTTTCTTAAGGTTGTATTTGGCCCGATAGAATTGAGAACACATCTTATTTGTTCACTTGCTGTTGGGTTGATGACATTCGTGGTTATGTATCGAATTATAACTGCCAAGGGATCTTTTACGTGCACGCCATTGTGTACTATGCACCTTGGTTTTTCGTACCATCCGAACGACAAGACAGATGTCCTTGTCGGGCCCTCCGACCTGCTTCACTGACAAGGGGAAACCACGACGGAAAATCTGGATGAACTGTGTCCACCAATGCCGGACCTCCAGGCTAGCGATCGAGCGTCTTACCCTCTTAGCCACCGTGATCCCCTGTGCGAAAGACAATCAAATTATTTTTATGTTCTGCTTTCTCTCATTAAGACGCAGACGAAAAATGGCGTGTATGTTTGTGACTTACTGTTTTGGGGTAGATTAAGTTTCCTCTATGGAATGATTGGAATAGGGTTCAACGCCCAAGTCGGTTATTGAGCACGGGTCTCCTGTTATGATGTAAATTACAAACTGAGACGCATTGTCAGACTTTAATTATGTATATGGCAGTGGGTTGAAAGCTTTTTGAGGGCGCATTCAATCTATATTTTATACTTTGTGGCAAGGGAAATAAGCCTTATATCTATAAAGAGAGAGGGAGAGGGGAGAGAGAGAGAGGGATGGGGTTTTACATCCCATCGACACAGACTATAAGTGCCTCTCTGATAAAAAAAAAGATCCTATTTCGTTCCGGTTTGTAGTTACAAATTGCGTTTTACTTGTCTTTACTACGCCAGAATCTGGAAAAGCCGTTATCATAGGCATTCTAGTTAAAGAGAGAGGTTAGCCAATGAAACTGCCTGTTACGGCGAGCCGTTTGAGTGATTAATCCATGTCTGACGTCATAGGGTCAAAACCCCTCTATAACCTGTCATATTTTCATGTAGTGTAGGCCATCGCAAGTATAAAAAAGCGAAACGAAATATAGATCTGTAATTTAATTAGATAGACTAATATCAAATACTCAAGATCTGTATATTCACTCCGATTACTAGTAATTATGTAGCAAAACTAAATTGAAATACCAACTCTAGATAATGTCTCTTTCGGGATTTTTTTAGATTGAAAACAATTTCTTCCATTTGGTTCCAGGGCCAATGAAGATGACGGCGTTTGTTACACTGGGGTCAGCCTAGATCAATGCAATGCGCCATATCGTTGTAAATATTTTACGGAATGAAATAAAATGAAATAAAATGAAATTGGGTTTATCGTTCTACTGTTCGGCTCCGACTGGGCTAATGAAGGCGACATACGCCATATAGCGTGCTTAGGGGGCATTTTGTTTCCGGACAGCGGCATCATATCGAATTCCAACTGCCAAGGGATCTTTTAGGTGCACGCCAATGTATACACGGGACCTCGGTTTTTCGTCCCATCAGAACGAGTAGACAATTCCACTGCATCACTGCATTGGCAAACTTCGAACACACAACATTTTCATCCGTAATGAACTCTACAAAATATTGGTGAGAATTCCTTCGAGACGAACGATGGCATCCTGTCAACAAATAGGCTTAAAGTGCATAAAAATGTTCGTTCGTATTGAACCCGTCAACAAAAAGAATGACGTCAAATCTATTTCGTCCTTGATTTAATTTACCGGGATCAGGCAAATGTCTGTAACCGCGTCCATAATAGATGACTCCGTGTTGATAAACCGGAAGAAGTGAGTGGCGGCCTCTATTTACAGTCTATTTATAGCTCACCTGATTTAAATACCCGACACAACTTAAGCTATCTGTTTACTGACCAGCTCTTAGATAATTACCCGACGAACAAAAATAACTTGACAATCTCGAATAACAAATAGACTCTAATATCGTGTCCTACAAAATAGACTCTAATATCGTGGTAAGTTCAGGGTTTAAAACAAATAAAAAGAATGTTGTTTTGTTAACGTATTAACCCACAACCCAATATAGACCTATTCTTTCAGTTAAAAACATTGAATTTGGAACGGAATCAAAATCCCTGGATGTGTGTGTGTGGGGGGGGGGAGGGGGTTCTGTCATTGAGTCAAGTGGTGTGGTTTAACGTACCATCCGAACACAATTGTTTGCTAGGTCCTTCACCGCTTTACGCCCACTGCTAAAAACGCCTACTCACAAGATAATTATTGAGAAATAAAATTGAACTATGTTAGTCCCGAAATGAACTGATTTGTATCGAGCGGACGTTACACCCCCATTGCCTCTCTGTCTCTCTCTCTCTCTCTCTGTCTATCTTTCTCTCTCTCCCTCTCTCTCTATAAAATTCGATTTAGGTGGATTTACCATTCTTTTTTTGGTAGTCAGTAAGGGTTATCGACTGAGACAGAGGGGTTCAAGTTAGATGAACACCCGAGATCGTGCAAGGTTGAACACTGAGAACGCGTCAGCGTTCGAAGTGTTCAATTGCGCGAGATCGGGTGTTTATCTAACTTGACCCCCGAGGGTCGAAGGTCGATAACTAGCTTACACACTGGGCTCTTTGTTTGTGTAAGAAGTTGAATGAGTGAATGAACATGGAAGGATACGAGGAAGACGCCAGTTTATCACAGGCCATTTATCACACAATATAATTTTACCGATTCGTCTATAACAGGTATTAATACATTATTTTGACCGTCATGTATTTTGTCGTTTATTCAGCAGATTGAGGTGGGGGTCAATTACCTGACTATAGCCAGCGTTATGTTTATTTACGATGAATACAAATCAGATCATTTAGGTTTCTTAAATACAATTTTAATGAATTTAGATAGGTATATGAATATATGTATTTTTAACCCATTTGCTGATTTCAGGTTTTCGACACTTTTAATGTCGTAAATTGTCGTCGCTCCCGTCCGGTGTCCACGCTCTGGGGGCTAAAGAATATGCTAATGAGACGAAGAATCCTATTGATTTTCAATAATTTCCGATAATGACTTCCAGATATGGCACTTTATATTTAATGTTTTGAGAACTCAACGTCAGTATGGGGCAGAATTAGAAGTCAAACAATTAAGTATGACAATTACTTGATGGGCTTGTTATTTAGTGTGCTGTAAATGTTTTCCTTACCGACAACGTGGGGGTGATGGCCGGGTGGTTAGCGCGTGTGCCTTGTGTTGTAAGGTCTGTCATTTAGTCAACCGACGTGGTTTCGATTCAACGGCTGAACGGGACAAGGTGTAGGGTAGCTTGTCCAACCTCGCGGGGTTTCCCCGTGTCCTCCGGTTTCCTCCCATTGCTTAAGACAACTACGCAATTATTGAAAAAAAAAATTGAACCATGTTAAACCGAAATGACCCAATGTGTGACGAGTTGACGTTAAACCAAATTTTCTCCTCTCGCCCACGAAGGAAAAATTATGCAACACCCTTATTGACTTCCCGGGCGACTTATTTGTTGTGGGCGTATGTTTGGTTGCCTGGCAATCTATCTTTAAAATACACAACAGGCCGACGAATAATGTAATTTTTACTTGGTGTGAATGAGGTATGCGGCATTGACTGGAATATACGTTTTACATTCACGATTTGTCAGCCACAGAACAAACTAACCATGTGCGAAAAAAATAGCATGTGCAATGATGTTGGAAAGGTATTTTACAGATTACATGGCCAAACAGAATTTTATCCCAGTTCGCTAAGTTTTGTGTATTTTATCTTTGTACTTTTGGATGCGTTTTCTAGCTAATGATACTGTTTCACAATCAACATTGAAAAATAAATTTGTTATTGTTTTAACTGCATGTATTTTTCTGTTTTCGTTAACACGGTATTTCTTGTTATTTCTAATACACTTCACGCACGAAAATGCATGGTTTGTTTTGACAATCACCGGGTTAGTATGTTGAGGTGTTCATTTATATGAACACCTACTTTTCCTCAAATGATCACCTGTGCACGTGTTAAAACAACACATTACAAGTTGATCCGTAACTTGAACACCCGAGTCAGAACAAAGGGTCCAGTGTGTAAATACTATTATTGGTACTTTCAGTTCTTTTGTCTTACAACAACTCAGTAGCCTATACTTCCCATCCTTTCAGCTCCAAATAAACATACAATTTGGAATGTAATCAATATTTTTAAAATTAGTTTTGACAGAATTAGAAGACAGAAATAACTCGATGGTATTCAAATCTCCCGTTTTGTTCTTCCGGAAAACATGATTTAAGTTTGGTTTTCCTTGTTTTATAGTGGTAGCCTAACATCGCCTTAATCAATTGACAGATTGTTCTCTACCAATAAAAAATACTTGTGATTGTGTATGGCCTCTAGGTCTATAATTGACCTTTATGCTGATTATGTTGGGACTTTAATGGTTGATCGATTGGTCTGAAGCCTGTACATTACATCATTAGTTCTGTCATTGAGTCGTCGAGTGGACGTTAAATTCCATTTCTCCTGCCCCCTCTCTCCCTCTCTCTCTCTCATTGAGTCAAATGTTTTAGTGTAACGTACCATCATCCGAACTCAATTTTTTGTTATTTTCCTGCACTAATGAAAATGGGAAACCACGACGGAAGATTTCGAAGTACGTCTTTTTAGTCTGCCAGCTTCATTATCCACTGCGAGCCGCTAGGTCTATATTCTCAGACGGGGGGTTGGATGGCCAAATGTGCGTGTTGTATCGTACGGTTTTTGTTAAACTGGCTTGGTATCCAATTCCCGGCTGTACGTGTCAAGGAGAAGGGTCGCCTGTCCAATCTCGTGGGGTTTCGCCGGATCCTCAGGTTTCCTCCCACTGCTAACGACCAATGCGTGCAAGCGAATTATTGAAATACAAATAAACCATCTCAGTCCCGAAATACATAGTCTGTGTCGAGTGGGCGTTAAACCCCATTTCCCCACCCCACTCTCTCTCTCTCTCTCTCTCTCTCGCTCACTCTCCCTCTCTATCAGATGAAATGTTATAACCAAAATATCGCTCTGTTTGTAAATATTCTTCTTGCGTGACATTTTAAACCCTAATTATGTAGGAACACCCGATACGATTTATCAATTATTTAGTCTTTCGAAATACTTAAGGTTCAGATAAATCTGTCGAGAAGGCTTCCATCCTTCGATCGGCCACGGGTTATCCGGCTCAAAGACCTGGGAAGCGTGTCTTTTTTATCGGAAAAGTCTGACTGTCAAACTATTCTCTGGGTTGAACTTCTAATTTGCATGACTATAGCAGATGACACGAATTCAATTATAGGATACAAACAGCATCTCCGACATCAAAGTCGACATGTATTGTACAGTTACATCATTCCACTTGATTTAAACATAGCTCATATATTGGCTTCATTACGGCTTTTTGTTAGTGTTACGTTTTCCATGTTACTATGTTTAGACTTTCAATGAAATTTAGAACCCACTAGAGAAAAGATGCTGATTTGGCAATTAGCATATTGTTGTAGAATTGGCATGAAATTGGACGACATTTGCAGGAACTGCAGATAATATGGACATTTTGATTGATACATCGTGTAATTCTGCATCAATTGGGCGGGAAATTGGGGTTCATTAGAAGATGAACGTAGGTCAAACAAGTAACTGATTGGACTTTATGTTTTCCGGGGTACTCGCAATACCAGTGCAAGAACTGTAGAATTCTGACACCTGTTAGAATTTATTACTTTTAATCCCAGTTATTTTCAGTGATTTGTTATGCTCCACTGGAACCAGGACGATAGGTCAATAATCGATTAGTGAGAATAAATATAGAGAATGTAGAAATTAAAAGCATGAGTTTAAAGGACAATATTGGTGCCAGTCATCATCACATATGCGATAGAGCTGGTTAAACACATTCCAGTGAGCATAAATTCGGCCGTGTATCTGTTATCACTCGTCACATCAGTCAGTTATATAGAGAGATGACTCGTAGCAATGATCCCTGTGTTTAAATTATATTTGGAACGTGTTTAATTAGCTCTATCACATATGTGATAATGACTGACACCAATATTGTCCTTTAAATTTAGTATTGAAGAATGTCCCAGAAGACAGAAATGAGGGTTCCGTATCATAAGGTCTGCCATTGAGTCAAATGGCGTGACAAGTAGGAGAGTTGCCTGTCCAACCTCGTGAGTTTTCTCTGGATCCTCTGGTTTGCTCCCACAACACACAGGCAAATTATTGAAATACAATTGAACCATATGTTAGTGCCTAAATGACCTAGTTTGACTCAAGTGTTGATCTTAAACCTATTTCTCCCGCTTTTAGAACCAATTTCGTATATTTTGAGATTTTAAAGAATAGAGTCATACGATCTTTACAACCCGGGGATTGGGATGGCCTAGTGTTCTAGAGTGCCGCGCTTCGACCTCTAGCTGGCTGGTCACCTCTGGCTTGCGGGTGTGGTTTTGAGCCCTGGTGAAAGCTTATGTGGCATGGAGATAGGGGCGCCTTCTCAACCTCGTGGGTTTCCTCCGGGCACTCCGGTTTCCTAACACTGCTCAAGACCCCTACGCGCAAGGGAATTATGGAAATAAAATTAAACCATATGTTAGTCCTGAAATGACTCTCTCCACCCTACTTCCTGTCCTATCTTGTGACAATGTACTACATAAACCCAGTACTAATTGTATAATATAACAACGTTATGATTGCTTCAATGGGCTATTATAGTTACATTCGTCGTGATTTGCTATCTCAATATGATCAATTATACGGTTGATGGACGGAACACAGAATCTTCTACAATTATACAATAGCTGAATAGAAAAAAAAACGTGCGCAATATCCGTGTACAGACATTTAACACATCCTCAAAGCATCTTTTACACGTTCAGCTTTGTTCTTCTGGATCTGTTTTGGTACCTACAAGTGCTCGTTGTGTTGAAAAGCTCTAACAACCGACGGATTTAACTTTGTTTAGACACAATTAGTATAGTACATTGTCTTTTGTGTTGTTGGAAATATTATTTTGGCTTAGTTTAAAACAATTTGTCTTGTTTTATTGTCGATATTATTATCGGTAATGTTAGTTCAATGGTCTTACACAGACGCGACGGCTGATAAGAATTTCGACATCATCCACATACTGATAACCAAACCCAAAACAAGCGCCATTGTTTCAGCTGAAATTAGAATGTCGAAGGTTATCGGTTCTATTCTCTGTGAATTGGCATTTAATTGTTGAAAAGATAGTCGGTCAGATGGGACGAAAGACCAGGTCCTGGACATTGAATGGCAGTATACGTACAGATATAGCATTAAACCGCGATATGATTTAGAGCGTCTGTATTTTACGATGAGTTCCGGGCTCAGCAGGTTTAAGTTCCCCACCAACCAAATGGTACCCCACACTTGGTATCGAGTGGTTTATATCGGCCATGATCCATTTATTCCTGTGAAAAACAACCTTTTCGCAAAGTACCGCTTATGTCGCCCTACGACGCGATAAAACTGTCGGCGACTAGCGGGAACTGACAGCTTATGTCGCTACGACTGAATTTATCTACGACTGGGAGCAACAACGAGAAACCAGTTGATCGCAGTCGTAAGAGCGCTTATGTCGCCCGGCATCAGTTGAAGATTTGGAGCAACAACCGACCTAATGACTGATACGTGATGATCATCAAAATGGCCTCATTACAAGGTTGTTACCGCCCCCTGGATACCACGTGACTAAATAACCGAATCTTGTTGGCTGCGTCGGCTTGGCGCCAGTCGTAAGTGCGCTTATGTCGCTTCCGACTAGAGACAACTAGGTGTATCCAGTCGTAGGAGTAGAACATGTGCCACTCGGAGAAACTGGAGACAACTCGACGGTGACTGGCTTATGTCGCCCAAGTAGTTACGACTGGTTGTATCCAATTGATCGTAGACCAGTCACCGATTTCGAGTCGCCGACAGTTTTATCGCGTCGTAAGGGCGACATAAGCGGGGCTTAAGACCGGACGAAAAAAAATAGAAACGAGCACCAATCATGTAGCGAACTGTGCTAGCACTGGTAAGCTAATATCGTTGACTTATGTTAGTAATGATTATTTATGTCATTAAATGATATAAGTATTCTAAACTTATGTTTCGTATGTATTGAAAGTGGTAAAAAAAATTAAGAGTTGTTATACATTTGTAGTTGTAACATGCTTAAGGGTTAATCTTGCGGTTTGATTGACGAATCAGACATTGTCTATTGGACAATAACGCCTCTCCGTTGTATTAATTTCTTTTAAAATCCTTAAAAAGCATGTTACAATTAATACAAAGTCTTTTTTAAAAAATTTATTATCTTACTCGCAGGTCCCCCACGAGGTTGAGAAGGCGCTCCTATCTCAATACCACATACGCTCATACCAGGGATCGCAACCGCAACCGCAAGCCAGAGGTGACCGGCCAGCTAGAGGTCAAAGCGCAGAAATCTAGACCACTAGGCCACCCCACCCATTACTATTGAATACTTAAACCTGGACGATAGCGGTGTATATGTATTCAATAGTCACAGTTTTAACACCCTAGTGACAAAACACCTACTTAATGACTGTTGGCCTATTGCTAGCAATTTTAATTAACAAATACACATTATGTGTATAAACTGACGACTTTGGTCTATTAGTGTCGTATATTTTCATTTATGTGTTGCTTAGGGCTCGGCATCTAAACACACCAAAACAGATACTAAGTGGGATAGTGGAGTAAGGGGAGGTCACGATACGACGGGCCTGGCACCCAAACACAAATCCCACAAAGATGACATCTACCAATCCAAAAGCAGAAGAGTTCATCTACCAACCAATATGTTTTTTTACTAAATAAAGGGAAGAACTTCCCACTAAAACGAATCCATGGCCTAAGGCCGAAATGGAAAGATTGCAAAATCATATTCTAAAAAACAGGAAGCCGCTTCGGCTCTCCTATGTCTCTTAAGTGGAAGCAGACGTTAAACACCAAACAGAAGAGAAGAGAAGCTCAGTTGTCAGTGTAATATTATATACGTTGGGATATGGGTGGTAAATACCTTCAAAAAGTTGTTACGTACAAGCCTGGGGTCTAAACAAACCGGGTGTGATATGCTCAATCGTCTTAGCACACCTGATTACAATTGTCTTAATATCGATTCATAGCAAACTGTTGTTCTTTGCTAACCCTTCGACCTCTCCCTAATGCATTCCTCCTAGAATTATATTTTGATCCTTCTTAATATAGACAAGCTGATCTATTCTTAAATGTCTACCAAGATCAGATGATAAAGAAACTTCCTCCCGGTCATTGTCTCCGAACAGCCAACTGTACACCACGAAAACATTCAATTTCCTCAGCCGGTGTAATCTTCATCAACTCGGGGGAAGCTGATATTCGCGGATGGCGGGAGGCAAGACAAATATTTATAAATTAATAAGAAGGAACACATGTTTAATTCATGAAGATTACAATAGTCTAGGATGCGATTTATAATCTTCACAATTTATCGGGATAAGAAACAGCGAGACGACAGAACATTAGCGTTATTATAGTCATGAATATAACATAAAGATGCATTATATAAGATTTAGATGAAGAGTCTTTAGTTATTGTTATAATTATAACAGTATAAAAAAAGATAAAATGGAAAATCAATTTATTGAAAATTTTACTCAAATCACTTTATTCCGTGCCAAAAAACATGGAAATTGTAAGATTTAGTTAAAGACCTAGTCGTTTTTGCTGTAACAGTACAAAAATAGATAATGACAAATTTATGACTATATTGAAAATTTATCTCGATTTTCAGTCCTTCAGTATCCACAAACAACGCCCAATTTAACGTTTAACGATATGATGATATAAACTTTTATTCTTTTGAGAATTAAAAATCGTCATGGTACAGATTTTAGCATTCAGGACCGAAGTAGACGGCGTACTTATCGGCATATTTTAGTCGGTAATCCACACTCGATGTTTAAGATATCTTTTAGAATTTTCTTCCGATTAAGATTATTTATCTACACATTCATAGACTTGAAATTATTTATCACCCAATAGTTCATTTGTAAAGTATTTTGGGTGCAGTCCACATACAACAGCCGGTTAAATCCTTCTCACTGTCAGAATTATCGCAAAAAAATTCCTTTTGATCCAAATTTTCTTCAGGCTGCGGATAGATCCTCATCGATATTTACATTCACATCTATTCCATCGTCAATGTCAATATGTTGGCTAAAAAGGATTGATTATTCGTATTACTATACATTGTATTTTCGCTATCAATTCAATACCCCAAAATGGCGGCGTATAAACAAAAACATACACGTAATTGCACGATATGACTTCTGTATTTTTCACTATTGGCGGAAACTATCGAGCAATTATCCAATCATTGTTGCCTTTTAATAGAAGATCCCATTACATTTAAGGGTAAATGGTGTTGTATATGCTGGGTATAAACCTACTCTCCCTCGGATTGATATGATAGAGAACACTTTGTCTTCGCCCACGGGTTCTCTAACATATCAACCTCGGGTAGGTTAATATCATATACATACAGCACATGAGAATTGAGGAAACATAGATACAATTAGAAAAATCTCTTGATGACGTGCGTAGTATGGATAACCGAGCCGGACCTTCAAGAAAGAAAATAAATTGGAAGTAGTCTTTTTTCAGAAATTAGGTTTTGTCTGGTACAAACATTTTTGTTTTCTCAAACAAAAGGACGTTTTATCTCTTTTAAATCATGTAATCATTAATGTGCAAAGGAATAAATAATATATTGAAATATACTATCCGCTCATGCAATACAAGATAACTCGTATTTTAACTTTTAATTCCAAATACGATCTTGATATATGTTCATATACAGCTGGAAAGTATGTTTATTGTTTGCTTAAACATGTAAATTATTTACTTACACATTTGTATTTTCATACCTTGAAAGGAGAACAAATTTGAAATGGCACTCACAGGTATTAAATAAGGAGGGTTGGTACTTAACACAAAATACAAGATGTATGGATGCATACAATTAAAATGATCGGAATACATTTTCAAAATTGTAAAATATGTTCTAACATATTAATTTTAACGTACTTTGTCAAAGCATATATAATTTGGATCGTCTGAACTCTATTAAGCGAGGGAGGGGGTATTTAAAAGTCAAAATACGCGTCTTAATACAAAATTCAAGTTATCGAATAATGCTGCACCGGAACGTTTTTGTCATGCGCTCTTTAAATATACGAATATTAGCTACAATGGCACATTAATGGTTACATGATTTAGAAGAGATCAAGTCATCTTCCGTCTGTCTAAAGATATATGTCGCTATCAGATAAAACCTAATTTCTGAAAACAGATTACTTTCAGTTTACGTTGTTTAATGCTGGAATAGATTAACCAATAGATATAGCGAGAGACAATACACCCACGCGATTTCACTGAAGTCGGTGGATTCTGATTTGTATGGTGACACACTGTATGCTAGGTTGACTTTCGCTCATGTCGTCAAAATGTTCCGGTTTGATTATTTTCGAGAACTGTTTTTGGAGAAATGTTTTGCAAGATTTGTATATAGAGATTTGTGTTTAAATAACTCTGAATTGATAACTCTGAATTTCCGAATTAATAATTCTAAATTAATAATTCTAAATTAATAATTCTGAATTAATAACTCTGAATTAATAACTCTGAATTAAAAGCTGTTTGATCTTCCATACCATGGTAGACATTGTCTAATCCATTCAATATATTAGCCGTCTGTTGATCTAGACGGTCCGGATTGTTGCGTACGAGCTTGTCATGTGCATAAACGTATAAATAAATAGTTTATGTAGCATTTCAAGCCAGAAAAAATACTAAGATTTAGGGCAGATTTAGCTCTTGCATCATGCATCTTTAATGCAACTGGAAAATTGATTCTACGGTGGTTTTCAAAATTAATTGTTTTTAAAAATTACAATTTCCAGAAAGTAAAAATATAAATATTTAATTCTGTCTTTTGCTCAATATGTTGTCAACTCACTATTATACGAGCATAAGTTATCTTTATGACACTGAAACGCCGGACATAATAACACAATTACCCCCCTTGTTTTCCTATTTCCCACCATGCAATAGTTATCTTCAAACGTTTGAATTTGAAGTTAAAAATGATATTTTTGTAAATTTCTCAACTGGCAATAGTAAATTATAGGATTAATAGGATTATTCTATAACAAGGTAGGACTGTTTATAGATACCATCTATTTAAGGGCTTTATTTTAATATATTGAAAAAACATAACTTAAACATATGACATTGTAACTTTAATGTACTTCTGGGGTTTTTTTGTTTTAATTAATAATATGTACATTTATAATGCGCTATATCCACAACCTAAGTTTATGCTCAAAGCGCTACACAATTAATGTGTAAAGCTTGTTTACTTTGCACCATTCTATTTACAAAATGAACCCCCCTGGGAGGAAAAACTATGGAAACCAATAAGTACTATTTCGATTATTCTTGCCATTGTCAAGAAGTCACGACAAATGGCCGTGAAATGTATTGATAGAAAAGGCATACAAAACCTTGCTTTAAAAGGCACAATTCACCATAGATTCACCTAATGATCAGCAATCCAAATACATACCTTGTTGGAGACCATACACAATCACAAGTATTTTTATTGTTAAAGAACAATCTAACCATTCATTAAGGAGACGTGGGCTAACAATGTAAAACAAGAAAATCAAACTGAAGTTATGTTTTCAGATAGAAAAACCGGAAGTCTTGAATACCATCGAGTTATTTCTGTCTTCTAAGTCGGTCAAACGAATTTAAAAAAATATGTTTATTATATTTCAAGGTCTATGTTTAAGGTGGAGCTAAAAGGATGGAAATTATAAGCTACCGAGTTGTTTTACGACAAAGGAACTAATAGTAGTACCAACAATAGACAAGAGAGAGAGAGAGGGGCCTCTAGTCCACCATCTTTCTATTAAGCTACCGAGGAACTGATAGTACAAATAATAGATAAAATTGTCAATCTAGGTAAATTGAATTTTTTAAGAGAGAGAGAGAGAGAGAAAGAGAGAGAGAGAGGGGACCCCTCTAGTCCGCCATCTTTCTATTAAGCTATACCGAGGAACTGATAGTACAAATAATAGATGAAATTGTCAATCTAGGCAAATTCAATTTTTTAAGAGAGAGAGAGAGAGAGAGAGAGAGAGAGAGTGAGGGGTGAGTTTATCTCACACTTGACTAACCTAAAGATACAAATCTAAATATGAATGAATGAAATGGGGTTTAACGTCCTACGCTTAAGCACCGTACCTGGGCTAATTGAAGACGGGCATACGCCACAGTGTGCAATGAGGGAAATTTTGCCCGGGCAGCGGCGCTACGGCCTACTCTTATATCGAATTCCAACTGCCAAGGGATCTTTTACGTGCACTCCAATTCGTACACGGGACCTCGGTTTTTCGTCCCATCCGAACGACTAGGCAGCTGTCCTTGTCAGGCTCTCCTTCTGCATCACTGACAAGGGGAAATCACGCCGGAAACAAATCTAAATACATACCTTCTTAGGACAAGGCAGATAGATAGGGAAGCACAACATGGATTTAACGTCTATGGGACTAGCATATGGTTAATTATTATCTGAATAATTTTCTGTGACACTGGCCTTAATCGTTGTCATGTGCAAGCATGAGGTAGACCATATACGATCTAACCCCATGTGTTAGACTATTCACAAAACAAATACCACGCCGAACCTTGGAGACAAGAGTTAGTTAATCGCCTTAAAAACAATTCAAACAATTATACATGACACGCACTTTGAAAGTTAGAAATGTATTGCATCCCAGGTTGATAACAAAATTTACTTACACTCGCATTTGATCCTTTTATACAGTACGTGTATGGATGGTATCTAGCCTTAAAGCTACAATTTCAAATTTTTTAGTTTTATTTTTAAAATTCATTAAAATAAAGCCTTACAATCGATTGCACCATAAACAGTCCTACTATGTTAAATAATGAACCTATTAATCCTATAATTAACTATTGCCAACTGAGAAATTGGCAAAAATATCATTTTCAACTTCAAATTCCAACGTTTGAACGAAGCTAATGCATGGAGGCAATGGGCGGTAATTGAGTTATTATTTTTTTATGTGTCAATGATTTTAAGGGTGTAAAATAATGTCCATGGCCATATAACATTGAGTTGATAACCTATTGAGCAAAAGACAGAAATGATAACGTTTTGACTTCCTTAGAAATTATGAAATTCTCGCTTTAAGTGATAATATAAAAATATGATGAATATCTTCATGTAATACATATTCGATATGGTCCTAGTTTTATTTTATTGACTTGTCTTGTCTTCTCCATTATACTTGTCTTTTATTGGATTCATGTGATTTAGTGAGGTTTCTTCTGTTTGCGTCGTTAACATTTTCGTACATTAATAGCTTCAAAGAATCCCGACTTAGTAACATGTTCAAATTAAATATAAAAACATGTTTAATTATTTGCGTTATACCAAATCCATTTGGAAAGTAAGGCTAAATTTTTGATGTTTTCGTTTTGAACTAAGTTGACGTCGATGTACGGTCATGACATGTACTCTTGGTGTGATCTTAAATTAGTAATACACAATTTATATGGTATAGATACTTGATATACATGTGTCACAATTGGTATGTGTTCATTTGATATGTTTAATTGTGACATGGGTATTTTCGGTGGTTCAGGGTACATTATTAATTTAGTAGATGATTAAAAGGGATATTTAATTCTTTTATAAACATCTTATAGGGTTTGTACACATTTTGGTTAATAAAGTTAATTTATTTTCAATGTATATGTGTTGTTTTTTACAGAATGATTGTAGGCATGTTTTGACAAGTTAGGTAATAAGGATCTGAAGTAATGAATGTGTCTGGGTTCTGATGCATGTGCATGTGGTGCATAGTTTTGATTGGATGGGTGACTGACTGAAAGTTTCTTGGTGTAGGAATTAGAAAAGTTTGTCAGAGAGGTTTGAGAAGTTACAGGTTAGACATCGCTGTAATCTCTACTTACATCAGAGAGATTTTAAAGGACCAGACATGACTGTTGTACAATGACTGGCTTTAGATGAATAAACCCTGGTAAAGTAAATAAAATATATTTAAATGTGGTGAATCAGTTCCTGAATGAAATAACATTAAACTGGCAATGTCTAGGTGACCTATATTTCAATCCAGGGGTGACCTTGTGAGTGACCCGTAGTGTAGTTTAATCTTGGTGAACTTTACGAATCATGCGCCTATGTAGTCTTGGTGAATCTTGGTGAATTTTTAATACAAATAGTGAGTCTAGGTGAATCCTGCATTATATGGATCTGTGACACGTGGGGGTTGTGTGAATTTCAAACAATTTGTGTTCGGGTTTATGGTGTTTTAAAACCTACGCGATTTGGGATGGTGGAATAAGACGGAAAACTAATGTGAATGCTAACCAGGAGGATTGGTTGAAATAAAGAAACAGAAAATTAGATGCCGGAATGAACTGTGACTTAATCATTAAATATTTGTAAAACAAACCTCTAAAATTTATATGTAAAATTGAATGTAATAATATACATATATTGAAAATTATCTGTTTAGTTGTGTTGTTTATTGGTAATTGGGAAAAGGGGCAATTAAGTTAAAGAACCTGAGGTCACTTTGTGACAACATGTGTGATCTTAAATTAGTAATACACAATTTATATGGTATAGATACTTGATATACATGTGGGATCTTAAATTAGTAATACACAATTTATATGGTATAGGTACTTGATATACATGTGTGATCTTAAATTAGTAATACACAATTTATATGGTATAGATACTTGATATACAGGTTTCGAAAGACTGCAAGAACGCACTAATGGAAAATTATAAAGGTCATACAACAGTTAGGTTGTTATTGAAAATACTGGACAGATTACACTAAAAGAGACTATAAATAACGTTATTGTTCACAAATTATTTGAAATATATTTTATATAGTATTTTAATATATTATGCGATGTCTAAAAACTAAAAAAGATTGCTTTCTTAAGGTTGTATTTGGCCCGATAGAATTGAGAACACATCTTATTTGTTCACTTGCTGTTGGGTTGATGACATTCGTGGTTATGTATCGAATTCTAACTGCCAAGGGATCTTTTACGTGCACGCCATTGTGTACTAGGGACCTGGGTTTTTCGTACCATCCGAAAGACAAGACAGCTGTCCTTGTCAGGCCCTCCGTCCTGCTTCACTGACAAGGGGAAACCACGACGGAAAATCTGGATGAACTGTCTCGGTAAATACCCGACCTCCAGGCTAGCGATCGAGCGTCTTACCCTCTAAGCCACCGTGATCCCCTGTGCGAAAGACAATCAAATTATATTCTGTTCTGCTTTCTCTCATTAAGACGCAGACGAATAATGGCGTGTATGGTTGTGACTTACTGTTTTGGGACAGATTACGTTTCCTCGATGGAATGATTGGAATAGGGTTCAACGCCCAAGTCGGTTAATGAGCACGGGTCTCCTATTATGATGTAAATTACAAACTGAGACGCCTTGTCAGACTTTAATCATGTACATGGCAGTGGGTTGAAAGCTTTTTGAAGGCGCATTCAATCTATATTTTATACTTTGTGGCAAGGGAAATAAGCCTTATATCTATAAAGAGAGAGGAAGAGGGGAGAGAGAGAGAGAGAGAGAGAGAGAGAGAGAGAGAGCTGGGGTTTAACATCCCATCGACACAGACTATAAGTGCCTCTCTGATTAAAACAAAGATCCTATTTCGTTCCGGTTTGTAGTTACAAATTGCGTTTTACTTGTCTTAACTACGCTAGAATTTGGAAAAGTTGTTATAATAGGCATTCTAGTTAAAGTGAGAGGTTAGCCAATGAAACGGTCTGTTACGTCGAGCCCTTTGCCTTTTCATGCACGTCATGCACGGAACGGTGTGTAAACTACCAGAAACATCAACATTGAGTGATTAGTCAATGTCTGACGTCATAGGGTCAAAAACCCACTAATACCTGTCATATTTCCATGTAGTGTAGGACATCGCAAGTATAAAAAAGCGAAACAAAATATAGATCTGTATTTTAATTAGATAGACTAATATCAAATACTCAAGATATATATATTCACTCAGATTACTAGTAATTATTTAGCAAAACTAAATTGAAATACCAACTCTAGATAATGTCCCTTTTGGGATTTTTTGGGATTGAAAACAGTCTCTCCCATTTGGTTCCAGGGCCAATGAAGATGATGGCGTTTGTTACGCTGGGATCAGACTAGATCAATGCAATATCTAATACGCCATATCGTTGTAAACATTATACGGAATGAAACAAATGAAATTAGGTTTATCGTTCTACTTTTCGGCTCCGACTGGGCTAATGAAGGCGACATACGTCACACAGTGTACTAAGAGGGCATTTTGATTCCGGGCAGCGGCATCATATCGAATTCCAACTGCCAAGGGATCTTTGAGGTGCACGCCAATGTATACACGGGACCTCGGTTTTTCGTCCCTTCCGAACGAGTAGACAATTCACCTGCACCACTGATCGAACACACAACATTTCATTCGTAATGAACTCGTCAAAATATTGGTGAGAATCTCCTTCGAGACAAACGATGGCATCCTGTCAACAAATAGGCTTAAAGTACATAAAAATGTTCGTTTGTATTGAACCCGTCAACAAAAAGAATGACGTCAAATCTATTTCGTCCTTGATTTAATTTACCGGGATCAGGCAAATGTCTGTAACCGAATCCTTAATAGATGACTCCGTGTTGATAAACCGGAAGTAGTGAGTGGTGGCCTCTATTTACAGTCTATTTATAGCTCACCTGATTTAAATACCCGACACAACTTAAGCTATCTGTTTACTGCCCAGCTCTTAGATAATTACCCGACGAACAAAAATAACTTGACAATCTTTATTAACAAATAGACTCTAATATCGTGTCCTACAAAATAGACTCTAATATCGTGGTAAGTTCAGGGTTTAAAACAAATAAAAAGACTATAATGTTGTTTTGTTAACGTATTAACCCCCAACCCAATATAGACCCATTCTTTCAGCTAAAAACATTGAATTTGGAACGGAATCAATATCCCTGGATGTGTGTGTGTTGGGGGGGGGGGGGGTTCTGTCATTGAGTCAAGTGGTGTGGTTTAACGTACCATCCGAACACAATTCTTTGCTAGGCCCTTCATCGCTTTACGCCCACTGCTAAAAACGCATACACACAATTTAAGTATTGAAATAAAATTTAACTATGTAAGTCTCGAAATTACCTGATTTGTGCCGAGTGGACGTTACACCTCTCTCTCTCCTCTCCCCCCCTCTCTCTCTCTCCCTCTCTCTTTAAAATTCGATTTACGTAGATTTACCATTCTTTTTTTGCAGTCATTACTATTATTGGTACTTTCAGTTCTTTTGTCTTACAACAACTCATAGCCTATACTTCCCATCCTTTCAGCTCCAAATAAACATAGAATCTGGAATGTAATCAATATTTTTAAAATTAGTTTTGACAGGAATAAAAGACATAAATAACTCGATGGTATTCAAATCTCCCGTGTTGTTCTTCCGCAAAACATGACTTAAGTTTGGTTTTCCTTGTTTTATAGTGGTAGCCTACCATCGCCTTAATCAATTGACAGATTGTTCTTTACCAATAATTAAAAATACTTGTGATTGTGTATGGCCTCTAGGTCTATAATTGACCTTTATGCTGATTATGTTGGGACTTTAATGGGTGACCGATTGGTCTGAAGCCTGTACATTACATCATTAGTTCTGTCATTAAGTCGTCGAGTTGATGTTAAATCCCACCCCTCTCTCTATTTCTCTCAAATGTCAAATGTTTTGGTGTAACGTACCATCCTCCGAACACAATTTTTTGTTATTTTCCTGCACTAATGAAAATGGGAAACCACGATGGAAGAATTCGAAGTACGTCTTTGTAGTGCGCCAGCTTCATTATTCACTGCGAGCCGCTAGGTCTATATTCTCAGATAGGGGGTTGGATGGCCAAATGTGCGTGTTGTATCATACGGCCTGTCATTGAGTCAACTGGCGTGGTGTCCAATTCCCGGTTGTACGTAACAAGGAGAAGGGTCGCCTGTCCAATCTCGTGGGGTTTCGCCTGATCCTCAGGTTCCTCCCACTGCTAACGTCTGCTAGCGTCCAAGTGAATTATTGAAATACAAATAAACTATGCCAGTCCCGAAATACATAGTCTGTGTCGAGTGGACGTTAAACCCAATTATCCCACCCCACCTCTCTCTCTCTCTTGCTCTCTCTCTCTCTCTATCAGATGAAATAGGAACAATGATTAAAATGTTATAACCAAAACATCGCTCTGTTTATAAATATTCTTCTTGCGTGACATTTTATACCCCAATTATGTAGGAACACCCGATACGATTTATCAATTAATTAGTCTTTCGAAATACTTAAGTTTCAGATAAATCTGTCGAGAAGGCTTCCATCCTTCGATCGGCCACGGGTTATCCGGCTCAAAGACCTGGGAAGCGTGTCTTTTTATCGGAAAAGTCTGACTGCCAAACTATTCTCTGGGTTGAACTTCTGATTTGCATGACTATAGCAGATGACACGAATTCAATTATAGGATACCAACTGCATCTCCGACATCAAAGTCGACATGTATTGTACAGTTACATCATTTCACTTGATTTAAACATGGCTCATATATTGGCTTCATTACGGCTTTTTGTTAGTGTTACGTATTCCATGCTACTATATTAGACTTTCAATGAAATTTAGAACCCACTAGAGAAAAGGTGCTGATTTGGCAATTAGCATATTGTTGTAGAATTGGCATCAAATTGGACGACATTTGCAGGAACTGCATATAATATGGACATTTTGATTGATACAACGTGTAATTCTGCATCAATTGGGCGGGAAATTGGGGTTTATTAGAAGATGAACGTAGGTCAAACAAGTAACTGATTGGACTTTATGTTTTCCGGGGTACTCGCAATACCAGTGCAAGAACTGTAGAATCCTGACACCTGTTAGAATTTATTACTTTTAATCCCAGTTATTTTCAGTGATTTGTTATGCTCCACTGGAACCAGGACGGTAGGTCAATAATCGATTAGTGAGAATACATATAGAGAATGATGAAATCAAAAGCATGAGTTTAAACGACAATATTGGTGCCAGACATTACCACATATGGGATACCGCTGGTTAAACTCATTCCAGTGAGCATAAATTCGGCCGTGTATCTGTTATCACTCGTCATATCAGTCAGTTATATAGAGAGATGATTCGTACCAATGATCTCTGTGTTCAAATTATATTTGGAACGTGTTTAATTAGTTCTGTCACATATGTGATAATGACTGACACCAATATTGTCCTTTAAATTCAGTATTGAAGAATGTCCCAGAAGACAGTAATGAGGGTTCCGTATTTGCCCATCCAGTAACAGAATGACACATTGAGGGTTAGATTTATTTGATAAGCTAAAGATCCATAATCTGTTCAAAAATCATAGGTGACGCGATGAAAAAACAGGGCTAGCGCTAACCCCGAACTTAACCCTAATGCTTACCCTAACCCTTATTCACATCTCGGCTAAAATCGAGCTTGCCTCACATTAAGCGGTGGATTCGGTCGTCCGGTAACAAAATTTGATAAGCATCAGTTGTTGGCGCTTGGGTCGCGATCAGCCAGGCAGGAAATGGAATAGACGCCGGTTTATCAAGACAGAAGTTGTTAAGCAAGAGGTGGAAAGGTCCCCGCTAGTATTTAACATTCTCTTTAGAGTTTTCGATACCATAAACACTTATTTTTTTAGTCCAGACATGTTGATGTTTTTCGTATCCATAATATAAACGGGTTGGATGGCCGAATGGTTAGCAGTTGCGAGATGTCAACGAATGTTGACTTCCAATACTGGAGATACACAAAGAGAAACATGCCACGGAATTGAACATTTAATATACAGCAACTTACATTCCTTGAGTCAACTGACGTGGTTTCGAATGCTGCCCGGCTGTACGGGACAAGGAATAGAGTCGCCTGTCCAACCTCGTGGGTTTTCTCATCCCACTTCTAGAGACCCCTACGCGCAAGCGAATTGATGAAATAACATTTACCATATGTTAGTCCCGAAATGACATAGTTTGTGTCGAGTGGACGTTAAACCCAATGTATCTCTATATCTGTGTCTATTCTTATATAAACAAAAGTTATTAGGTGTAATAACACAATGTAATTTGTCTGGGGTTCTAGATTTCATTTCAATGTTGACATGTAGGCTTGACACGGGGGGTAAATGACCAATAACGTCTCACTGACAGGAGATTTACTCATTTATCAATGTGTAATCAGAACGAGGCACGTTGACAGGAAAGATAAGACGGGATTACCATGACGTTAATTATAGTTTCCGGAACACCACGCGGATTAGTTCTATATATGTAAACAACTAGATATTGTTGAGACTACTAATTGCCTCCCAATTTGTCACGGAAGACGTAAAAATAGTACAAGACACGACATAATGTAATTAAAAGAAACCTAATTACTGTCAACTATTATAAGCTTCTTTGTTTGTCATTGGAGAGAGAGAGAGAAAGAGAGAGAGAGAGACATAGCGAGACAGAGTGAGATGGGGTTTAACGTCCACTCGACACAAACTATGTCGACACAAATAATTCGCTTGCGCGTAGGGGTCTTTGGCAGGGTAGTAAACCGGATGTTTGTCATTGGAAGAGTTAAGGTACGCCGAAACCAAACAAAGTGTACTTTGGAACAAAAACCACGAACCACGTATGACATCATCGCTTCGATACCGAAAATTGTCAAAGGAACAAGAATTTCAAGGTTTGAATTCGGGACTCCCCCTTCATGTGAACGCCTTTGTGTCACCGAAGATGTAAAATAGAACAAAATACAACCAACTGTAATTAAAAGAAACATATATACTCATTGCATAAGCTTCTAGTTTGTCACACGGGGGGGGGGGGGTGCTGACTAGTCCGCTGGTTCATTAGTCAATCTGTATCTGTTATTAGCTTTAGGGTTGAGTTAGGGCTAGAGTCCACTTGCCCATCGATATTTATTATAAGGGAGAGGGTTGGGTTAGGGTTAGAGTTCATTTGTTCATCGACATCTATTATTAGGGTGAGGGTTGGGTGAGGGTTAGAGTTCATTTGTCCATCGATATCTATTATTAGGGAGAGGGTTGGGTTAGGGTTATGTTTATTGATACCCATTTTAGCAATTCTTATTTGGCGGACTAGTGAACCCCGCTCATCACTGTTAGAGATAAAATAGGCCGAGACCCCAAAAAATGTGAACATTTGGTAATCGCCGCGCACGTGGAATCTTTTATAATCTGTTGGACCACTAATCAGATCGAAGAGAAGGGCGGCCATGTTACATATTATGTTTTAAAAAATTGATAGAAATACAATTGCCTTTTGGATAAATAAATAAAGCATGGATTTTCTTCACAAAAATGGATAAATATTATAAAATATGTGAAGGTAGACAATAATAATTGGTACACGTTTGTTCCAGGTGCTTCCAAATATAACATTTTCTTGAAATCAGCTGTAATAAACAAAAGGGGTCACCGCGGTTAAGTCATTGAAATTCTCTATATGTGACTGGTGACAGCCAAATGAGTCACTTGGAGTACAAATAATATTTGAGTTATGCATATATTCAGAAAGAACATGTTATAGGCTTTTTTAAATTATATATTAAATGTAAAGATTGGATGAAATTTTTTTTAAAAATTATATATCATTGAAAAGCTTATAACATGTACTTTCTGAAGATATTCATAATATTATTTTTTACTTCAAGTGACTCATTTGGCTGTCACCAGTCACATATATTACTCAGAAGAGATTTGATTAGACAATGATAATGGACATGCTATGTCAATTACCCGGGTTTTACAGTCTCAGTACAGCAATTGCTAGAGAAAGATTTCTGTCTCGGGCTATTGCTTCAGGAATATGCTTAAAAGCAATGTCTGGGAAGCTGTTAAAATAAGGATGGAATATTCCTTTGTCTATTTACTCAGAGTTACCATATAACCTCGTTATTTATTTGTGGCGACCATTGGGCTGATAATATGGGACACGTGAAACCGGGTATTACTTTTCAAACGTCAAAGTGTTCGAACCCATTGGATATTTAATACTATTAATTAAAAATGTTATTCTTCTAGATTTCAATTTAACACCCCGCGATGATCAGCCCTTCACCTTTCAGAAAACATAAGAGATTAAACAAAACTTCAATAGACCACTCTGTCAACCACCTTTACAGCTTCGTTTAAATTTACAGAGTGGCAAAGCTTAGAACGAATTCAAAAATGGCGCGAATTCCAAAATGGCGGCCAATCTCCCTAAAACCAGCTTTGAAAAAAAAGAGTATTTTCAACGCTTTCAGAACTGAAGGCAGCAATTAGGAGATGGGAAGGGTTAGGGTTAGGGTTAGGACTATTTTTCCGAGTTTTCAGTTTTTGACTTCGCCAATAGAGGGCTTTGAAAGTATCGTCGTAACAATAGCCAGGGGGCTATTTTTACGACTCGTCGTAATAATAGCCTCTGCCTTAAATTTAACCCATGTAACACCCCGCCAGAGATGACCACAATTTCATATTTTAAATTGTAGCCTTAAAATAGATGGTTGGTATCCATAAACAGTCCTACCTTGTTAAAGAATAATCCTATAATTCACTATTGCCAGCTAAGAAATTGGCAAAAGTATCATTTTCAACTTCAAATTCAAACGTTTGAACAAAGCTATCTCATTGAGGAAAATGGAAAACAAGGAGCTTATTGTGTCAATCATTTAAGGGTGGGGAATATTGCCCATGATCGTATAATAGTGAGTTGGTAACATATTGGGCAAAAGACATAGCAGTGGTTCTAGTCTGAATTAAATTTACAATTGTCAGATGATTTTTACCCTACTATGATACACACAGAACGCCAGCTGGATCACCGATAATATCGTATACGAAACAATGTCGATACAGACAGTTGATTGCTGAGACTATTGTATACGAAACAATGTCGATACAGACAGTTGATTGCTGAGACTATTGTATACGAAACAATGTCGATATAGACATTTTGGAATCCGATCTGAATAAAGAATTACGCGAGATGTCAACGATTGTGATCATACAATAGTAAAAAAAAGAATTCCATTGTTTTCAATTGCTTAGAAAATATGAAATGAAATTGTCGCTTTAAGGAAATATCACGGTGTTCGTCTCCTTGTCTCCATCGGATAGTTAGACTCGAGATTAAACTGTTATTCTTCGACACTTCAAAAGACCACTCAGCCACTTCACGTTCATATTTATGTATTCAATTTACATATTTTAACCTACGTAACAACCTGAGAACATCAACACATCCCCTCCCAGGAAATGTCAGAGTGTTCGTTTCCCCACTGGGTAATTTACTACCCAACTAATTAATTAATAGACGAGAGATTAAACAGTTATTCGTCCAGACTCCTATTAAAGCATCCTCTCAGGTCACTCGAAACTAGGGGTGTTATATTTCTAACTTGTTCTTGTTGATAAATTAATTGGTATTTTATTAAATTTGTCTGGAAGGATTATATCCAACTAATTGTTGGCGAGACTGAATTGTTAACTTTCTTCTTAAATCAAATAAATCGCCCATCAACCCCAGTTCTATGTATATTTTTTTCTAGCACGATTGTTAGACAACATTTATGTTCCATGTTCATCTGCTTTTTCTGCTGGATTGACTTGGAACGCGTTTGAGATTTATCTGTTAATTGGTTTATGCCAAGAGATTAATGTGGTTTATAGCAAAGCTCATGGGTTGAAATTGGTGGCTGAGCGATGGCATGCTAGCAGACCGGCAGGTGCCCGAGTTTTCCATTGTTAGTGAAGCAAGACAGAGAGTCCTATCAACGGCGACCCCGCCTGTTAGTTTTGGTGCACGTAAACGCTCGTATCTTAAATTTAGATAGCTGACGGGCAGGTGCCGGAGTTTTCCATTGATAGTTATGCTCGTAACTTAAATTTTTATACAAATAAAATCTCATACTAAAGTGTGTATTTGATAATGTTATTTTAAAATGGTGACAATATGTCATTAGTTTATCTTTACGAGAGCCACGGTAGTTGAATTTGGGTATATGGACAAGGTTCTAGTTCAGTGGGAGCGAATCGTTGTGCCGCTATGCCGCCGTCCCTTATTGTATAGGGTTAGGGTATCCTAACCCATCCCTAACGGCGGAATAACGGGTCGGCGGCATAACGGATACCTCCCAGTTCAGTAACCATGTGGCCCAGGTTAAAGATGGTTGATGCTAAGATACGCACGAGTATGTCGCGCTAACCCTGGAAGTTTGGAATAGTACGTGGTTTAATGTCTTCAAAGGTGGATACACTACCGAATAATTCGGTCGAATCAATGGATGCCGAATTACACCCGAATTCATTAGGTCGATTGACAGAAGACACACTTGGCGGATTTAGGTGCTGATTGATTCGGTCGAATCATTCGGCTAGTGTCTCTGTCGCTTTGTTGTGCTGATTTAGCCGGGTTAGTGACAAATTGCTGCACAACCTGTATCATATTAAGATTGTATTAAAAAAAATTAAGTATTTATTTATTAAAATGCGTAGAACCAACGCGATATAACATATACCGTCCACTATATATCTACACCACAACTACATATATACACAATTATTTCTATAATTAGTGATGATGCTTTAGATTTAATAGAAGTTGCACAGTCAGATATATGAGGGTATTTAAGACCCTGCGTTTTCGGTAATTAGGGAAATGGTTGGAGAGATACATTTTTAAAGGAGCAGGGAGGGGCGAGTTCAGTCACTACCGTGGCAGAAGGTCGGTATAGTTGGAGAGAGACATTGTTAGAGGAATGAATGAAATGGGGTTTAACGTCCTACGCTTAAGCACCTAACCTGGGCTAATTGAAGACGGGCATACGCCACAGTGTGTAATGAGAGGAATTTTGCCCGGGCAGCGGCGCTACGGCCTACTCTTATATCGAATTCTAACTGCCAGGGGATCTTTTACGTGCACTTCAATTTGTACACGGGACCTCGGTTTTTCGTCCAACCCGAACGACTAGGCAGCTGTCCTTGTCGGGCCCTCCTTCTGCATCACTGACAAGGGGAAATCACGCCGGAAAATCGAGATGAACTTTCTCGGCCAATGCAGGGATCGAACACTCAACCTCCAGGCTAGCGAACCAGCGTGGAGGCTGAGTGTTCGATCCCTGCATTGGCCTAGAAAGCAGTGAGGACAGAATTCAGCCGCTGCCATGACAGAAGGTCGGAATGGTTGTCAATTAATGTACCGTATTAATCTTATTTTTCCCTTTTGTAGTTTAGTTCCAGTTGTATTTTTATAGCTGATTTATTCCTGATTTAAACAAATAAATCATATATTTACGAAACTGGTCTCTATTATCACTACTATAATAGTGTTGTATTCTTTGAGTGATGGGTTGCCATGAAAATGATTCTACGGCTTTCTCTAGTCTGAATTAAATTTCCAATCGTCAAGGGATTTTTTACCCTACTGACAATGGTACACACAGAACACCAACTGGATCACCGAGACTATTGTATACGAAACAATGTCGATACAGACAGTTGATTGCTGAGACTATTGTATACGAAACAATCTGGATACAGACAGTTGGGAAGCCAATCTGAATAAAGCAGTACACGAGATGTCAACGAATGTGATGACAAATGAAAAAACAATTCCATTGTTGACTTCCAATACTGGAGATACACAAAGAGAAACATGCCACGGAATTGAACATTTAATACAAAGCAACTTACATTCCTAAAGTTGTTTCATACGGCCTGCCACACTCACTGAGTCAACTGACGTGGTTTCGAATTCCCGATTGTACATGACAAGGAGTAGAGTCGCCTGTTCAACCTCGTGGGTTTTCTCCTTGTCATCCGGTTTCCTCCCACTTCTAAAGACCCCTACGCGCAAGTAAAGTATTGAAAAAAAAATTGAACCATGTGTTAGTACCGAAATGACCTAGTTTGTGTCGAGTGTGCGTTAGCCCCATTTCTCTCTCTCTCCCTAAAGTTTTCAAGTTCATAATCTAAATATTAGTGTAAGTAAGCCTCGCTAACAATGTAGGAGCCACGGTGGCTAGTGGGTAAGACGCTGGCTCGCCAGCATGGAGGTCGCACGTTCGATCCCTGCATTGGCTGAGAAAGTTCATCGGGATCTTCCGGCATGGTCTCCCCTTGTTAGTGGTGCCGGATGGAGGGCCAGACAAGGGCAGCTGTCTAGTTGTTCGGGTTGGACGAAAACCGAGGTCCGATGTATGCATTGATGTACACTCCAACGATCCCCTGGCAGTTTAAGTTCGGTACAAGAGTAAACCGTAGCGTCGCCGCCCATACAACATGTGCCACATGGGGTTTGGCCCAGTCGAAGCAGAATAGTAGGGCGTTAAACCTCATATCATTTCATAATATTTAGTGAATAACAATTTTATGGATACACATTTTTTGAATTTAATACAAAGTGACGTTAATAAAGATGAGAGTATCCTCGTCGAAACGTCGCTTAGTATTTAACTCCGTATTTGTGTATCCATAAAATTGTACCTTGTGTTAATATGTTTTATCACCCAGTAATTTCAGTAATACGTTCTACAGTAGATATCGCTTGTGTGATCAATTTCATAATCTACTGCGATATCTCCTTAGGAGATATTCTTTGACATGAATTTGATTGCTCAATCAAAAAGGAACTACTTTTTTATTTTCAAAGAACAGTTTATTTTTTTTATTAAAAGTAACTTCTTTCGTATTAAGAAGAAACTATTTTTAATTAATTGACTTTGATGGAAACACTGGGTCAATATAAAAGACCCTTGCAATGGTTGAATTGCTGTCAAAAAATTGATGTATCACTACGCCATAATGTATTCAGGTTCAGTAAAAGTGAAGTCTATAGCAAAGAATTATATTTATGTATTTCTACACTTGTTGATATTTTTTGATATCAAACAAGACTGGTAGGAGCTTCTCTATATATTACTAAATGCCAATTAAAGAAGATTATGTAAATAGTTGATAGACAATATCACATACAATGCTATTCATGTAGGTTTGATAATACAGGAGGACATCAGTCCGAGTGTTGTATCAATATAGTATTACACAATATACTGCTCAAGGGGATAAAACAACCTAAAATACAGATCAGGCCTGGCAGAGTAGGGGAGAAGGTACTCTTTTCTTCGGGTTGTTGTCCCACCCCCAATCAAGAATTGCCCCCCCCCCCCTGCAGATACACTATCACAGTAGTGCTTTTTAATGAATGGTCCATGAGAGTCCACTACACTACTGATATAAACTATTAACATGGAAACAATTATTGATGCGTGGGCCAATGTCACACTTGCCAAAGGCAGATAAGCTTTTTCGTTATTTTGTTTTACATTTTTTCTGTTTCCTATCTTTTTATGTTTTTATGCTGTTTTACTTCATTTGAAATATATAAACAACTATATATGTTGTCTATTTTTGAAATGTAAATCGAATTATAAGAACTATGATCAATAATAAAAACAATACAGCAAAAACTAGGTAATTATTTAATACCTTTATAAATTATATGGATGCAAATCAATAATCCTTTCTGGTCTCTATTTTCCCTGTAATCTTGAATATTGTCATCAATTTGAAGATTCTGAACATTTTCTCCGCTGGTGCCCACTGTATTCAGATGCACGAACAAATACAATACACCTTTTACCATCAAACTATCAATCAATTCAACCACTTCTTTTTGGCATAGAAAATCAGGCTACACCCAATAACATCTTTAAAATATTACACGAATACTTCGATGTTACCAGACGTTTAAAAATCTGATTATACTTATAGAATCTTTTTATCGTGTTACAAAAATAATACTTCCTCTTTTTTTTTCATTAGTTCTAAATACTAGTAGATTGTATACTATCAATTATTAAATTTATTTGACTTTCACCATTATATAAATTAAAATATGTACATAGGTGATTTGTATATCATATGTTTTAAATTCACTGTATTTTGAGAGGGGGGATATAGGCTTTGTCTGTTCCCTGATCCCGTTTCAAAAATTCTGAAAAAAAATATTGTATACACAAAAAAAAATGACAGCAAAGTTCAACACGTGACCACCCAAACAAGAGAAAACCGACGAGGCTGAACAGGCGGCCCCACTCCTTGCCACTTACACCTGGGGAATCAAACCCACGCCAGTTGACTCAATAACAGACCTTATGATAACAATTCGGCCATATTGCATCGCTTATTCGATGCCCTTTAACGTAATAATAAATTAAAATCGGGTCATTTAGTGCTTCTTGAAAGAGAAAGGGAGATCTGGGGTTTAACGTCCACTCGACACAAACTATGTCATTTCGGCACTAACATATGGGTTAATTTGATTTCAATAATTCGCTTGCGCGTAGGGATCTTTAGCAGTGGGAGAAAACCGGAGGATCCTGAGAAAACCCACGAAGCTTGTCACGTACAACAGAAGATTCGAAACCACGCCAGTTGACTCAATTACAGGCTTTATGATAACAGTACACACGTGCTAACGATTCTGCTATTCACTCCGTGCTCCTTGAAACTTGTTGCTTTATTAGGAAAATGGAAAAAGGAAATGTCAACGCGAACTGTTTGTTATTTTTGTGTGTTGGATAACTTGTTGCTTTCTTAGAAAAATGGAAAAACTTAAGTGTCAACATGTTTGTCATTTTTGTGTGTTGGCTAAATATTGAAGTTATTGATAAACGTGTATTCAACAATGCTAATGATTTAAATCAGGCATGTTCGGGTTTTTTAACAGCGCATATAAACACAATACTTACTTGTTGTTACCAGGGTAACGGGCAATTAAACACAAAATGTTATCTACAAATAATATAGTTATAAATATTAAGAGAAGTTTTTTTTAGCAACAGTGAATTTATTAGTAATTAAAATACAGATGTGACGTCATCCTTTATTTCAAATAAAGTACGGGCAACTTGCAAATAGTACATTATTTCAATATTAGACTAGCATGATGTTTTTCACTGTAAACGCACGTGCGGAGTCTGTACTTTAAGTAGTTTAATCGTCTCGGGGCTTATGCCCAGCTTATGTCGCCCTTACGACGCGATAAAACTATCGGCGACTGGAAATCGGCGACAGGTCTACGATCAAAAGGATACAATCAGCCGTAACTACTCGGGCGACATAAGCGCTCTTACGACTGGTGTGAATCGGATGCAAGCGACAGGTCTACGATCAAAAGGATACAATCAGTCGTAACTACTCGGGCGACATAAGCGCTCTTACGACTGGTGTGAATCGGACGCAAGCCAGTGTCCTGTTCGCGGGTTTGTCTTATGGAGTATAGGTCCCTTGTTGTTACAATATATTACTTAATGTCTCGCCCTCGACCATTAAACCACACTTAATTGCAAGGAAATGAAATGAAATGGAGTTTAACGTCCTAATCTTCTACACCTTACCTGGGCTAATGGAAGGTCGGTATAGTTGGAGAGAGACATTGTTAGAGGAATGAATGAAATGGGGTTTAACGTCCTACGTTTAAGCAGCTAACCTGGGCTAATTGGAGACGGGCATACGCCATACAGTGAGCTATGAGGGAAATTGTGCCCGGGCAGCGGCGCTACGGCCTACTCTTATATCGAATTTCAACTGCCAAGGGATCTTTTACGTGCTAGCGAGCCAGCGTCTCACCCACTTTGCCACGTGATCCCCGGTAATTACAAGGGAGAACTGGCTAAAACTGTCACCTCGGCCTCGAGACTAATAATAACAATACTAATAATAATAGGGAGTCTTATAATGCGCTAAAATCCACATCACAATAGGGAAATGCTCTAAGCGCTGGATATATATATTTATTATATATACATGCTTCATTTTTTTCTATAACCCGTTAAAGAATTCGACTACCTACTCGCTTTTATTGCAGGAGGAAAGCAATATACTCCATAAGACAAACCCGCGAACAGGACACACAAACCAACAATAAATACCAGATACAACCTAGTGAATAAAACCGGGGCGCAGTCGTAAGCGTCTACTGTGATGTACAGTCCTGGATCTATACACTCGGCAAATCTCGACAGATTCCGGTACCCTACATCTAGACTCGGATGTATAACGAATTCCGCCATTTTGGAACTATTTTAAAGGACCCGGATAAAAAATGGCTGCCCCCATGGAGATTATATCAACAAACTAAAAAAATTGCTGCCATTTTGGGATTTTTTTGTAAAAGCGGCACGTTTTCCTGTTAAAGTAAATCGGTAGTCGATTAGCCGCATAGCAAATGTATGGTCGTAGGTACATATCACTTACTGTCATACATCCGAGTTTAGATGTAGGGTTACGGAAGGTACAGGAATCTGTCGAGGTTTGTCGAATGGGATCTATAGTGATAATACTTCATTGAAAACACACAAAAAGAGAGATAATCCACGAAAGATAAGGGGTATTATTTCATATCATGTACGTTGCGTCATACTAGTGCGGGTCATTGTCCTCTAGGTTGACATTAGTTATGTCAAGGAATCAAGTTTCTTCGGCTTCATATTTTCAGCTAAGTGGAATCGGATAACATATAGCAGCAACTTTGTCTGTGAATCTTCATGCCAGTTCGATCTATAGCCATTTTTTAATGTTTCCTAATATGCCGCCAAAAGGCAAAACCTAGTAGTGCAGTTTCTTCACACCAGTTCGACCTAAAGCCAGTTTTTAATGTTTCCTAATCTGCCGCCAAAAGGCAAAATCTAGTAGTGCACCTTTTTTATTAGATAAACCAAAGGAAAACTTAATGGGTGGATATTGAACCCCATAGACCAGAGGAGGAAGGAGGTATTATTCGAAAGGTGGAAGCATTTTTCCTCAGGAATCCAAAACCGGTGGGTGATCAGTCAGGTAAGCGAGCGTTCTGGAGTTATTGAGGTCAAAAGGTCACCAGAGGTTAAAGGGGAAGGAGTCATTATCCGAAAGGTGGGCAAAAAGCGGGAGCTGACTTTTCTAGAAGCATTCCGACTAATTTTCCCTGGGAGGTCACATAATTATGAGCTCTTTATGAATGGAAAAATTTATCAAGGCCGTAGTTGGGTTAAAATTCTCACATTAGCCCACGTTATTATTCATATTTATAACACAAATTTCACCATCAATGTTTCCATGCTAGGGTGCTCTAGTCAGTTCTCGATTAGTGCGCTCTTCATTTTCTCTAATGTTTACTTGCCCGTTCTACTCGTTCTTTAATTTTCGCTAGTCCAATCATTATGCACGTTTTTTTAGTGTTCGCTAGTTCACTAGCCCGTTCTACTCGTTCTTTAATGTTCGCTAGTCCAATCATTATGCACGTTTTTTAGTGTTCGCTAGTCCACTAGTCCGTTCTACTCGTTCTTTAAGTGTTAGCTAGTCCGTTCTACTCGTTTTTAAAGTGTTCGCTAGTCCGTTCTGCTCGTTCTTTAAGTGTTCCCTTTTTCGTTCTACTCGTTCTTTAAGTGTTCGCTACTCCGTTCTACTCGTTCTTTAGGGTTCGTTAGTCCGTTCTACACATTCTTTAGTGTTCGTCAACCTGTACCCGTTCTACACGATCTCTGGTCAGTTGTATATGTTCTCTGATGTTCGTTAGGTTGATCGAGATTTTCCGACGTGGTTTCCTTTTGTCAGTTGTGAAGGACGGAGGGCCTGACCTGGACAGCTGCATAATCTTTCGGACTGGACGACCAATCGATGTCCTATGTATACAATAACGTGTACATAAACAATCCATTTGCAGCTGGAATTCGGTGTAAGAGTAGGCCTAAGAGCCTCTGCCCGGGCAGAACTACCTGATAGTGCACTGTATGACTGTCTTCATTAGCTCATTATAGGAACAGGACGGTGGGGTTTTAAACTCCATTTTATGTCATTTTATTTCTTCATGTTCGTTTTCATCTATCTATACGACTGTAACTTGTAAGAGAAACAATAATTGAATTAAAGCAACAATTGTAGAAACAGATTTAGGAAAGTCGCTAAAGTACGCTAAAAGTCAACCATAATTAAAATACAGATCTATATTTCGTTTCATTTTTTTTATACTTTCGATGACTACATGTAGATCTAAAAAGGTATAGTGGGAGGTACCAAGCAAACGACATTTGAACATATAATGCCAGTCATGCGATTAACCAAATCAACATCGTTGTTGTGGGTGACTATGCTTTGTTTTGTTTCTATCGCTGCTAATGTCTACCCACAGTTCCAAGCAAAAAAGGTCAAACACTCAAATCGACAGACCATTTGATTGGCTAACCTCTCAGTTCAAGCAGAACACGAGTCAAATAACAACTATTCCAGATGCAAGTGTAGTAAAGACAAGTAAAACGAAATTTTGAACTATAAGAAACGAAAAGAAATAGGAACCGTGTTTTAATCGGATTGGCTAAAAGTGAAATTATAACCCGTCTATATATGGCGTTTTGATCAGCGTTTAATTATATTTACCTAGGAGATATAATATACCCACTTCAAAACTCTCCATTTGCCGTTATCTATTGATCCGATTGTTAGATTTCCAGAGGATAAGTGATATGTTGGTGTACATTAATATTAGAGGTGTATATGTCTTTAATCAAAACACAATACTCTGAAATACCGAACAATGACACCGACAAACACAAGCTATCAATTCTCATATTATACAAAACACATACAGTGCCTTTTATTTTAATAGGATTCACATATCAGACAAATGCACACAAGTTTAATTAAAGATACATTATCTAAGATCTATTTAAAGAGCTGGATGTTATTGCTTTACTAGTTCCAAAATAGATAATTAAAAAATAATATTTAATTCAAATCATTTCTTGGAGTTTCAATTTAGTTTAACGTTACATGTTAATAAAGATTAAGCCTCTCAATTTTCAAATTTATTTCAACATGTTTACTTCTGCACTATCAGATGGTTCAGCGGGGTGATTATAAGCCTGTCGTGTAAACAAATGTCTCAATTTCAAATGTCAAAATAATTAAATTATAAAATATATTATTTTAAATTTGTTATACCATTTCAAATTTTATATATCATTAAAATACAAAATGAAACACGTAATATGCATCTTTAATCAAATTCGCACTTATGTTACTTAAAGTGCCAATGTGGGTCTCGACGAAACCTTCAGGGATTTGCCAAAAGCAGGGTGGGCCTTAACGAAACTTTTAGATATCTGCCAAGGGAGGGGTGTACCTTGACGAAACCTTCAGGGATCTACCAAGGGTAGGTGGCGGCTTGCCGAAACCTTCAGGGATCTACCAAGGGTAGGTGGCGGCTTGACGACGCCTTCAGGGATCTACCAAGGGTATGGGTGGGCGTTGACGAAACCCCCAGAGATCTGCCAATTGTGGGGATGGACTTGAAGAAACCTTCATGCAGACCAAGGGTAGGGGTGGGCGTTTACGAAACCTTATAAGATCTGCCAAGGGTAGGGGTGGGCGTCAATGAAACCTTATGGGATCTACCAAGGATAAGGATGGGCGTTGACGAAACCTTATTGGATCTGCCAAGGGTAAGGATGGGCGTTGACGAAACCTTATTGGGTCTGCCAAGGGTAAGGATGGACGTTGACGAAACCTTATTGGATCTGCCAAAGGTTAGGATGGGCGTTGACGAAACCTTATTGGATCTGCCAGGCGTATAGTATTCCTTGAAGAAACACCCAGAGATCTGCCAATTGTAGGGATGGGCCTTGAAGAAACCTTAATGCAGACCAAGGGTAGGGGTGGGCCTTGACGAAAGCTTCGAGGATCTGCCAATGATTGTGGTTGACCTGCAGGAGTCTACTAGGGATAAGGTTCCGACAGTGAAATTCTACATTTAATAATAATAATGTTTATCCAGAATCAGGAAGCTACATGAATAAACAAAATACATGATATACGACATAATGACTTCTTATCGAATTTCGCCACACCGAAAACAAATCTATTATGCCACCATAGCAAGGTTGACAACCGTTAGATAAAAGTTTATAAATATATTAGTCGTGTAGGCGTTATTAGATAATTATAGTCTGATCCTATATTGCCATGAACCAACAGGCTTATTATAAACCAATTTCTTATATCAAAAAATCTTGTCATAATTCAAGAGAGAGAGAGAGAGAGGGGGTGGGAGGGGGGAGCGAGAGAAAGTGAGAGAGATATGGGTTTTGACTCCACTTGACACAAGCTATGTCATTTTGGGTTTATTCATACAGAATAATAACATAATTCAAGAAAGAGAGAGCGAGAGAGAAAGTTTGAGAAATATGGGTTTGACTCCACTTAATACAAGCTATGTCATTTTAGGATAAACAATTTTATTTTGATAATTCGCTTGCGCGTATGGGTCTTTAGCATGAGGGGGGGGGCGGAGGGCCAGGAAAAAAAACACGAGGATGGACATGATACATGATACCCTACTCCCTGTCACCTACATTCGGGAATTATGATACAGCGCACACGCGCGAACAATTCGGCTGTCCAACCTCAAAGATTCGACATGAAGTTTTAGATTCCAATGATTTCCTGTAAAGATCACTGAGCTCACACTGGCCGCGATGGTGGGGTGCTTTAAAAGGGAGCCATTTATATATATGGCCGTAAATCGAGGATATTGCACATTTAACGCTCTTACATGTAGACCAGGAAGACGCTATAGTTCGAATAAAACGTGCTTAAGTATGGTGGGATCGTTTAATGTTTCTGGGTGCGATTATACGAGTGTTCTGCCTTCAAACATCGATCTGTGTTTTGGTCTATTGATTAGCCTCCACCACCTGCCTTTCTAACATTCAGTATCCTATGCGAGCCCGTTCAAATATTCCACCATCACCTGTTCATCCTAACATCCACCTTCACCTTTCTCTCTAACATCCAGAACAGTATGACGTCAAACCCCACTTCATTTTATTTCATTTAATAGTCACAGCAACTTAAACATAGTCATGCAAATAACACATTTGGTGACACATTTCACTGAAATATGTGTCAAAGCGTGGATTATGGAGGACGCCAAATACCACTTCATTGTATTTCCTATGCAAGCCACGGCAACTTAAACTTATTGTTAAAATTATTTGACGTTCTAACACCTGACGTCAACTGGCTGACTGTCGCCATTGAAAAGACTACCACTTATAAGATCGGTCGCATTTTTTTTTGTTACGTCTTTTTTGTAAATCATTTTGGAAGCCTGTACCAAAACAGGCCCGGGACTGTACAGCGCAGTGGATGCTTACGGTTGGCCCCCGGATCCATTAACTAGATTTTATAATTGTTTAGTTTTTGCAATGTCTGTTTTCTGTCTTGTCCGCAGGTTTATCTTGTAAACAAATTTGTTTTTGTTTTGCGTGTAGTGCAGTCCTCCTGCTTGCACTATTAGTCCAATGACTTACATCTGGTGACACAGTTCATTAAAATGTGTGTCAAAGCGGGGACTATGGAGGCGTCTAATGAATGAACACAATTTAGAGTACGACAACTAATGACATCTTTATGAAGGTGTTCGTTTAAACAAAGCTAATAAATAATGATCGTCGGATGAATCTGACAAATTAAACCTATATTTCAGTCCTGAATCAATATCACCTACTTCAAACTGTCAGTCGTCAACCAGACACAATGAAGTCAGATGTGGATCAGCGGCCTACTTTTGTGTTCTGAGTTCAGCGGCGGGCTTGGGATAATTGGTTTTGGGAGCAATGCTGTGTGTTTCAGTGGGAACAACTTCGGCTCGCTAAACTGGAAGTCCCGTGTTCAATCACTGCGTTGGAATTTTTGGGCGTGGTTCCTACCTGTCAGTGGTGCAGGGCCGAGGGTCTGGCATTAGAATAACCAAGGTCCTGAGTGCGCATTGTCGTACACGTTACAGATCCATTTGCAGTTGGATTTCGATGTAAGAGTAGGCCGTAGCGCAACTGTCCAGGTAACATTTTCATAATAGACACTGTACAGTGTATGTCTGCCTCCATTAGCCCAGTCGAAAGTTTAATCCCTCTTCATTTCATTTACATGCGGCTTAAGGTTTTCGTCCTATCCGAGTGAAGGTGAAGAGGAAACCGGGTCGGAAAATACCTATGAACGTTTTCGACCAACTTTGGTTAGTGGGGAATCTAACCCACGACCAATAAGCCGGAAAATCACTGTACACTTTTACGGTAAACACCGGGACCGAACCCGCGACCTCAGGGATAGCGAGCCAGCGTCTTACCCACATCCCTTGGCAGATGGAATTAAATATAAGAGTAAGCCGTATGGCCGTTGTCCGGGCAACATTGCCCTTAGAGCATATACCCGTCTGTATTAGCCAAGACGGAGCAGAACAGTATGACGTTAAATCCGATTGCGATTTTGTATAATGCGCCATGCAGTGCGCTATAAGGAAATTGAATATTCTGATCGCAGATTAATAATCCTTTGTTCCTTTGTTTTAGACTCAGATTCGAGACTAATGCCCCAGTGCAATCACGTGATTTGTGGCTCCAATTTATACAAATACTGATCAAACCAATAGATGAAATGCAATCGGGTTTAACGTCCTATACTGTCCTGCTCCGAAATGGGCTAATACAGACGGACATACGCCATTCAGTGTGCTATGATGAGAATTCTTTCCATGAAAGCAGCACTACAGGCTACTCTTATATCGAATTCCAACTGTCAAGGGATATTTTATGTCCATGCCAATTTGTACACAGGACCTCGTTTTCCTGTCCCATACGAACGATGAGACAGTTGCCAATCAAAAAACATACGGTAATAATTTACCTAGACTTAATAATAGACTGAATCTATTGATATATATTCAATTTCTCCTTATTTGGTGTGAACGACAATAAAATCAATATTTCGTTCAATGAGAGTCATGCGTCAAGAGTCGAGGTGCATTTTTTTAGATGTATAGATCAAATCCACCGGCGCCAGGCTGCAATCTACATTTTAAACGCATAAACAATCTGGAGAAAACAATTTAATTCGATTTTCTAATCAATTGTGCCTTCCCTTGATTCGGTGTAGTCCTTTATCTAGATTATAATGAAAAAAATATTCAATATCCGCACGAATTGTCTGGTTTTATGATTTCTAATGACTGACTCAAAAGTGTCCGCCATAAATCAGGAGAAAGTCAATTGAAATAAATACAAGGCGTGGATTATTATTGATGTTGTGAAACACTTTCATTGTGTTTAAGATATTCGCGGAGTACGACATGTATTGAAGTTTAAACAATTCGCTAAGAGGTGGGGCTTTAGGAAGACCAGTTCCAAGAAAACAGACCATTATTACATGAAACCTGAGTCCATTTGAACAGCTAGATGGAATCAGAGCACTATTTCATTAAACTTCATTTAATAATAAAATAAAAATCAAGTACGAACAATCTAAACCATAAGACAGAATTCGAAGTCCTAAAAACGTTATAGGCAAAATAGTGTATTCAAGCAAAATAGTGTAATCAGCAAATGGACTGCTCCTCGTGTACAAAATACACGACAAGCAGTGGTAACAGGTGTCCGGATTTCACTTTTGAAGGCGGGAGAGATAAATAAATGGTGTTTAATATTCACTCGATTCAAAAGGGGGGTTTTAGGAGTGAAAGGAAACCGGAGTACCCGACAAAAAAACCCCCATGCGGTTGGACAAGCGACCCTACCCATTGTTACGTTGCCCTAACTAAATGACAGACATAATTATGTGGGAACGTTTGCCCGGACAGCGACACTACTGACACTGTCTATAGATGTATATCGTTTTCCAACTGTCAATGTGTCTTTAATGTTGTACACGGGTGCTCGGATCCTCTGATCTGTACCTCCCACAATGAGGAATCAGGCCGTAAACTCCAACTGCTCGACCCCGGGACTGCCGTCAAGGTCTTAAATAGCTAATCCTTTTAAAAGCCCCTCCCCCTTTTTAAATACACCCCATTTACAGCAAGACTATATTACACTTATTAAAGCCACAATTCCAATCATCTCCAAGCTTAAACATACTATGTAATAAAACCAAGTACAAACAGTCCAAACCATAAGACAAAATTCCAAGTCCTAAAAAAACGGTATAGGCAAAATAGTGTAATCTGGCAAAATAGTGTAATCAGCACATGGACTGTTCACCGTGTACAAAATACACGACAAACAGTGGTAACAGGTGTCTGGTAGAGTAAGCTTACCCTGCTGGCATGCCACACAATTTCACGTGATTCATATTAAGAATATTCGATAGTTCTACTAATTGGATATAGGATTATTAAGATCATTCATGCTAAGAGGGGTTGTGGTGGCCTAGTGGTCTAGAGTGCCGCGCTTCGACTTCTCGTTGGCTGGCTACCCCTGGCTTGCGGCTGTGATTTTGAGCCCTGGTGTGAGCGTATGTGGCATGGAGATAGGGGTGCCTTCTCAACATCGTGGGTTTCCTCCGAGCACTCCGGTTTTCCCCCACTGCTAAAGACACCTACGCACAAGCGAATTATTGAAATAGACTAAACTATATGTTAGTCAAGAAATGACTTAGTTGTGTTGAGTGGAAGTTAAACCCCATTTCCCTCCCTCTGTCTCTCTCTCTCTTTCATGCCAAGAACCCGGCAATGTGTTATACTAACAGGCAATCTATTGGTTGAGACTTAAATGGTTCAATGAAAAGCCATTTAGATATGAATCAATGTAACACGACGCTATTACGCGCGCCGCTGTTATAGTCGGACTGAATGAATGAATGAACGAACGAATGAAAGCATTTGGGGTGTAACGTCCTACTGTTTTACTCCATTTGGGATACTGGCGTCGAAGATAGAGTAAGAATAAATGAATGTGCGATTGGATTACTGAATGGGGTTTAACTTTCTACCCCAACCGAGAGAGAGAGAGAGAGAGAGAGGAAGAGAGAGGGAGAGAGAGCGTGATGGGGTTTAAAGTCCCTGTCATTACGGGACTAACATGGTTCAATTTAATTTCAATAATTCGTTTTCGCGGGTAGAGGTCTTTAGCAGTTGGAGGAAAAAAAAGGACATGAAGAAAACCCACGAGGTTGGAAACTGGACAGGCGACCCTGCTCTTTGTCACCTACACGCGGAGATTCGAAACACCCCGAAATGAAACCGTCGCCTTCCCGAATTTAAAAAATAATAACCTTGTTTTTTATGTTTTATGAAATAACCTCTGCTTTAGCGCTTTTATAAAACCACTCTCTCCATTCAATTTCTTATAACCCCTCCACGGCCTCGACACTGTATATCATAAAGCAGCAGCCTTCCCTTTTTGTAAGAAATAATCCATTTCCTTTTATATTAGCTGTCTTATGAAAATACCTTCTGTATCATATTATTCGGATGGGACGAAAAACCGAGATCCCGTGTACACATTGACGTGCACGTAAAAGATCCCTTGGCAGTTGGAATTCGATATAAGAGTAGGTCGCAGCGCCGCTGCCGGGACAAAACTTCCCTCTTAGCACACGGTATGGCGTATGCCCGTTTTCCATTAGTCCAGGGAGGTACGAAGTAACTTAATTGTCTTTGCATCTTAAATATGTGATCGATTCCTAGAATTGTATAATTATAAAGAAAAATAGGTGCATAACAGTAGGACGTTAAACTCCATTTCATATTAATCAACCGACTTCCCCGTTTCAAAAAATAAGTTAAACAGCTTCACAGTATGGATGTGTGTTTATATTATTCAATTACCAAGTGTATATTTGTCACATCCTTCCCCTGTCTGTCTAATAAAAAAACATTCCGTGTCTTTAACAACTCCCTTAAGCTCTACCAAGGCAAGAGGCGGCAGTTGCCGGAGGGCCTATTTAATATGGCGTGGGCCTAATTAATTTCGGGCCTATGTTGATTCCCGTTAGGTCTAAACCCCACCCCCTAGCATTCATTGTCTATGCGTTTTTAATCGTATCAGAAAAGTCTAAAAAAGTTTGTTTACAAAATCTTTGGGCTGCAGGCTCATCAGCCTCACTGATAATCCGCTACTGCTTCCCTGCTACACAAAAAAAACATCATCCTTAAAGTGTGGCTGTATATACATTGTATTCTCTGTCAGTACTTCTGTATTTACATGAGCGAGCTTCCAGCGAAGCGATGCGAGAATTGCTGGATATACGCCGTCACATGCAGGCAGGTCCATTAGGGATATGATCGATATGTCAGAAAATAATTACAATGGTTGGCGGCCTCACATGGTGACAGAATACAACCACATTTATGACACTATGAAGTTGTCTTTAGTTAAAGACACTCGCTGGTGATGCCGCGGTACTTATCAAGTATGTGTTATCTTTTTCTAGCAGTATGTCGTTAAATCTTATTTGTGTGTATTTTTCAATATCATCATGCTTGTGAAGTTCAATAGTATCGCGCGTTTATAATGATATTTTTTTACGGAAAACATTTTCACTGTATTGGAATTAACTTTAATTATAAGTTTGTGGCTTTATAACATTCGGTAACTAACTGATTTTAGTTATTCTTACGGGAGTTTTTTTCTCGATATCGGGAGAAGATGAAGCAGTTCAATAGTTTTGTGCGCTTTGACAAGATTATTAGTATGTGGCTTTATAACATTCGGTAACTAACTGATTTTAGTTATTCTTACGGAAGTTGTTTTCTCGTTATCGAGAAAAGATGAAGCAGTTCAATCGTATTGTTCGCTTTGACAAGATTATATTTTTTACGGATATCTTTTTTGTTTCTTTTGGATTAAGCCTATAACTATGTAAGATTATAATTTTTTGACTATTTTTATTATTATTATTATTTTTTTTTTTAACGTATTTTTTTGTGAGATTGGTTCTAAAAGAGAAATATTCTCAATATCTCGTAGTTGATGTTCAGTAATTACGGGCGTTTGCGGAATATTCATTAACGGTTTAAAGGACCGAAGTCCGTTACTCAAAATCCTCCAACATCTGCAACATCGAAAACACGAATTGATGGTCAATTTAAATCAACATTGATGATGTAAACTTTCCGGGAAAAAATGAGCTCCTGATATCCGATATTTAAGATATTTTTTTTAATCGTGTACCATAATGCGCTTCAGTCCCAGTTGTAATAAGAGACTCGGGGACGAGGCTATACACATTGCACCAAATCAAACGGCGTATGTAGACTGGAAATGTGCGATTGCTTGCCTATTTCGCCGAACATAACTGATTTGAAATTAGAGTAAAAACGGAAAACATTGAATGTAAATCAGTTTATATACATTAATATAACAGTATTACATGCGTTGCGGCCAATTTTTGTGAATTTCTAGGTCCCAGATGTTCCCGATTTAGCTCTTTAATATGTATGATTAGTTCTAAAGGGGAATTTGTTTCCCAATATCTTGTGATATTCATTAATTGCGTGCATTTGCGCAATTTTTTTTGGAAACATTTTAAATTTATTTGGATTATAATTTCCTGACTTTGTATTTGCTTTTGGTAAAGTTTAACGGTATATTTGTTCTGATTTTTGCCATCTGTAGTCTTTTTTTTGTATATGTATATATTGTCCGGTTATATTTTCATATTTTATATTTAGTTTAAACTATATTTTATTCGTTTGAAAAGGGTTGAAAAACAGACAAAGCCTATATAAGTTCTTTCTCGTGACGATAAAGACTAGATACGCCTAGTCGAAACGTCACTTGGTAATAAACAGTCATTGTTTTCCACTGAATTGTGACCTGTATTTCTAGTTCAGTTAAAAATTCCATTGAAACAATTTGGCTAAAGAAGACGCGGGCATACGCCATTCGGTATGCTATGAGGGAAATTGTGCCCTAACAGATTCGCTACTGTTTACTCTTATATCGAATTCCAACTGTCATGGGATGTTTTACGTGTACGCCAATGTGCGCACGGGACCACGGATTTTTTTGTCCCATCTGTTGACTAGTCACCCGTATTGTTTAAAGATTACCTTTCAGTTTGTTGGGATGAATAGGTATGTAAGTCCACACAAAATATATACCAATTTGTATCTTATAATGTTAATTTGCTGCGAATTAATGAATTAATGAAATGATGTTTAACGTCTTGTATTAACCGCGATTATTAAGACGGGCATTCACGATACGATGTGTTACCAAGTACATTTTCCCTGGATAGCAGTCCTCTTTTGCGTGCGCTCAAAGATGGTTGCGTTGTGAGATTTTTGTAATTTGAAATGCTAGTTTGATAAATTGTTTGTATAACATAGATTAATAGAAGTTAGTTTGTCGTACAGACCTTGATACACGATAGTTCTTCTGATAACTTGAGGTGGATATTATTTGGTGTGGTTCTTGCGTGTAAAATTATTTAAGTTAAGGATGACATAAAGACTAGCAAACTTAAATGATACATAACCACTTTTTGTGTTTATTTTCCGTGAAACCACTTATTAAAGCTGGTCGGATAGCCGTGGCGATAGAGAGGCGGCTTCTCATCAATGCAACGAGGGTTCGATCCCAGCTCAGGGCAAAAACTTTATCGTTGTAAGTGAGAGGGATATTCGGTCTCCCGTCCGATCAGACAGGTTTCCCCCGAGTTCTACGGTTTCTTCCTGCAGTAATGTTCGAAATCATTCGCACGATCTGTGCCAAGGGCCAAATTGGAAAAAGGCCTCAGGCCTAATTTGCTACCCTTGTAAAATGACGCGATTATTATTATTATTATAATTATTATTAATACCACTTCTAGGACACTCAATACTATTTCAACAACATCTGATAAGAGTTCTAAAAACTATGACTCTTAACTACCTTGATACCACTGTCAGAACAACTGGTACTACTTTTAGAACACTTGATACCATTTTTAGAAGACTTGATGACGTTTATAAAAGATATGTACGTGTCATATCTAGAATATGTGATACCATAAATAAGACCTGGTAACATTTCTAAAAGATGTGTGTCATGTCTAGAACATTTGATACCACTTCCAGAACACTTGATGCTACTTCCAAAACCACTTCCAGTACACCTGGTACTATTTATAAAGCATATGATACTAATTCGAGAGCTCCTAAGCTCCTGAGCTCCTGATACTTCTTCTATAACCCATGTTACTATATTTAGCTACTTCTATGAACACTTTATACCACTCATAGAAAACTTGATACTCCTTCTAGACAACCTGATACCACTTCCAGAATTACACTTAATATCATTTCAAAATATTTGATGTCACTTGATTGGGAAGGTCAGAAACTAAGAATATATGTTATAAACTGAATGATGTTTCAAAGTATTTTATTTTTTTTTTTTTTTGGGGGGGGTGGGGGGTCACGGTGGCTAAGTGGATAAGGCGCTGGTTCGCTAGCCTGGAGGTTGAGTGTTCCATCCCTACATTGGCCGAGAAAGTTCATCTCGATTTTCCGACCTGATTTCCCCTTGTCAGTGATACAGAAGGAGGGCCCGACAAGGACAGCTGCCTAGTCGTTCGGATGGGACGAAAAACCGAGGTCCCGTGTACACATTGGAGTGCACGTAAAAGATCCATTGGCAGTTGGAATTCGATATAAGAGTAGGCCGTAGCGCCGCTGCCCGGGCAAAATTTCCCTCATAGCACACTGTATGGCGTATGCCCGTCTTCAATTAGCTCAGGTTAAGTGCACAACAGTAGGACGATAAACCCCATTTCATTCATTCATTGAAAGTATTTTTATTTATTCCATTAAGATTTCCATCTGAACTAAGTTGATGTGACCTGAAATCCTGTTGACCTCAAACAAATCATTGCCCATTTGTGTATTTTATAACCTTTTATAACTATGTATAACCCGCCGTGTGTCATATTGTTCGAAAATGAACGAATTCATTGTCTCATTGTCTATCTGACAATGGGTAATGACGAACCTTAGTTTATAGGGAAAAGGAATGTGGTTTGACGTCCGTATACTTGCTATGCCACCGTCTCGCCGTTGTGGTATTGGATCAGGAATGAGCAGTATCTGTAAACCAGTTAAAGTAACAATCATAAAACATTATCTCAATAAAGAGAGAGAGAGAGAGAAATGGGGTTTAACGTCGACTCAACACAACAAGGTCATCTCGGGACTAACATGTGTTTTTTTATTTTATTTCAACAATTCACTTGCAGTGGGAGGAAACCGGAGTGCCCGGAGGAATCCCACGAGGTTGAGAAGGCGCCCTTATCTCCATGCCACATACGCTCACAACAGAGCTCAAAACCACAGCTGCAAGTCAGAGGTGGCCGTCCAGCTTGAGGTCGAAGCGCGGCACTCTAGACCACTAGGCCATCCCAACCTCCTTATCTCAATAAAATGATGACAATGCACGAAAATACATGGTTACTCATTGCGCCACAATAATGGACCTATAGGGACATAAATGAACAGTATCACACAAAAATAGTTTAATTGATTCAAAAAAGGGACAACAAAAAACTAATCCGTATCTCAATAAATCATAACCTCATCGACAATTATCGATGTCAATACGTGACGAGGTATCAATTGTATGGTTTATCGTGATTCCAGGAACACTATTAGAACAATGAATATAGATTTATTTGTTAAAAATAACACGATTTACGTAGCAGGTAGTGCTGTTGAACTTCTTTTATATTTTATCAGGTGGGAGGAAGCTTTCTAAATTTCTACTCCGACTGGGTTAATGAAGACGGACATACGAAACGCAGTGAATTAGTGACGTTTGGCCCAGACAAACGCAACGCAGTGTATTATTGAAATTTGGTCCAAAAAAGGGTGCTACGAATTACTCTTTCTTTCAAATTTCAATTGCCAGGGTTTCTTTTACGTGCACCTCAATGTGTATACGTGACCTCAGTCTTAAATCCGATAAACTATAAACTGTTCAGTGCAGGGCTGGTTACCTGTCTTGCACCACAGAGAATGAGAAACCACGCCTTTCTCCGTCAACACCTGTTTAAGCTTAATCGAAGTAGGCTGGTTGGGGAGGTTCTGGTGTTTCCGGAGTCCAAAATGGCCGCTTTATATAAATGAGAATTTTTGGGAATACTAACCCGAACCCTTACCCTTTTTATAAAACTGAACCTGAGTCTAATTTACCTTTTACCACTCTTAAAAGGGTAAGGGTTAGGGTTCGGGTAAGTATTCCTCAAAATACTCATTTGTATAAAGCAGCCATTTTGGACTCCAATTAGCATATCCCATCGCAACGACCTGTATATGCTTATACTATGTTGTTCTCGACGTTCCGGAAATAAAAGCGCCAGTTCTACTTTTATTTATATGATATTTCTTTCTTTTTATTTCAGATGGCAAGTATGTGAACCAATATGACCTCAAACGGAAGTGACCCGATAGGGGTGACATTAACAGTTTTTGATAATTCAACGACGTGCTACACAGGAACTATGGATCCAAATTGCACGACTGTTACAACTTCCGGTACGATATGGACTCCTGACGTCATTCAGCGTGTTGCGTCATTAGTTTTTATTATGACGTTGACACTTGTGGGTAATACGGTGATCATTATTGTGCTGACGTGTAGCCGCTACAGAAAACGGAATAGCCGAGTGAACATATTCATCATTAATTTAGCTATTGGGGATTTAGCTGTTTGTTTCTGCACCATGACTACGGAGATATTATTTGTGGCTTTCGGCGAGTGGGTGCTAGGATCAGTCGGATGTAAGCTGTTAACATACATGCAGATCATTACCCTGGCGAGTACGACGTTTATCTTAACCGCCATGAGCTTCGATCGGTATATGGCCATTTGTAAACCGTTAAGTTATAGGGCAACGACATCTAGAGCCAAAAGGATGATAGCCGTAGCGTGGATAATGGCCTTTATCTTTGCCATACCACAACTGTTAATATTTGTTCAAACAGTTGATGGGGTTCATCCGGACGGCGAGAAAAAATATGGCTGCCGATCTCGTGGATATACCGCTAACTGGCAAAGAAAGATTTATTTCACGTTTATGACGCTGTATATATTGGTTATTCCCGCCATTTTAATTTCTTATTTTTACATTAATTTAGTTCTCGTCGTGTGGAGACAGGGTAAAGTGATAACGGGATCCAAAGATAACTGTCCGTTAAGGCGATCTATAGCGGATAAAAAGGCCATCCCCAGAGCCAAAATAAAAACCATAAAGATGACGTTCACCATCATAGCCAGTTTTATTGTGTGCTGGACGCCATATTTTGTGACAACTTTGATACGAATTTTCAGTAATTACACTCATACTATTCCAGCTGCTGTAGTGGCTTTTGTGGAAACACTTGCCCTGTTCCAAAGCGCCCTTAATCCCCTGTGGTACGGATTCTTTAACATTAAACTGAAACGTGGTCTCATGGAAGTGTTCTGCCCAAGTAAATTGATGGCTGCGAATCGCGGGGTTAGCTTTAAATCGAATGGATTGACGGAGTGTATGTCTGTTACCGAGGAATATCAGGCTCTAAGCGCTAACAAACGTCATTCAAGGGGATATCGGGAGAATTCGTCCACATCGAGTAGCGGATCCCACGAACGTCTCAGTTTACGGTCGCCAGCTACGATCATAACAGAGGAAAATAAAAATGGATTTAAACTGCGCGTTAGGTTCGCTATAAAGGATTCCCCGAAACTTTCCGAGCACTGTTCGGTTTTGTGTGATAACGGCGACTGCAGGGTAAACGATGTGCCTAATAACAATGTCGTCGGTGTGAAAACCTCGTGTATGTGACGATGGATTTAGCTGTTCATGTGATTTTAATGTGACCGCGGGGACTTTCTCTTCGTATATTAATCAACTGTGGTCTGCTACCTGTTACTGGGATAACTGTATTCAGAGTTATTTCCCATTGTGATATTTGTTTTGTTTTTTTTTCTTGTAATTTATAGTATGGTATGCGATTACATTACGCAGATAAGTCATATAATGTGCGCATGCGCCAGCAGTGTTCGCGATTTATTTACAATATATTTATATATGCATGCAAGTTTCTTATCTGTATATTGTTGACACCCCTGCCGTAGTAGCGGCGGTTCAAAGATTGAAATAGTCAGGGGTTAGGTTTAGGAAAAGGGTTAGGCTTAGGGTTGATTGTGGTTCTACTAAGCTAATGCGTATGCGCACACACATGATAACTTTGACGTGTACGTGTCACTCGGCAAATCTCGACAGATTCCGGTACCCTACATCTAGTCTCGGATGTATGACGAATTCCGCCATTTTGGAACTATTTTAAAGGAGCCGGATTAAAAATAGCTGCCCCCATGGAGATTATATCAACAAACTAAAAATGGCTGCCATTTTGGGACTTTTTTGTAATAGCGGTACGTTTTCTTGTTAAAGAAAATCGGTAGTCGGCTAGCCGCATCGCAAATGTATGGTCGTAGGTACATATCACTAACTGTCATTCATCCTAGTCTAGATGTAGGGTTATGGAGGGTACCGGAATCTGTCGAGGTTTGTCGAATGGTGTACTTGTATTTGAAATGTCGAATATGTATTAAAAATTCATATGATGTTTAATCACTCTCCACAAGAAACAAATAGTTAAAGCTCAATTTGGCTATTGATGGACTTTCATTTTGGTCTTCATAACATAAACTAGTATTTGGACATATCCTAACACGACAGGACCGTCATCAACTCTCGATGCCATCGGGTGTCTGAAATATTAAATAGATTAGAGCTGTTCGGTCATTTAATGATTTGATTGAAAAATCAATGCACATGTCTTCAAAGGCTAATAATATCTTCGATCAGAATAAAGTAATTGGAATGAATTTTCCAATATATTCATTTTGCATTATCTTTCTTTGAACTATTATCAAGCATGGCTTGCTATTTATCTAAATCGCACAAAATGCTTCCTCAATTAATTTTGAACTTACCATGTTCAACCATTATGTTTCATACGCCACAAAAACGTTATTCGCATGCTTTCAGATGTGTCGTATAACTTCAAGTTTATAGGATTGATATTGTTCTCTTTTAAATATGGGGGGGGGGGGGTGGTTAGCACGTTTGTGCTGTACCATAAATTATGTCATTGAGTCAACTGGCGTGGTTTTGTATCACAGGTTGTATGTGACAAGGAGTAGGATCGCCTGTCCAACCTCGTAGGTTTTCTCCGAGTCCCCTGGTGTCCTCCCACTGTTAATGTACCCTACGCGCAAGCGACTTAATGAAATAAAACTAAACCACATGTTAATCCGGAAACGTAATAGCTTGTGTCGAGTTGACGTTAAATCCCATCTCTCTCTCTCTCTCTCTCTCTCTATCTCTCTCTCTCTCTCTTTCTCCCTTTTTTATATATGACCGTCAATAATAAACAATATTTGCTTTAATAATAAAGCGTAGTCATTATGTAGATTTCACCTTGGTGTTTCTGAATGGGAGCGTATCGTTGTGTCGCCGTCCCTTATTGTATGAGGTTAGGGTACCTTTAACCCTAACCCTAACCAAACCCTAACGGCGGCATAACGGGTACCTCCCCTTTGAATATATATATGAAATTTTATATATCTCAACGATGGCTCGACATCCGTCTCACATTCTGCATACAATCTAATTAGAACACCGATAAACCAAAGAAAACCAACACTATTTTACATGCTATTCTTACCACGATTGGGTGGTTATAATTATTTTACATGACATCCTTAGCACGATTGGATGGTTATAATTATTTTACATGCTATCCTTACCTCGATTGGATGGTTATAATTATTTTACATGCAATCCTTACCACGATTGGATGGTTATGATTATTTTACATGTTATCCTTACTACAATTATCGGTTATAATTATATTCCATGCTCTCCTTACCATGATTGGATGCTTATATTTATTTTACATGTCATCCTTACCACGATTGGATGGTTATAATTATTTTACATGTCATCCTTACCACGATTGGATGCTTATAATTATATTCCATGCTATCCTTACCACGATTGGATGATTATAAACATAGTACAACTGACACGTTAAATGATTTCTTATACACTCGATTGGATATTCAGGAAATTTATTCTCTCTGCTGTCTTTAGCATCGTTTAAATATGAATGTGTGAAGTTAAAATTTGGTTTTCATTGCGATACTCTGAATCTCACAAACGTGTACACTCTGCTGTCTGTAGCATCGTTGAAGCATGAATGTATGAAGTTAATGTTTCGGTTTCATTGCGATCCTCTGAATCTCAGAAACGTGTACACTTAGTAAACACGCTTGTGGAAATTGAATACATGCTAATTCGCCCACCTGAACCGCGTGTTTTCTCCGAGACCTCCGTTTTCGTCCCACTGCTAAAGACCCTTACGCGCAAGCGAATTATTCAAATAAAATTGAACCATGTGTTAGTCCCGAAATGCCCTAGTTTGTGTCGAGTTAAACTTATCCCTCTCCCTTCCCCCCCCCCTCTCTCTCTCTCTCTCTCTCTCTCTCTCTCTCTTTAAGACGCATTTACAGATAGTAATATAAAAGCCTTAGTTACCAATAGAGCCGTACATGTTCTGTCAAGACTAATCGACAAACTAGCACGTGAAACTAATCTGCTCTGGCCATTTAATTAATTTTGTTCTGTAACAGATTTATCCTGAACCGAAACTGCAACTCTTGTTCGGTATGTACTGCGTTTAAAGTAATCATCGTGCAAAGATTTATTTACGAGTAGCGGATCACGGTGGCTAAGTGGATAAGGCGCTGGTTCCCTAGTCTGGAGGTCGAATGTTCGAATTCGATATAAGAGAAGGCCGGGCAAAAATTTCCCTCATAGCACACTGTATGCCCGTCTTCAATTAGCCCAGGTTAGGTGCATAATAGTAGGACATTAAACCCCATTTCATTCATTCATTATTTACGAGTAGTATCTAATAGTCACGTTTATAAGGTCGCTCAATGGCAAAATTGGGACGCAATTGCCCTCGAACCTGGTAACCTTTGAAATGTTTTAGTCATTTTGTCCAACCCGCTTATTTTCATGAGCTGCGGCAGTCAACCCAATAGTCCATTTTTCCAAATGTAAGCAATTGGTTTGGAAACTTAAACGACCGTATTTTCTCGACGACCCTTTATAGCTACAACATAATCGATGTTAAACTTTAAAATCCCATTTGATTTCATCAATCTCTGTCGAACTACATCCGATTTGTCTTCAAATTTGTCTGTGATTGTAGAATTATTTTGTCATTATTGTCTGAAGTGAAATTTCTTCAGGGGAGAATTCTTGAATTTGTTTAAGGGGAGAGAGAGAAAGAGAGAGAGAGATAAATGGGGTTTAACTTCTTACTCCACACAAAGACAAACATATAAGTATTTAGCTTTGGTGGGGGGGACCCAGATAAAACCAACGACATTGGATAGGAGACTTGGAATATTGTCACGTACAATCATCCTGACTCAATGCGAGACTTTCTGAATCAACGCGCATGTGTTAACCATCGCCCCCTCCCCATTACGGTTATTTTTTAATTCGGCTCTCATATGCCATATATGACGTTTAAAAGACTTCGATGAAAAGGTATCCTTCGATAGAAAGACAAACCGTACGTGTACTTTAAAGAACTCTAGGGCAATATTCTCCTATACCACTCTTAAAGCCCCAATACAACTCTTGTTGTAACTGAATAATATGTCCCAATCATTATCCTGGTCAACAATTTGTACTATTTTACAATATTTCAATTAAAAAATGATACAAATTTCATCTTAACACACCTAATTTTAAAAATTGGAAAAATTCAACTACATGCCGTAACATGGTTTAAAAGGCCTTACGTAAGCACTTTCAAATGCAACTTGGATTTAAACATATTTTCGAACCCTCTGGACAAGTAAGATAGGTTGTAATGGATAATTTACACAACAGGTAGGAGACTTAAACATCTTGTAGTTAAAATAAGGCTATTTTTTTATTCTGGACCTGTCAAGCCAGCAAGAGTGTTTTTGCCCCTTTAACCCACTAAAGACTAGCCAACATCCAACCATATGTGTTTCGATACGCACGGGGCGTAGGGTATACAGCCACAAGAAAATGGATGAACTCTTTGTAAGGACAGAAACAGCCAATCTGCGATCTTCTACTGTGACGAACATACACAAATGACAGGCAATTCTCACGTTTCGCTTGCGCGTAGGAGTATTTGGTAGTTGGAGGAAACCGTAGGACCTGAAAAAAAAACCACGGGGATTCTAAACCACGCCAGTTGACTCAATAACAGACTTTATGATACAGCGCACACGTGCTAACCATTTGGCCTTACCCCCCCCCCTTAGCTTTGCTTAACCATGATGCATTATACGCCGATTTCATTTGTATAACATAAGTCGCTGGATCACTAACCACATGTTTAGGATTTCATACCGGCACTGGTCTTCTGATTTCCCCTCGTGGTAGGTGCAGGGTGACGAGCCTTCCAAGAAATCAACTGTTCCTTTGACACGAATTTGGTAGCTACGCAAATATCACAAAATTTACGTTTTGATCCAGGTAATCACCTACCCGGAATATGACTATCGCCATTGACGAGATTACCACTCAATCTCGAACCAGAAAAATTTTGGAGAAAGAAATTTCTCTGGTGACACTGGGTAGCCATTTTCCCAGAAGGGACGAATCACACGACTGTCACGTGACATGTATTTATTTTAAGTGTCTAGATGACCGAATCACTTAAAAATATACACACGCGTAGAAAAATAGATCTTTACGAAAACTTCATTTTTTACATTTAGGATCCACTTTTGTTATGTCAGTGAGTTGACTTTGACTCAAGAATCATTTCACAACAAACAAAACGAAGATCCGACATCTTGTTTTCGAGAAAAAGACACCAAAAAGATTGTCCAATCAGAGGTCAGTATGGGCGGGGCTTACACGTTAAAAAATCAGAAGATAATGGACGGTCTTTGGCCCCAGAGGCCTCCTGCCCCGCGGCTGACTCTGGGAACGAGATTGGAGATTGGTCGTACTGTCGTATTTTTGTTACGTCTTTTTTGTAAATTATTTTAGTGAAGCCTGTACCATAACAGGCCCCGGGCTGTACAGCGCAGTGGACGCTTGCGACTGGCCCCCGGATCCATTCACTTGATTTGATAATTGTTTATTGTGTTTTTTTTGCAATGTCTTTTTTCTGTCTTGTCCGCAGGTTTATCATGTATATTTTTGTTTTGCGTGTAGAGCGGTCCTCCCGCACTTACTATTACAGTACGTAAGATTATTCGTCTAATTAAAAACCACTACTGACATCTCGTCAATTACAATTAAATTATGTATACACTCTATACTTACTGTGTCTAGATATGTTTGATTTAGCTCAAAAATCAATCTGCGGACTTACATTAGATTTTAAAAGCTGATTTGCTTTCTGGGATGACAAACTATGGTTCACACAAAGACGATTGTGAGTTCCGCTGTAGATCCAATAAGTCAAAATTTAAACTGAAATTAGTAAACAAACTTCCATTTCATCAATTGAAATGAAAATTTAACGGTAATATAAACGACATACCACATTAATCACTGTATGCAGACCCAACTTACATACTTTGTTTGAAAAGATAATCTGTGTTCGTTTTAAAATTTACGCCCATAGATGCAGCTATTGTTGAGTTCTAATCGAGTGTTTTTATGTGTTCCACTGCAATCTGATTAAAACACAGATCCTATGTCGGTTCGTTTTGTATGTTTAAAAATTTCGTTTTACTTGTCTATACTACACTAGGATCTGGAAGAGTTTTTATGTAACCCGCGTTCTTGATGATGTGAGGGATAAAATAATAGAACGTTTTTGGCGTCAAAGGGTCAAAAGCCGCTCACAAGACTTCTGGAGCGGTCTTCCACTACAGCCGGTCATATCTTCACGTAGTAGAGGCGATCGAGAGTATAAAAAGAAGAAACGAAATAGAGATCTGTATTGTACTCAGATTGGTTTCACTGTGGACACAACAATCTAGATATTTATGTACATCGGACTTAACCCACGTTATCTAATTATATCAACTCACTGAATTCGAGACGAATATTTACATAATGCATTGGTTTACAGAATATAAACTTATCTGAAAATGCATTTCCTTTCCCAATTTTGACTAATTCATTTTGTCTAATGTGTCATAGCTATCCTTGGTAACGATAGAGATAATCGAGACTAAACATTGCAGTACTTCCAGTCTGGTGATAAAATCAATCCTTGTATTGACCACATTTATGAATCCGAGCGACAATAAGAGAGAGAGAGAAATGGGGTTTAACGTCCACTCAACACAAGGTCATTTCGGGACTAACATATGGTTTAATTTTATTTCAATAATTCGCTTGCGCGTAGGGATCTTTAGAAGTGGGATGAAACCGGAGTGCCCGGAGGAAACCCACGACGTTGAGAAGGCGCCTCTGTCTCCATGCCACATACGCTCACACCAGGGCTCGAAACCACAGCCACAAGCCAGAGGTGGCCGGCCACCTAGAGGTCAAAGCGCGGCACTTTAGACAACTAGGCCATCCCAACCCCCTGAGCGACAATTAAAGCCTTATGTTTTGCTGGGTAGTTAAAATATCATTATACTGAGGAATAATGTAAGGCTAAGTTGTTTTTGTCAAGGGATAATGTAAGGCTAGTTTGTTTTTGCCAAGGAATAATGTAAGGCTAACTTGTTTTTGCCAAGGAATAATGTAAGACTAAGATGTTTTTGTACTCGTCTGTACATTTCATTATGTTTAAATCTCGAAAACTTATTGATGGATGATTGATACTGTGTTTGTTTGTTTTTTGTTAAAACTTGATTCATTATTAAATAATTAAAGACTTTTACTCAGATGTTTATTTTAAATGACGTTTTGTGGTCATATCACTCAGTGCCGGACTGGGCCCACTTGCCCACTTGCCAATGGCAAGTGGGCCTAAGCCGAAAAAAAAATATGGGCCTAAGCCTCAAAGAAAAAAAGAAAAAAGAACAAAATAAGAAAAAAAAAGAAAAGGTCGTAAAAGAGGAGAGGAGAGGAAACAGGGTAAGGAAAGGAAAGATAGCAGAAAGATAGATTTCGTTGGAAGAAACTGTTGAATATGACAAATTCTGTGAATTCTTGACTATGACAAATTTGATTTATCTATTCGTATTCGATGATGTGTGATTAAAGTGCTCTGGTCTGAGGTGCTTAGAAAATGGGTTTGCGGCTGTCTATTTTTTCAAAAAAATTTTGGGGGCGCTTTCGGCGCTCTTAGGCGGGCCTCGCCCGAAATTTGCTCGTGGGCCTTGTCACAGGTGTGGCAAGTGCCCCTTCGGCCCACCAGTCCGGCACTGATATCACTACATACAGTTCTTCCGTCAAAAGGCAAAACCCAGTTACTGTACGTTCCATTTCTGTCTATCGCTATACCTGTCAGCGATTGCTGCTCAGGTAGTACTGACGCTTAGTCACGTACAATCGGAGATTTAAAACCAGGGGGGTCGGGAGGGGGTATCGGTTGATCCATAGAAGCCCGTTGTCACCAACAATAGTCGGATGGAAAGCACGCCACGTGATTCAATATCAAACATTATACAGTACATCAAAGAAAATATTTTAATCACATATATTTAGCTCCTTGTTGACGAGGCTGTTTAATACTTTCTTAAATGGCTGCTGTTGATGTGGATCATCGTCAAAGTTCTCTGCCATGCTTAAATTCCACAACCCGCATCTATACTATGGAAATGGAAGGAACATCATCTAGAGTGGAGACTATGTCAGGGGAGACTATGTCGGCATGTATCTGTACGTGTGTTAGAATAAGTCCTTTTGTTTGCAGGTACTTGTTGAGTGCCTTAAAGTCCATTTCTGGCACCGAGTTCACAAAGCATCCTCAGACTTAAAGAGACAATAACACTCTTGCTGGCTTGACAGGTCCAAATTTTTTGTTTAGCCTTATTCTAACAACCAGATGCTTAAGTGTTCTACCTGTTGTGTAGAGTATCTGTTACATCCTATGATTCATTCAATGATTGAACTTATTGGTAACTAAAGTTGACCTATCCTTTTCGGGGTCATATCTTTACAGTCAGCCCTTGTTTAGGAGATAAACACTTCCTGTTTGGCAATTAGAGGGGTGTCGTTGTCCAATAGACATATCCTGAGATCATTAGGACCCAAGACGCGTAGCCTCATATTTAAATAGATTATAATAATAATCATCTTATATAGCGCTGGAATTCCAACCAAAAGGCCTTTTCACTGTCGTTATAGTTCTGTTTTAAGTTCCTTTCAAAAGATTATAAGCTTATAATTGTATGGCCATTTAATGATTTAATTTAAACATCGAAGAGCAAGGCTGAGATGCGAATCAATGTAGACATCGGACCAAAACTACACCCACTGATAGCTTTGCTAAAACTAAATTAATTTGACTGACATTTTCAATATAATCCTCCCGCATTACCTATTCTTTTTATCTAGAACTGCCATC